>JACEFZ010013449.1:0-476939 GCA_014155875.1 Cepaea nemoralis
TGAGTGATGATAAGGGAGCGTGAGAGAGAATTTGTGAGTATGTGTGTATATGCACGAGTGAGTGAGTGTGAGAGCGAGTGAGTGTGTAAGAGAGAAAGAGTGGGTGAGTGAGAGAGTGCATGAGAAAGTGAATGAGTGAGAGTGATTTAGTGTGTGTGTCTGTTTGCTTGTCTGTGTGTGCGGATAAGAGAGTGATTTAGTGTGATTTAGAGGGTGAACGAGTGAGTGAGTGAGAGAGAGAAAGAGTGTGAGTGTAAGTGGGAGGGTGAGTGAGAGGGAATATGTGAGTATGTATGTGTGTAAGTGATGGTGAATGTGAGAGCGAGTGCGTATAAGCTTGAGAGAGAGAAATAGTGAGTGGGAGAGAATGAGACAATGAGAGGGTTAGTGTGCCAGTGTGCTTGAAAGAAAATTAATAGAGAGAAAGGGAAGGGGGGGGGGGGGGGGGGGGGGGGAGAGAGAGAGAGAGATGAGCGCAAGCATATCGTTATGCCATATTTATTTTTTTTGTATCCTCATCTTTCATATTAGCATTTTTACTAACAATTGAATTTAACATGCACTGCTTATTTCATCATGTTTATGTCAATTCCAGGAATTATCTTACTGGATTGGACCACTATATTTTATTTTTACGTTACACAATGTATACCATATATTCATCACCAATTTTCATATTTACCATGTTTTCCCATTGTTTCCCAATTTTGAATGTTCTTGTGAGGATGCTCACGATAGTCGACAGTGTGTACGTGTGAAAAGTGTGGGAGTTTATTCATATTAGTTTTAGTGATTATGTGAGGCAGCATATATGTGTGTGGATGGATGGGTGTTTCTATGTGTATCTATGTGTGTGTGTGTTTATATGTGTGGATGTATGTGTGTGTGCATGTCTGTATGGGTGTATATGTGTGTGTACATGTGTGTATCTGTGTGTGCCTCTGTGTGTGTATGTCTGTATGTGTGTTAAGTAGTTAGTTAGTCGCGGTTCCAACTTCACAGCAAAGGGTCGTCCCCATATTGCTCCGTTCCTGTGCCAGTGAATATCACACAAAATGCTCCTCACTGCCCTATGTGAACAATGGAATAGACAGGAGTGTTTATATGTATGTGCGTGTGTATATGTGTGTATGTATGTGTGTGTGCTCGTATATGTTTGTGTGTAAGTGTGCATGCATGCAGTGTATGCGAGGGAGTGTGTATTTGTGTTTTATGTGAGTACGTATGCATAAGTATGTGGATGTGTGTAGGTGTGTTTATGTGCGTGGGTATATGTGTGTATTTGCGTGTGTATGTTGTGTGTTGACGTGTGTGGGTGTGTGTGTGTGTGTACATGTGTGTGAGAGAGAAGAGAGAGAGAGAGAGTTGAGTGCATGCATGTCATCTAACATGCTGCTCCATATTTTTTCTCATTTTCATATTATCACTTTGAATGCCACTTGATTTTAACATGCATAAAATTAACACATGTAAATTACTGTAGAGTGAGTGGGAGAGTTAGTGAGTGTGGGTGAGAGAGAGAGAGAGAGAGAGAGAGAGTGTGTGATAGTGTGTGTAGGTAAAAAAGAGAGAGAGAGAGAGTTGAGCGCACGCATGTCATGTAACATACTATTCCATATTTTGTATGCATTCTCATCTTTCATATTACGAGGTATCATTTTGTATGCCACTTGATTGTCCTGTAACATGCCATTCCATATTTTTTTTTCTTTGTATTCTCATCTTTCATATTATCATTTTGTATGCCACTTGATTTTATCATGTATAATATAACATTACTGTGATGTGAGTGAGAGAGTTAGTGAGTGGGAGAGAGAGAGAGAGAGAGAGAGAGAGAGAGGGAGAGAGAGAGAGAGAGAGAGAGAGAGAGAGAGAGAGAGAGAATGAGTGTGATAGTGTGTGTAGGTAAAAAAATAAAGAGAGAGAGAGAGAGAGAGTTGAGCGCACGCATGTCATGTAACATACTATTCCATATTTTGTATGCATTCTCATCTTTCATATTACGATGTACCATTTTGTATGCCACTTGATTGCCCTGTAACATGCCATTCCATATTTCTTTTCTTTGTATTCTCATCTTTCATATTATCATTTTGTATGCCACTTGATTTTATCATGTATAATATAACATTACTGTGATGTGAGTGAGAGAGAGAGAGAGAGAGAGAGAGAGAGAGAGAGAGAGAGAGAGAGAGAGAGAGAGAGAGAGAGAGAGAGAGAGAGAGTTGAATTGCATCACTAATTTTTACGCTACACAATGTATATGTACAATTTTTTCTCCACTTCTTACAATTTTTGCGAGAATGCTCACGACAATCATCAGTGTCTCAACTGTGTGTAAAGTGTGGGAGTTTGTTCTTATTAGTTTCAGTGATCATGTATGTGTGTAGATGTGAGGATATTTGTGTGGGTGTGTATGTGAGGGATGTATGTGGGAGTGTGGGGAATGTATGTGTGGAGGAGTTGTATGTGGGGGATGTGTATGGGTTGATGGGTGATGTGTGGATGGGTGAAGGGATGTGTAGTCGGTGGGGGATGTATGTGTGTGTGAGGGGGGTGTGTGGGGGGAGGGGGGGGATATTTGGGAGGATTATTGGAAGTATGTGGGTGTTGGGGGGTGTGGGTAGGGAATGTGTATTTGGGTAGATGAATGGGTGTGTAGGAGATTGTGTGGGTTGGGGGATGGGTGTGTAGGGGGGTGGGGGGGGGTGGTGTCTGTGAATGGGATATGTCTGTGTGGGTGGGAGTGTGTGAGTGTGGATGGGGTAAGTGTGAGTGGGTGGAGAATGTATGTGTGGGTGGTGAGGATGTTTGTAGGTGGGGGATGTGTGGTGGGTAGGGAGATGTGTGAGAGATGTGTGGGCAGGGATGTGTATGAGGAATGCATACGGGGGATGTGTGTGGGGGGAATAGTGTTTATGGGTGGAGTTTTGTGTGGGAGGGGAGATGTGTGGGAGGTGTGGGATGTGCAGGTGGATGATGGATGAATGTGAGGATAGGGGGTGTGTGTTTGGCTGGGTGGTTGGGTTGTGTGTGGGTTGGAGGGTAGATGAGAGATGCATGTGTTGATGGGCGGGTGGGTGAGGGATGTGTGGGTGTGTGTGGTTGATGGATGAGTATGTGAGTGGGTGGATGTGTGTGAGAGATGAGTGTATGGTTGGGGGATGTGTGTTTGTGGGAAAATGTGTGTGAGCGGCGGATGTGTGTGGGTGGGGTATATGTGGGTGGTGGGGTGTGTGTGGGTGGGAGGTGTGTGTATTTTGGATGTTTATGGGTGGGGGATATGTGTTGGCAGGTGGGGAGATGTGTTTGTGGGTGGGGATGTGTGTATAGGTGGGGTGTGTGTAGTTGAGAGGTGGTGGATATTGGGTGGGTGAGTGGGTGTAGGTTGGCTGATGTGTGTGTGGGTGGGTGGGGAAAATTGTGAGGGTGCGGGATGTATGTATGGATAGGTGCGGGATTTTGGGTTGACGGGTGTATGTGTGTGTGGTTTTGTGATGTGTGTTTTGCTGGGTGGTTGCGGGTGTGTGGGTGGATGGTGGAGAATATGTGGGTGGGTGTGTGCGTGTCGGTTATGGGATGGGTGGGGGATGTATGTGTGGGTGATGTGTAAATGCCTTGGATCGGCTTCATGGTGAAGATGTTATGGACAGAGTTTGTAATCTCGCATACCCACTTTTGAAACACAGCTGTGGTGATTTGGCAGCAGACCGCCTTGCGTTCATTTTGTAGAAAATTGTATGGGTGCCGGTCATTCAGAAAGCAATGGCAAACAACTGAACGTATACTTGCCAAGAGATCACAACAGCAAAAATGCTGGGGTTGAATGTGACGTCCTGTAAAGGATATGCAACTAACTAACTAAGTGCAATGGAATGATTAATCATTCTTCCTGTAATCTGTCATGGGGATGGACAAACACCATTACACATAAATATGAATTGGAGAACCCTTTGAGGTCACTAAGGCCCTTACTGACTGGGAGTTTGGGTGCATGTCCATATTTATTTCTACATGGATTCTGCATCCGGCACCTGTTGCTTAGGCGATAGTGAGATATGTAGTTTCACAGTTCTCTGTCATATTCAGTCTCATTTCATATCTGATCTGATCTCATCTCATCTTGTTACTCTTGTACCTTGCAGGATCTAGGTGTAGCATAAACAGCAGCAGTGCCCATTTATGGACTTCACGTATCGAGATTCTATATATATTGAGTCAATCATTCAAAATTAGCGATAATTTGGAAGCAAACCATATTACATTGATTTCTGTGATACGAAGTGACAGCCATTTATAAAACAATGGCAAAATTAATGAACTAACATTACCTAGAAAATCACACACTGCCAATACATGCTGGGGTTGATTAAGCTGTCCTGTATAGAGGTCAGCATGGCTGAATGGAAAAGAACACGTGTTCTTAAACATCTGGTGTACTGATGCTGAGGTAAGGGGTTCATCCCCTACTCCAGACAGTTGGACTAAAATGTTGACCTATCGTCCTTGACTTGAGGATGTTAATTACAAGTACATCTGAATTCGGAGTGGGTTCTCCTTTTGTTGAGGAATACTGTTAAAAGGGAAAGCTAATCCACACGCAAAATTCAGTCTTGCATTACTGGAATTAGGGTGTATGGACTACGCTTGAGTTCAAAATGAATGAGTCTCTGTGGCGAAGTGGTCAAGCCGTTTGACTCGTGCTCCGAAGGTTGTGGGTCCGATTCCGGGCCACACCCTTCGGTTTACGAGTTAAATATTTCAGAGACTCCTGTGGGTCTTCGCTAAAAGCTACGGAGTTTGTGCTTTGTGCGACGCTTTCCGTGCTGCGGAAAGAGACCGAGCCATATGGGATAAAACCCGGTGCAATGAAGTCGACCCTGTCGACTTTTAAGCGACTTTTTTTTTCAAAATGAATGAGCACCCAAAAAAAAAACATCCTGTAAAGGACTTGCAACCAGCTGTAACTCATGTTCATCTTGTTGACAGTCAGTATTGCCAGAAACAATATTTGCAGTCCGCAGCAGTCTATCAAAACACATGGGCCTTCTAGAAATGTAAATGACCCTTTTCCACACCCTGATGATTACTTGATATATGGTCGAAAGGTACCTCAGAAGTCGGAGTGGGTTTGCCTGATGGGACACTGGTAATAGGGAAAGCTAATCCACATGCAAAATTAAGTCCAGTACACTAGAAGTTATAGCACATGTATGGACTACACTTGAGTTCAAAGCCATCGAATGCTAAAAGAAAAGAAACAATGGTAGAAAGGTCAAGGATCCTTTATACACACTTTGAGGCTTACTTTGTATATGGTGCTAGCCCCTCATTTGTATAGACCAATGAGCACTAAACGGGTCATGTGGTCGCTATCATGGCGGCTGACTTTAATTCCCAGAATATTTCTTGATACCAATTCTAGGCTGAGTCAACCTAGGCATAGTTCATACACACTACTTCTAGTAGTGCTGGAATGAATTTTGCATGTGGATCAGCTTTCCCTGTTAAGTTTCCCTCGCCATCAGGTGAACCCACTCTGACTTCAGAGGTACTTGTAATTTACATCCCCAAGTCAAGGACGATAGGTCAACATTTTAGCCCAACTGTCCGGTATAAGGTTTGAACTCTTTACCTTGGCGTCATCACACCGGATGATTTAAGAACATGCGTTCTTATCCATTCAGCCATTCTGACCTACAATTTTGTGATAAAATCCTTGCTTTGAAAGGGATTTGAATACATGCCACCTATTAGCAGGTACGCCTTCCATCCACTGTCTAACCTTAACTACCTAGAATAGGCCATGCTATTTAATAATTTCACAAAGAAAAATATTTCTTTGTTTAATGGACATGTTATTTACATTTGGAACTCTCAGCAAGCTCTTAAATGCAGCAAAAGACTGGATTCCTTGTGTTTTAACTGCAAGAACTACAGCATAACAAAAGAAGCAGATGTATATATGTCAGAGTGCCTAACATTGTTTCTCTTTTGCTTCTCCAGAATCGAATGCAGGAAAGCTTGAAACTGTTTGATTCCATCTGCAACAATAAATGGTTCACAGAAACCTCCATTATTTTGTTTTTGAACAAGAAAGATCTCTTTGAGGAAAAGATAAAGAAGTCGCCATTGTCGATATGTTTCCCTGAATACACAGGTGTGTTGAAAATTTCAGTGTATTTTGTATCTATTATAGGACATAAAGCCACTATTGGGGCCCAGTCTTTCTCTTCTTCTTAGAAAAAACAGATAGCGTGGTTGGGGTTTCATTGCGAAGACTAATGAAAGATTCTTAAAAAAGGAGAGTTTGGCATATGAGACTATGACCTCCAGCATGAGAATGGAGGTGGAAGCAGTCACAGGGGCACTCAGTTGGGTAGAGGAGGCCACTTTAACACACATTGTATTCATTACGGACTCCTGATTATGCTTAGTAAGGTGAAAAAAGGAATGTTTTGTGTGGAATGGCTCACCTCGCTTCAGAGGTCACAGATTATGAGAATTGTATGGATTTTTTTCCCTGGCCCTGCAGGAGTGTAGGGGAATGAACAGGCTGATAGGCTGGCAGGAATGCACCTCTTTGTGGTAGATTACCTTTGGAACAGGGAGAGATGGTCGTGCGCCTGTGGGACCAGGTGGAGAAAGTTGGGGGCAGATTGAGAACCTGTATGTGGAAAAGATGAGATTGCGGCGAATTGGCAGGGGTTCTGGTAGAATCTCAAAACTGAGAAGGAAGACCAGGAGAACTTTTAGTCAGATAGCGGTGGGAATGATTAGTAGTGGGCTCTTCACTGGCTGTTGAATGAGGGGGCGGAACGCATATGGGAATGTCCTGAGTGCAGTGATTTCAGTTCTTAGCTCAACGTGGTTCACATATATTTATAGTTTTCAATTGTTTTTTGTGGAACTGTCACTTTTGTTTTTCCGTCTTTTGATGATATTCTTTGCATTTACCTTAGAACCATATTTCCACTGCCATTAGATATTTCTCAGATTGTCTGCTTATTGGTTCACATGCATACAATAATATAGATGCACTTTAACACTCTTTATTGTTAAGTATGTTTTCCATTACAACACATTACAAGATGGCTGGGATTCATAGGAAAGAGTGCATCACAAAGAATGTATTGCTTGGGACTGAACACATTACTTGTCCTTGTGAAGCTTGTTATGTCAAATATGACATAAGGTGACTAGTCTGGGTGCTGAGTTGCCACTAACCAGCTAGGCTGCCTCACTACTGTGACAGATTGATTATCATCACCATCATCAATGTCATCATCAACATCCTCATCATTATCATCATCAACATCTCCACTATTATCATCATCAACAACTCATCATTATCATCATCATGATTATCATCTTCAACATCACCATCATTATCACCATCACCATTATCACCATCAACATCCCCATCATTATCATCATCAACATCACCATCATTATCACCATCACCATTATCACCATCAACATCCCTATCAATATCATCATCAAAATCTCCACCATTGTCATCATCAACATCGACATCATTATCATCATCATTTCAACCATTATCGTCATCAACAAACTCATCATTATCACTATCAACATTCCCATAATAATAACCATCAACATCTCCACCATAGTCATCATCAACAACGCATCATTATCACTATCAACATTCCCATAATAATAATTATCAACATCTCCACCATTATCATCATCGTCAACATCTCCACCATTGTCATCTTCAACATCCCCATCATTATCATCATCAACATCCCCATTATCATCATCATCACCATCACCATTATTACCATCAACATCCCCATCATTATCATCAACATCCCCATCATTATCATCATCAACATCCCCATTATTATCATCATCACCATCACCATTGTCATCATCAACATCCCCATCATTATCATCATCAACATCCCCATTATTATCATCATCACCATCACCATTGTCATCATCAACATCCCCATCATTATCATCCCCATCATTATCATCATCAACATTTCCATCATTATCATCATCATCACCATCACCATTATTACCATCAACATCCCCATCATTATCATCATCGACATTTCCACCGTTCACTCTCCTCCTCCTGCTCATCCTCTTTCTCCTGCTTCTGCTCATCCTCTTTCTCCTGCTTCTGCTCATCCTCTTTCTCCTGCTTCTGCTCATCTTCCTGCTCGTGGTCATCCTCCTCCTGCTCATCCTCCTCCTGCTCATCCTTCTCCTGCTGCTCCTGCTCTTCCTCCTCCTGCTCCTGGTCATCCTCCTCCTGCTCATCCTTCTGCTGATCCTGCTCTTTCTCCTCCTGCTCCTGGTCATCCTGCTCCTGCTCATCCTTCTCCTGCTGCTCCTGCTCTTCCTCCTCCTGCTCCTTCTCCTCCTCCTCCTCCTGCTCATCCTTCTCCTCCTCCTGCTCATCCTTCTCCTCCTACTCATCCTTCTCCTCCTGCTCATCCTTCTCCTGCTCCTGCTCATCGTCCTCCTCCTGCTCATCCTCCTCCTCCTGCTCATCCTCCTCCTCCTGCTCATCCTCCTCCTTCTGCTCATCCCTCTTCTCCTGCTCATCCTCCTCCTCCACTTGCTCATCTTTCTCCTTCTCCTGCTCATCCTACTCCTGCTCATTCTCCTCCTCTTGCTCATCCTCCTCCCCCTGCTCCTGCTCATCCTCCTCCCCCTGCTCATCCTCCTGCTCCTTCTCATCCACCTTCTCCTCCCATTTACCTTTCTCCTCCTCCTCCTGCTTATCCCTCTCCTTCTGCTCATGCTCATCCTCTTCTTCCTGCTCATCCTTCTCCTCCTCCTCTTGCGCATCCTCCTCCTCCTGCTCATCCTCCTCCTCCTGCTCATCCTCTTGCTCCTGTTCATCCTCTTCATCCTGCTCATCCTTCTCCTCATCCTCCTCCTCATCCTTCTCCTCCACCTCCTGCTCATCCTCCTCCTCCTGCTCATCCTCCTCTCTGTGCTGTGCCAAATGCTGTGAGCAATCATGAATCTCCACAACCCTCGTGATTCTATTCATCAATCCATCTATATTCTTTCATACCGGTTATGCCTCATGCTATGAAGGTTGTGGGTTCAATTCTTGGCTGCGATGTTCGGTTCATAATTGCAATTTTCTCAGAGACTCACTAGAGCTCCAGAGTTTGTGCTCTGTGGAAAGAGTCCAGGTAATATGGAATAACACCTGGTGCAATAAAGTTGATCACCTTCTAAACTCTTTTTCAACTCTATTATACTAAGGCTTCCTTGGAGGTTTTCTGTCTGCAGTTCTCTATCTTCTTGCGTATTTATCCTACTAGATATTACAGTCTATACAATCATTAATTATGTGTTATATTATATATGAGGGAGTCTCTGTGGCAAAGTGGTCAAGCTGTGTGTCTCGAGCTCTGAAGGTTGTGTGTTCAATTCCGGGCCGCGACCTTTGGTTCACGAGTGCATTTTTTCGGAGACTCCTGAGGGTCATCCCTGGAGCTACGGAGTTCGTGCTTTGTGCGAATGTTTTCCGCACTACAGAAAGAGACTGAGCCATATGGGATTAAATACAGTGCAAAGAAGTCGACCCTGTTGACTTTTAAGCGACTTTTTAATTAAATATGTACTTTTGCAGACATATACAAAACAAATATATACAACTTCTACCATATGTACATTTTTCTTTCAATTTTCAGGAAAACAAATATACCAAGAAGCGTCTGCGTACATACAGGCACAGTTTGAAGCTAAAAATAAAAGCTCAGCGAAGGAAATTTACTGTCATCAAACATGCGCTACGGACACTAACAACATTCAATTTGTATTTGACGCCGTCACGGATGTCATTATTGCAAACAACCTGAGGGGCTGCGGTCTCTACTGAAATTATTGTTTTGTTCATCTATTTTTGTGCTTGTTTGACACACAGAGACAAATGTATGAATGAATGTTAATCCAAACTTTAAAATTAATGAATTAATAAGGAACTTAATTGTTTAAATAAATGGAGGTAAACTGGGGAGGAACTGGGAGTGAGTTTTGCTGTAGAGTTAAATAGAACAAATCACGTATGGTTTTCAACTGGGATAATAAACTACACTGTTATTATGAGCACATATGAGATATGTTCATCCCAGATACAGTTTTACTAGAGAATGTTGTACTCACAGCTCTTCAATAATTGTATATTTGACACATTGTACTTCTTTGTGGCAAATTAATATCATCATTCTTTTGTCAGTGTTTTTTGTGTTTTATTTAGAAGAGAGTGATTCATGAATGATGAATGACAGTTTCTAGCAGCGTGAAAACTGTCACTGTTTGCTTGACTTAGATGGTGGTTTAATAAAAGAACTAGCCAACTGATGAAAGAGAAACTATTGGAACACCCAGCAAGGCAAAGATATGCAATTCTTAGAACAAAAGACAAAAGGAAATCATGCTGGTTAACATTTCTTGTAATACTAAATGATCTGGAAATACATGTAGGCAAAATAAATATAGACAATGTACAGTGAATTTGTTAATGTTAGAAAGATGTTATAAGTTATTAATGTAAAAAGATTAAATAGCATTCTTTAGCATCTGTTAGCCATTTTGATTAAAACAGAGAGAGGGACTACTGAAAATGGGCAGTTAAAATCATAGATGGGAGAGAAGAATGCATGGAGTTGCAGCAGTAAATACTAAATATCTTTCATTCATTATATTACACCACTAATTCTAATTATATGTCATTTGTGTGTTGAAGATCAAACCGGATTTGTGGGCAACATCTGTGTCATGCTTTAAGCCCACACCCAGAAATGTATGACATGTTAGCTCTAATCTAGTGTTTAGTTCAAGCTTGCTGTTGTTTTTTGCATACGCCAGTTTGCTCTAAATTTGCTGTCAGGTGTTATTAATTTGCTGACCTGCATATATTTGTGACTTTGTAATATTTTATATAAAGTTTGCACCAATGAATATTAATACATTTTCTTGTCACAAAAATAGTGAAATAAAATTTTTGTGAGAGAGTGTTTTGTTCAGAACCAATAAAAACTGCAACTTCATGAATTAATATTTAACAACTACAAATATCTTTTATTGTTAGCAATTTGTCACAAAAAGAAGAACAAATAGAAAGATATCAAATTAAATTACTATGAAGTAATTTTGAAATCCACTGGGAAGCTTGACAGTCGTATAGCACACCATTTTGTCCCAAAGAAGTAAATTGATAGCACGGGTTTCTCTCATTTTATGCATGACTGATGTGTGTTGATGTGCAATAATAGAAAAGTAAAAGTCCCTTTTACTGACCTTGGACAGTGAATACACAATATCGAAGCAAAATTAAAGATTTAGAAATGTAGTTATATAAATTAATAGGAAGAATATCAGGGCAGAATATGAAAACAAGCAAATAAGTATTACAAAACTGGAATTTAAGAAAACATTACTGAATGAGATCAAGACCAGACAATTAAGATACTTCGACTATATAAAATAACGTAGTTTCTTTTTAAAAGATGTGTGGAAGGGGGGGGGGGGGGGGGGGGGGGGTACGGTGGGAGAAAGTGTGCAAAAGGAAGACATCTTTACAGTTTTGTTGGCAACATCAAGGGTTGGACTGAAAGAAGCTTAAATGAATGCACCATGAAAACACAAGACAGATGATGTTAGAGACTCAATACCCTTGACCTTCAATGCAGAAATGACATTGACTGATTTAATGTTGGATGTCTAAGTAATTACATTCTCCATTGTTGAAACCAGTAGTTGACACTATTGGGCCTGTAACCAATCACTGACTCTACAACATACAGGGATTCCCTAGTGCCAATTCTCCCTCTAAGCCATGGAGTTTTATGAACTACTGGTATTTCAGGTTGTGAGTCAGTTGACATTTGAATGTCAGGTAAATTGTATCATTATGTCAACGGAGAGCTACCTTTAAAGTAGGCATCAGTTACATGGATGAAAGACAAGCAATTGGTCGATATCCACCAATAAGTGCACAAGTCTAAGCATAAATCAGAGACAAGAAGCAGATGGAGGGGCAGTTGGAAGTACTATCATACACATCATGGTTCCAATTGTCAATGTGGCCAGGGATTTTTATCTATCACAAGTGAAACGAAATATTCTAACCTGTACACTGACTGCATGATAGCTGCCTTAGTATCATCTATCTTGAGAAATCCTCACAGTAGACACCAGCAATGTTAATGGGTGTTGTAGTTGAAGTTGGCTGTTGAAGATGAGGACTGAGTGCTTATGGGAATGCCCGAGTGCAGTGATGTCAGTTCTTGACTCAATCCAACTCAACTGTAGTTGTATTTTTATTTAGTTTACAAAGACAAAAGTGGTTAAATAAATATACCTAACTTTACAGAAAAGTAATCAGCAAACAATGCTTATTTAGTGCTGGCAAAAAGCATTGATAACAAATTAGTAAGCTAAAGTTTGTGTATTATCTGTATTATATTATTTCTGTCAAGCCATCCAATCATATTTTGTATTTATTTTAAATTGTCAATGACATTCAAAGAAATAAGAAGATAAATCATTTTTACTTCCTTAACAATGAAATCTGATACTTGTAGAGTTGATTACTGCAAAAAGAAAGTCAGCAAATTCAAGATATTCTTTAAATTTAAATGAAAACACTTGTAAACGTTTGGTAGTGATAACATAGTGATTGTAGCAGTACAGAACTATGACTTCCCTATAAATATTTCATAAATAAGATATGCCAGGTGGTCTGTCATTTATATGGTGTAATAAATCATGTTGTTTTTAATTAATACAGCTTATTCCACTATCAAATGAAGTATAGGCTTGTGGTGTGCTCCAAGATAATTAAGACACCATCAGTCTATAAAGAGTAGTGCATGCTGAATGAAACAATTTTCAAACTAAACAAAAAGAGAAAAATAACATGCTTTACATGTGAATTGCTTTATATTTCAAAATATGTCTCATAGATTTGACAGTGTGCATTTGAAGATTCTATATATTTCATGTATTTGTCATGGCCAGTGTATGTATTTCTTTTCATTATTATCAAAGCTTTGATAGTGTATTTACATTAGGATGTGAATAAACAGCTAAATATCTTTTTGTATAGTAATGTTTATGTGATTTCATAAAACCAGTGTTAAAGTCATTTGTTGGAGTTTCTGCTATATGGATAATTTTCTCTCCAATCCAAGCTTTTTATGTAAAAGACATAATTGTTAGTTTTATGTGAATTTTAAAACTAGAATTTAGAGTCCATTACCTTCAGAGTGACAATGATAATTATTCAGGTCTTTTTAGAACATTGATTCTGATTAGAAAGTTATAATTTGTTTTGTTTTTTTAATTACTTTTCAGTAGAACATATTTGAAAATATCCTGAAAAATATGACATGTTTGTAAACAATGTCTTGAACAAGAGTGAAAACACTGTCTATCATGGGTAACTTACAGCATATATATATATATATATATATATATATATATATATATATATATATATATATATATATATATATATATATATATATGTGTGTGTGTGTGTGTGAGTGGCACCTTACAGTCTTGACAGACCAAAGTATGTGAGTTGGAATTTGGCCAAAGTTCCATCACAATGCCTGGGCAGAGCTTCAGAGAACATGTGGTGCCCAGACGACATGTTCCCTCTCTCGGCCTTGCCTTGTATACAGAGGAATGGATAACCAATACGTCTGGAACAGGGTAGACTGCAGACGCTGGCAGCTCAGCGTCAAACCTCAGAGACTTCGCCTCCACGAGCAGGAGACGAGCAATGGCCAGACCCTAAATCCTTGAAATTTGACTTAGAGGCGTTCAGCCAAATCCCGCAGGTAAGGGTTATATACACGCCCGGACCTCTGGACGCGTACACCTAACACAAATTCACATGCACAAATCAGTCTAGTGCACTAGAAGCAGAAGCACGTGTATGGACTAATGGCATTATGGTGCTAGACCCTTATCATTATAGATCTATCGGTACTCCAGGGGAAATGAGGTCAAATATATATATATATATATATATATATATATATATATATATATATATATATATATATATATATATATATATATAAGGGGCGTTCATTTGAAACCCTTTCCAATGGCTTTATTACAAAAGCATGAAAACAAAACATTAACAGGTGTGGTAGAATTAAACAAAGCATTCATTTTGAATGAATTATGCACCATGGGTTGGTCAGAAGTCGTCGTCGTAGGCATTCAGGCAAGCATCCCATTGCTTAGGTAGGTGGCGAATGCCGTCCGCAAAAAAGGATTGTGGTTACTCACTGAATCGAGTGTTTACAGCGTTCATTACGTCTGCTGTCAACTGTCAAAACTGTCATTTACTGCCAATATAGTACCTTGCGGTGTATGGTGTATGGCAGAGGGGTCTTTGAGCCTTTGACCATTACGTCTGTATCTGTGTTAAGTCGTTGCCCCTCTATAGCTTATTTTAGAGGTCCAAACAAATGAAAATCACATAGTGACAAATCAGGACTATAGGCTGGATGTTGCAGAATTTCCCACTTCTTTCAAGCTAATTTTTCCTGCACACTCTTTGCAACATGCGGACCTTTTCAGTTGTTCTATTTGACACATCAAATTCTTTCGCTAGCAAACGTATGCTTCGACAACAGTTCATCTGTATTTCTGCATCAATTTTGGCAATGGATTTGTCTGTTGTAACAATATGCACTTGACCCGGCTGTCGAAGATCTGTCGTGAACTGACGTCCTTTCCGAAACATTCGTGCCCAGTCTGTCACTGTTGTCTTCGACATACATTTGTTACTGTACACTGCCTGCATTCTTCGATGAATGTCCACTGGTCGACATCCTTCAAATTAAAGAAACTGAATCACCGCACTTTGAGCTTCTTTGGACGGATTTTGGATCAACCCGGCCATTTTCTCAATGGTCAGAAACAGATCCTATGCATCATGGGATGATAATCACGTGCTCTTTTATTCATTGGTCAGTACTTATCACATGACTATGACAAAATACTGCCTCTCTTGGTTAACAACAGCAAATATATATAGATAAAACACAGAAGAATCTCAGTCATAATTTCTATCTTCATATAATCTGTGCTAGTCATGGAGTTATTGGAAAGGGGGGGGGGGGGAGTAAAATTTCTTCTATTGATCTTTTAATGTCGGAAACATTGAAATACATTTAGCTGAATGTCCTTTGCAGAACTTGCAGTATGTCACCTCAATCTAAAGACAGTTGCACTGCTATCTTTCTCTGTTATGGTGTGGATCTTATTTTGATGTGAAGTTGTCTTGGACCTACATTATCACTTTGTTGATAATTGTTAATTGACCAGCTCCCTTAGTCATCCTCATAAAAATCTCCAATCTCCATTTTATCACTCTAGCAGTTACAAACTAGATTGCCAGAGAAAAGCTATTATAGCATCTCTAGCAGTTACAAACTAGACTGCCAGAGAAAAGTTACTATAGCATCTCTAGCAGTTATACAACTAGATTGTCAGAGAAAAGTTAGTATAGCATCTCTAGCAGTTACAAACTAGATTGCCAGAGAAAAGTTAGTATAGCATCTCTAGCCGTTACAAACTAGACTGCCAGAGAAAAGCTACTATAGCATCTCTAGCAGTTATACAACTAGATTGCCAGAGAAAAGCTATTATAGCATCTCTAGCAGTTATACAAGACAACTAGATTGCCAGAGAAAAGTTAGTATAGCATCTCTAGCAGTTACACAACTAGATTGCCAGAGAGAGAAAAGTTAGTATAGCATCTCTAGCAGTTACAAACTAGATTGCCAGAGAAAAGTTACTATAGCATCTCTAGCAGTTACACAACTAGATTGCCAGAGAGAGAAAAGTTAGTATAGCATCTCTAGCAGTTACACAACTAGATTGTCAGAGAAAAGCTATTATAGCATCTCTAGCAGTTATACAACTAGATTGCCAGAGAAAAGTTACTATAGCATCTCTAGCAGTTACAAACTAGACTGCCAGAGAAAAGTTACTAAAGCATCTCTAGCAGTTATACAACTAGATTGCCAGAGAAAAGTTAGTATAGCATCTCTAGCAGTTACACAACTAGATTGCCAGAGAGAGAAAAGTTAGTATAGCATCTCTAGCAGTTACACAACTAGATTGTCAGAGAAAAGTTACTATAGCATCTCTAGCAGTTATACAACTAGACTGCCAGAGAAAAGCTACTACAGCATCTCTACCAGTTACACAACTAGATTGTCAGAGAAAAGTTAGTATAGCATCTCTAGCAGTTACACAACTAGATTGTCAGAGAAAAGTTACTATAGCATCTCTAGCAGTTAAAACTCAATCTAAGGATTCCTGGAACAACTGTTGAGAACCTGCATGTTCATAAGAACAGCATTGAGCTGTCAAGAGTGGATAACTCTGCAGCATTGGAAACAACATTGTAACAGACTCACAGAGTACGCTTCAGAAAGTGGAAACTGGAATGTTCCAAATGGAATGACCAACATTTCTTGACAGGATGTTGATTTTGAGCATATCATGTATTTTCTGCCCAGGGCACACAGGTGTGCAGGGCAATGAACAGGTGGATAGATTGAAAAAGAATAAGACACAAAGACAACATATCACAAACATCAGAAAGAAGCAGCCAAACATTTTTGGCAAGATTATTAACAACAAAAATGAGAACATTGTTACAACTGGAAAGATGTGTTGAAAGGAAGATAGAGGAAGACAGTGGGATACAATTCTTGACAAAGAAGATTATTAGAAGACAAAAACTAGAACATACTGTTACAACTGAAAAGATTTGTGGAAAGAAAGATTGAAGAAGACATCTTCTTATATTGCAATGGTAACAAACTTTACAACTACCCCTTTTGACTAAAATCCCAAAGTTATCCAGATTTTAAAAATACTGTTTTTGGGTACTTTTTAACCTATCTGAACACTAAATAAAACAAGTAAAGTTGTGCTGTAATTTGGTAACACATATTTTTTAAATAATTATTTCTCTTGAGGTAAATGCCTTGTACTTTGAGACAGACAACATGGGCTGTTTTTTCTTAGAGTGTGAAGAACAAAAGAATGGTCCTTCATAAGTCAATTCTTTTTAACCTAGCTAAGAGACATAAATAAAGGAAGCTATAGTATGGCCTGATGTTTAATAAAATAAGGTGGCTAAGATGAGAAAATGGTAACATAATTACGTCTGTTATTTTCCTACAAATATAAGCATAGAAATTGTCAGGAGGAGAAGAATTATACCATAAATATTATATATATAAATTAGTATATATATGATTTTTTTAAAGACAAAAAAAAAAAAACATTAAAAGATAATAAATGCACCAAGTCCGAGACAATAAATGCTGTTGTTTTTTTCTTACTGTATTATCTAAACTGCTCAAATGTATTGTACAAGTATGCATCCAATCATATTTTCTGTGTCTGCATTAACTTTATGCTACTCACTTATGAAACAGTCTACACAAATTAATTTGAGACATAAATTGTTATGAATGCGTTAGTTCTCTATATGAAAATAGTGATTTGTTTCTGAACGAAAAAGGATAGTAGTGTTTCATTTTGTCACCTTTACTAGAGCAAAATACTAAGAATGTTTTATCTGACTGTTCTATTTATAACTTTATAATAATTTTCTTCCTATAGTGAGTTGAGCTTTATACAGTCACCTCACTGTCCTTATGGCATAACTATGTGTGTAGTGCATAAGTTCATTTAGCAAAAGTTGCTTCTGGGAATCAGTTAACTTTTGAAACAATTGCCTTTTTGTCATACAACCAGGCATATTAAAATTATAGAAAAATAATGAGAATTGTTATTATTAACATCTGCTTGAAATGGAGTAATTTATTTTAATTACTGCAGAACAGTTACTTTTACTCGAGCATTACCGAGCCATGCAGATACCAACATTTTCATTTGTTGAGAGACTAGTATTACAAGTTGTAATGTTTCAATATTAATGAAATAATTAAGGGTGGCTACAGAGTGGAGACATGTGGAAGGCAATGAGTGGAAAATATTACATGGAAAATGATTTTATTTTCAATGAAGTGCCGACATCTTTGACAAAATTAGGGCTCTCAAATTTATATCAAAAGCTGATACTTTGGTGTATTATATTTATAGTTCTGAACTATTTGATAGTATATGTGAAGTAAACTCTTAAACATTATTAAACAAATGGTCATAAATATATCACATTCTCTAAATCCTAAATGTCATATTTCTCTCTTTTGTTTGCCACATTGCCAGACATTTTCATTTTCTTTCTCCATAACATTATTTCCTTGTTTTAATTTCTTTTTATAAATAATCTCATTCTGTATGAACTATCTCCACATGCTGTTGTCTGTCTTACATTTCTGTCTTTCTTTTGTCTCTTCTTTCTTTCTGCCTCTCTCTCTGATCTGTCTCATTTCTTGCCTTGTAGAATGTATACTGATATAATAATATTATACTTCACTCCCTATCTTTCTGCGTCTCTGTCTCTCTCGCTCTCTCTCTCTAGCTCTCCCACTACCCTGCCTCTCTCCCGCGCTCCCTCCGTCTTCTCTCTCTCTCTCTCTCTCTCTCTCTCTCTCTCTCTCTCTCTCTCTCTCTCTCTCTCTCTCTCTCTCTCTCTCTCTCTCTCTCTCTCTCTCTCTCTCTCTCTCATTCACCATTTTCATTTACATCTTTATTTTCATAGACATAAAACATATATGTTTAACATATAAATATGTGAACTATGATTCACGATCTAGTTTAATTTGCATTCCTTTTTACTTCTTTCTGTACACTTTTAGTGTACCAAATTGACGTGCTTTTTAGTGTACTAAATTAATGCACTTTTCAGTGTACTAATTTGTGCACTTGTTTTTGCACTAAATTGATGCACTTTTTAGTGTACTAAATTGATGCACTTGTTAGTGTACTAAATTGATGCACTTTTTAGTGTACTTAATTGACACTCTTTATTTGTGATTATGTTTGCAGCCTCAGATAATACATTTTGAAACATTTTTTTCAACTCTCACTCAAGTAAGAACGTTATCGATTGTAAGTGTGCAGGTGTGTGTGAGTTAATGTGGGTGTGTGTGTGTGTGTGTGTGTGCGTGCATATTAGTTTTTTTGAATGTTTGTGTGTATTTTAAACAGATAGATTTAGCAGTGATTTTTCCTTGTCATCATGTGTCACTGAAATATTACATGTTGAATATATGTAAAATTTCTTCAGTCTAAAAGTTACTGCTGCAAACGCCTACAGAGGAAATAACCACTATAAGAAATCACTGGGAAAGCCATATTTCTTTAGCAAATTCTGACCAAACTCTGTCAAAGTAATGGCCCACTGCGCAATGGTTAGGATTCATGGAAAGGCATTTAGCCTGGAATTGAAGAAATTAAGTTCCTGTATTTTACAAGTTCTGGTTTAAACTTTCTCAGTACTGGAAGAGATCATACTGCTTTATGCAAATGAAAAATTAAAAACCCAACGAATGTTAATAATGAGCTTCTAGATGCCTCCAGAAAGATGCAGGGAAAAGTTAAACAATATATAAGTAGAACTAGAATCCCTAATATAGGGGATATAAATGGGAAATGTAGAATGAAATTTTAAAAGCTATTAATCAAAGATAAAAATTATACTCATTTCATAGAAGATGATAATCAGTCTCACAACTATATATATATATATATATATATATATATATATATATATATATATATATATATATATATATATATATCCCGAGTATGACCCAGAACAGGATATTGATTAAGAATTAAGACAGAAAATTGTTTTCAAAATATTAATCTCAGATTTATAAAATTGTCTTGTCATTCAAAGTTAAAACTGTTTTGAAAATCTGGCTAATCATTGTGGAAGGTTCTTTCATTTACGTTTTAGTCATCTTCTTCTTCTCACAATTACAACTTTGATTATTACACGACCAGATGAGTTATTATGATAAATGCTATTTGTCAGAGTTCCTTGGCCTTCCTCTTCCTCTCTTCCTGGGCATATACCCCTCCATTATTGATCTCGCCAAACTTTCATGACGTTTCAAATTACAAAAATATTTAAATTTTCTTTGTTTTACCGTCTATAGTAGCCAACCTTCTTCAATATCCCGATCTTGTTGTATAAATGCATTTGTCTTTTTCTGTATCCAAGATATTCTTAGAACCTGTCAATAACATTTATAGTCATGTGTCAAATGAGCATATGAAAAATAAACATCCCTGCAACAGTTCTTGCATAAACACTTTGCAGCCCATTAGATTCCACTTGCCATCACTATTTTAGCTACAAAAATACAAAAAAGCTACTGCATGTAAAAGATTATTAACATTGTATATAATCTCATGGTTGGATATACTGATGATTATGAAAGCAGAGTATTCTTTCCAAAAACCATGACTAAATTTTACCTTTTTTTCAGAAGTATTCTTTGAATACAAGAAATAAATGAAACAAAGACCATGAAAATTATTTTCAGCTTCAAAACAATGTTTTCCCGTAGTGAATTTGAATAACGAAGACACAAACAATAGATTGCACGATTTATTGCCTGGCATATTTCGCTGCATCTCGTCAGGTACATACTGCAGAAATCACACAACTTACGGGAAATTAACTAGATAAATCCTTCAAGTTGAAATATACACAATTTCGCACAGTAATGTCACTTATCTACCACGGTAATTTTAAGCTGACTAACATGTCTTTCTGTTTACACAATTCTGGCTTGCGTTGATAGATCATAATTGCTTCTGCAAATTTTAACAAGCGAGTATTTTGTGTTCTAAACAACACGCGAAATGCAGTGTCTCTGGACACAACATGGCCACTGGCGACAATGTGCCTGCCGATTGAAGACGCCGGGAGCTTCCGGTGTGTCGGCTCCTCGCGGCTAGCATCTCCTGTGTGTTGTATCTTGTTGACCCATTGAGGTATGTGTTCTGACACCCGTTTGTTAAGCTGTCTCTCCGTTCCATACCTCAATGGGTCAACAAGATACAACACACAGGAGATGCTAGCCGCGAGGAGCCGACACACCGGAAGCTCCCGGCGTCTTCAATCGGCAGGCACATTGTCGCCAGTGGCCATGTTGTGTCCAGAGACACTGCATTTCGCGTGTTGTTTAGAACACAAAATACTCGCTTGTTAAAATTTGCAGAAGCAATTATGATCTATCAACGCAAGCCAGAATTGTGTAAACAGAAAGACATGTTAGTCAGCTTAAAATTACCGTGGTAGATAAGTGACATTACTGTGCGAAATTTTGTATATTTCAACTTGAAGGATTTATCTAGTTAATTTCACGTAAGTTGTGTGATTTCTGCAGTATGTACCTGACGAGATGCAGCGAAATATGCCAGGCAATAAATCGTGCAATCTATTGTTTGTGTCTTCGTTATTCATATTTTCAGCTTATAAAAATATTTGTAATTTTCAATATATTTAAAAAGTAAATATATTCATTATTGGGAGCCAAGGCTGCAAAGGGGCCGGACGCTTGCCTTCCAGCGATTTGGAAGCAGACCACCTTGGGTTGGTTCCCATTCAAAGGTATGGGTGCCGGTCATCGTTCAGAAAGCAGTGGAAAACTACTGAACGTAAACTTACCAAAAAATCACAAACAGCCAAAATACACTGGGTTTGACTGCCACATCCTGTATAGAATATGTAACTAACTAGCATAGTAGAAACTTGCGGTGGGTATGTGAAATGCTATTACCATCCCATTCTGTAGGCCTGAGTGCATGGAGGTAAGTGGTCAGTCTTTCCCTGCTATAGGAATGACTAGAGATGGCATTGAACCCCTATCCGATTGTGCTCATGCCATTTTCAGCAAAACATCCTAACCATTACACCAACAAGCCCGCTGCAACAGGATATGATAATATGATATGCAATTTTAAAGGTAGGTTATGATCTTATGAAGAAAAGTCCAGCAATGTTGGTGCGCTGGTTGTTTTTTTCTCCTCAAGATTTTATCATACTGTGGTTGTAATTTTATGTTATATTCAAGGACTGTAGTGTTTTGTTTTTATCTCTTTCAATCCCAAGCAGATGTTAGGTTAATTTGTTCCAACCAAAGCAGGGATTACTTTTAAAAACACGTTCTTGGGTTCACACGACTCAAAATAATAACCTTTAAAGGGGCAGTTAGGAAATAGTGGGTTATTGTAGCAACTGGATGATACAGAAAGAGTTGAGAAAAGTCAAGGATGGAGTAACTAATGAACATGTGCATTTCTTGGTAGAAGTAAGATAATTATGATTGGAGATGTGGTGTCTGAGATAAATGTTATCAATACCATGGACAGCCAGAGTAACTAACAAAGTGCAAATTAACTAACAAAGTACAAAGTAACTAACAAAGTACAAAGTAACTAACAAAGTACAAAGTAACTAACAAAGTACAAAGTAACTAACAAAGTACAATATAACTAACACAGTGCAAAGTAACTAACACAGTGCGAAGTAATTAACAAAGTGCGAAGTAACTAGCAAAGTGCAAAGTAACTAACAAGTGCGGAGTAACTAACACAGTGCAAAGTAATTAGCAAAGTGCAAAGTAACTAACACAGTGCGAAGTAACTAACACAGTGCAAAGTAACTAACACAGTGCGAAGTAATTAAAAAAGTGCAAAGTAACTAATAAAGTGCAAAGTAATTAACAAAGTACAAAGTAACTAACAAAATACAAAGTAACTTACAAAGTACAAAGTAACTTTCAAAGTACAAAGTAACTAACAAAGTACAAAGTAACTAACGAAGCATAAAGTAACTAATAAAGTACAAAGTAACTAACAAAGCACAAAGTAACTAACAAAGTACAAAGTAGCTAACAAAGCACAAAATAACTAACATACAGTGTTCAGACCATCACATTTTGTAGGCTTGAAGGCATAAAGGAATATGTAGCCAGACTTCATCACATTTTGGAGGCATGGAGGAATAAGTGGCCAGACTTCATCACATTTTGGAGGCATGGAGGAATAAGTGGCCAGACTTCATCACATTTTGGAGGCATGGAGGAATAAGTGGCCAATCTTGATCACATTTTGTAGGCTTGGAGGAATAAGTGGCCAGTCTTCGCCTTTCTTATCAAATGGCCAGTGCAAGTGTTGAACCCTCGTCAAACTGTCATTAGAGTACGTCATTAGCATAACCTCCTAACTATTACACTTTCGCACACACAAGATCATCTTACACAACTATAAAAAGAGTCAGCATTCTTTGGTCATATAATATAGGAAGAGAGGCATTGGAGAACATCATGACAACTGGAAAGATCAATGGTAGAAGAGGCAGACTAAAATAAATTATGAGTGATCTTCTAAGATGATAACATGAAGGAATATTATCAGGACAATTGATTCAGAACACCAAGGATTGAGATCTGTGGAGAGACATGAATGCCTATGCCACTTTTCAAGGCACATGATTATGATGATAACCTGGCAGAATGTGCTCTGTGAATTCTATCAAAGTCAGCTATCGGCAATCTCAGCATAGACTAAACAATAATCATTTATCTTCACCATTGGTTTAGACCAGTTCTGAGTACAGAATACACAGACAGACAGACTTAACAACAGTCATTTGAACATCTGTTTGCGTTATCTTCTTCAGGTAATATTTAGTGACATTATGTATTCATATGTGATGGGATTGTCACTAGAAAATTCTACGGTTGAGTGCATTAGTGTGCATGTTTTACACTTCTCAACTATTGTCACAATGAATTATTTATTCTGAATATTTTTTTTAACATTTATTTTAGGAATTAAACATGTATTACTGTGATCATTTTATATATTAAAACAAAATTATTTAACACATTCATCACAATAGTTTTAATAAATTTATTATTATTATTATTATTATTATTATTATTATTATTATTATTATTATTAGTTGTAGTAGTAGTATCAGTTTAATACATTTATTGCAGGGAAATACATATGTAACTTTAGATATTTTTATGAATCTCAATCTTTGGTTTGTTAATTTTCATATGAATGCATGCATAAGATAGTAGGTGTGTGCACCAGAAAACACAGAGGCATGCATTCTATTTTGGTAGGATGTCACAGTTTTATAGATTTTCATAGTTTTATCTCTGTATCTGACATTTAAGTTGCCATGACTGAATTTGTAATGTGAAGCATTTTTTTCCTCTCATTAAAATTTCATATCATGTGACAGACATTTATCATTTGATTTTTCTGACTTTGCTAGATTTGTTTCAAGAGTTGTTGGGCATAAGTTTAATTGCAAAAGTCAGATGTTTTCTTCATAAATTTTTCAAAAGCATACAATACAGCCAATCTAGCCTGGCATTCCAAGTAGGTTTAATCATCTTAGCAAACTTGCAGCAAACTATATTAATTTATCTTATATGCTGTTTCTGAAGCTATTTTCTCTTAATTTACATATATGTGGTAAAGACAAATTATTGGTATTCATGCTATACAATTAATATATATTTATCTAAATATAGCATACAACTAATTTAAAAGACAAATCTTTAATTAAACAGTTTAGATATATGTCATTAATATTTTAGATACATAATTGTATGATTATTAAGGCTATATCAGATCTGAAAATGAACAATTGGGCTTATTTTCATTATAAGTTGAATTATTTAAAAGGTTTCCAAATACAATAATTTGTTATTGATAATTAAAAATTATTTAGTTGCAGTTTTACTGAATTGAACAAACTTTAAATAAAGAATGCATAACCTCTTTAAGCTCTACTAAATTGGACAAATATTAAACAAAGAATACATAAACTATTTTAAACTTTAAATGACTAATAATTGTAGATACTAGAAATTGTTTGACATGACAAATAATTTAGTTCCGAGTTGACAGTGCATGCTTCAGAAGGCTCAGTTCACACAATGTAAACCCGTGTCTTTAACTAAACACAATCTAATATTATTCCTTTTCAAATTTATTTTTCAGTAAGGACTTAACAGTTAGTTGGTGGAAAACAACCATCAGCATTCATAATTTGAAATAAAACCCCCAAAATTAGCATGACAACTTTTGTTTGGATTGTCTATTCTAAAAGTTGTTTATATCTTTCTGAGCTAAAAAAAAATATCATAACTTGCAGTGCTCAGAATATATTGCAGTGCTCTAATAGTCTGTAATTATGTGTGTGAGTGTGTGTGTGTGTGTGGTTGGCAGACATATTGTGAAACAAATGGTATGTGATGGCTTCAAATGTGCTTGCTATTTGTATTTGTGCAGTCACACAACATATGATTGTAGCAATCATGTGTGTCACACTGTCTGTTGTATACTAACTACTTTTATAAATCAATTGATTTGAGATATCTTACATGTTCACTGCATGATCTGCACACGAAGAAATGATGCTGGTCCATAGACTATCTTAGTTGTTATAACAATGTAGTTCTTCTAACAAAAGCTCCTGAACTCTTTCAGTCCTAGAAGGTCACAGCTGATTCCCAAGATTACAGTAATGACAAAGCCACAGGAGTATTACTTTAACAGGGGCCAAATACTGTATAAAACAAATACTGTATAAAACAACTTCTGCATAAAACAAATACTGTATAAAACAAATATGTTGCCAGATTTCGTTAGTATTCTCTGACTAAAGATAAGAAGAACAATCACACATGACACTTTGATTGGTATACATGAAGAATAGCAAAACCCATCTGGTATGTTCTTGGGACAGAAAGAGTTACTTATTCCATCTATTTTAGCAACTTAATTTATTATCAGATATAACATTTTATATTTTACTGATATGCCAGTTAGGTGTATGATGTCACCTTAATGAAGGTTCTTTAAAATTTGTAACTAATTTTTGCAGGAGTTTCTCTCATAATATATTGCATGAGTAACTTTAATGTATTTAATACCTGCAAATGATCGGGGTTTACGGTAAATATGAAGATTTGTAAGGCAGGAAAGTAGGACCTTTGATTAAATTATGTATCATTACACTTGCTAAAGACTTTGTTACGCCAACAAGAATCATTGTCAAGAGGTAATATTTCAGTTAACAGCAAGGGATACATTCATTCATGCCATACTGATCAAATAAGTGAACAGTTACATTTTTATGTGTGACATGTAATTGCTTTGTTAACTTCATGTTGTAGCCATAGTTCATTTGTGGTTCAATTTTATTACTGTAAACATTCTGCACTGCACACATTTTAACTCGTATTTAAGATCACAATTCATGTGTGTTGGAATACACACGCTTTATGTGGAAATATTAGTCACAAATCTCTTATGAAGCTGCTTGTTTTTGTTTTTTTTTTGTCTAGGGAGAGAGTTATGTAATCAGCAAATGAAATGTGTCTGTTCATTTGATTTCATATGTCAGTCATATTGCTCATGTGCCATTTCATTGACCACTGCATAATCTTTTCACGCCCGCAATTTAAATTACTGTAGAACAGGTTATTAAGATATAGATGTCAATTTTTTATGTATTTATTTTTCATATAATAATGTGAGATTTTGTGTGAAAGCTTAGTGTGTGATTACCTTTTGCTGTATCAGTCCCTCAAAGGTTAATAAATGTCACCAGATTTTTATACAACCTGAATTTTTCAAAGGCAACCAACTTTACAATTCTGCCTCTTGTTATGGGACTATATTTTTAGGGGACAGCTAGTAAATTAAACATGCTCACTGATGAGGTATTCATATGCCATGACATAAAGTAGTCAAATGCCATGACATGAAGTATTCACATACCATGACATTAAGTATTCATCCGCCATGACATGAAACATTCACACACCATGGCAGACCAGAGTGCTAGCAACTCTCAGACAGTGTTCTCAATAGTTGATGTGTGTAAATTAAGTAGGTCACTGTGCTTGATTTTTCATTAATAATATTATTTATTGAAAACTAAATGTCCTTGTTCACATAAAATCAGCAAATACATGCCATCTCTCATCTGGCTTGTCTAGATACTAATGTGTTTTTTCCACCTCTCATTTTTAAACACAACCATGTATTGATACATAGGAAGATACTATTAGTGGGTCTTTTTGATAGATTTTGGGACCATAAGACTTCTGAAACTTGATTTCTTCATATCATAGTTGTTATTTTCAAAGATATTTTAGCAACTAATAAAGATTGGTGTTTGTCACATTAGTTACACATACTTTCAAATAAAAAACAAATAACAGACTGCATATACCTGACAATGGTCACTTGTTTCTTTTTTCTAAATTTTAATCTTTATTTTGATGCTTTAAAAGATTTACAAGTTAAAGTTCTATATCTGTATTTTCTCAAAGAACTATGTAATAAAGAAACTTCAAATATGTTATAAGAACATATCTAAGTAACAAAACAGAGAGCTATATCCGAAATGTTACCCACGGTCGTGTTATCACTAGACAACAAATGAAAATTGTAATGTATTATTCAGAAAGAAACAAACAGTAAAACAACGGAATGAACAATAATATGTCAATTGTTCCAAAAACAAAACTGTTTTCTTCTATTTGTAAAATGAATTGCTGGTTTGATAATACCTAATCTAATTTGTCAGTATTGGGAGAATATCGTGTTTTTAAGATTGTGATAGTGAATTATGAGATAGACAGATTAGGAACAGTGAACACAATTTAGTTATTATGCAAAATGTTTTAGAAATTCACATGATATAGTATGTGAACACTAATTCACAATACAATGACACAATGACTCTCTCTCCCTCCCTCTCTTACTTTCTTTCCTTCTCTCTCTTCACTCCCCCTCTCTCTTCTCATTCACCCTTCTCTTTCTACACACATGCACACACACGCACACACACACATTTTCACCTTCTGTTTGGAACTACACATTACAAGAAAATAAACTGAAGAAACTGCCATGATTTTATTCTATTGATCACATAATTATTATGTGTAAGATAAAGTGCAGTGCATTTTAATATCAATATGCATAATTTTCAAGCTTATATGTATAATTTGTTGTTTACTGTGTGTATATATATATGTATATTTTTTGTCAGTTTGGTTTGAGATTACACTTCAAAGCCCTACTCTGACAGCTTTGGTTTTCTGTTATAGCTGTAACTCTTCTGTGGCCAAAGGAAGCATAAAACAACATTTGGAAGCTTCTGTGTTTCATTTTGAAGATGGGTGTGTTAATTAACAGAATTCTTTAACAACTGTTGACAGTAAAGAACGTACCAACTCAAAGCCCAGAATGTACATCTTGTTTTAATCATTATCATCATTCTGTTATGAATCTATAGAAAAGTGAGATTCAGTAGAAGCTTTTAATGATTTTTATGAAAAGCCATTTTTGGTCCTCACTATGGTTCCCTTGTCCCCCAAACTCTACAGCCAAGTTCAGTAAAAACACTACCTTTGGTTCCTAGATCTTTGCACTTTACTGTGGACTTCAGTCCAGTCTTTGTCTAAGAATATTTTTCCAGGTTTTGGCTCAGAAAATGCCAAATTCACTACAATCCTGTCATATTAGCATCCAAATATATTCACTTAAGTAACAAAACATAAGATTATTTTATAGTTCATTTGGTTGAAAATCCTCTCCTTTGTTGTTATCTCATTTATCACAAATAGTAATACATCCCAAGCTCCCTGTTGATCTGCAGATGCATTTTTTTTTCTCATATAGAAAAGTGTGCAAGTTATGTATACTTCACAGTGCAGAAAACGTAACATCTGTTGCAATATACTCTTCTTCATTGTGTGTCCAATATTCCCCAGTGGAGAAAAGACCCTCATCTATCCATCTCATACCTATCCCTTTCATATTTAGCTATATTTGGTAGTTCATTTAACATCTTCTCACATTATAAATCTGTCTCAAACTTTCTTCTCTTTTTTTTATTTTTTTTAAAATCTGCCTACATTTCTTTTATCTTGTAGATTCCCAAGGTTGGACTTTCAAGTTATTCTATGAGCTAGATCTCTCTCCCCCGCCCCCCCCCCCCCACCTCCACCCTACCAAAGTATTATCTCAAATGCCAGGGTCTTTCCCCACATTTTGACTTACTGGAATTTGTATAGTTCACTTAATGAGTTCCAAATTGGTGATTCTGTCATACTTAGTCCATCTGTTCTGATCAGACTAATGAATGTTTGTAATTTATTAATAGCTTTCCATTGTCATGAAATGTTTGGCAAAAATATACACTACTCTTCAAAGTTCTGAAACTGGTGTGTAAGCTACTTTGTTTTACTTTATGAGTGTAGTAGTCAAAAGAACACTATTAATCCTGTACTACATTTTACATCAAGCTCTGCAACCTGAAGATTTAAAAAAATGTCAGATGTGATCCATTAACCATTTTCTTTTTCTTTTTGTGACATGTACATGTATTTGATATTTACTTATCACTTTCACAATTGATGTATGAATAGGCTGTACTTTTTAAAAATTTTCTGTCCCTTCCCCATGAGAAATGCTAGTATTTGTCACTATATTTATGTCAAAGTTTCAATGTTTCTGACTTATGGTTTCATTATGACACCATCATTCATTATCCATAATTTAATTGTGCAAATGAACTTCAGCATGACTGAGCCAGTTCTGCGTAATATTTTGACTGAGTGTTTATAGTGGGATGTGTGCATTCATATTAATATTCATCATTATTAATATTATCTAGTCAACAACAACAGTTTTGAAATGGTAAGAATCTTCTTAATTTCAGCATATTTTCAGTGCAATTGTCTCTATATGTGTAAGTGTTTTAACTAATCCGCAATTCACTTCTGCCTGTAACTCATAGCCCAAGGGTCCAAAGGAGATACAGAAAAACAAGCAGAACAATGCAAATGAAACATTGTTAATTGAATATAACAATGCTGTTTGCTGTAACTTCAGAAAGCTAACCTGGCAAAGCTGGTTACCGTACCTTAAGAAAGCTGGTTATTGTAAGCTTGAAAGTTGGTTACTGTAAATTTTCAAAGCTGGTTACTGTAAATTCACAAAGCTGGTTACTGCAACCTCACAAAGCTGGTTACTGTACCTAAGAAAGCTTATTGTAACCTTGAAAGTTGGTCACTGTAAACTCACATAGCTGGTTACTGCAACCTCACAAAGCTGGTGGTTATTGTAACCTCATGGCACTTTCTTCTCCACACTCCTCTGGGCCCTGGTCTGCACATTACAACAACAACAACAACAACAACAACAATAACAACAACATCTGTATCATTTTCAGCAGAAAAATAAACCCTCAAACTCTCAACAATATTGTTGATGTTGTATTTGATGAGCCAGTGTGAAATTATTGTTATATGTTGTTTGTCTTTGTATATTATTTAATTTAATGAAGTCTCCCTTAAATAATGAAGCCTCCGTCAGGGTATTGGGTCAGAGTCTATAGCAGTGGTTCTCAACCTTTTTTGGCCCATGCACCCCTTCACCATATCTTCAAAATGTCATCCCCCCCCCCCCCCCCCCCCCGAATCCCTTTTGTATTTCCTCCCTATAAATCTCCCCTCTCCTACAAAGTATATGTGAAAATGGAAGCTAAATTTAATAACACATACTAGAACAAGTCTACACATCTACATAAAACATGATTTGCAGGTCTACTTACGTTATAAAATGAATTTCAGAAGAGCGAGAAGTACAGAACTGTAAAGTATGGAGGGAAAAGCAATATCAAGTAATCGGTTCTTGTATTAATGGGATCTTGAAATAATCCTAATTTCCCCCCCACCCCCCACACCCGAAACAAAGAAAAATTCAATAATTGAATCCTGGGGGGAATTCCCCACAGGTCGAGAGCCACTAGACAGGCAAAGATACAAAACTTGTGAAGGACACATTACCAGCTTAGGCCTAACCCATCCAGTCCCTATGTGTTGTGGTGAATCGTGGATAGGTAACATCCTAATATGCCTCTCTGTGGTTGTGATGTGCTGCTATCAAGATGGTGTCATCAGCATAGGGTTATTTATATTATGACCAACTACCACTATCCACATCACATTTTTACACATTGCATTCCTCAATGTACAACGAATAATAATGAAAGCAAATCAGGAGACAGTACAAATCATTTACTGACATCTCTATGTGCTGAAATGGCCTTATTATGAATATATGTGTGTGTGTGCGTGCGCACATGCACACACACACACACGCGCGCGCGAGAGAGAGAGAAATGAAATGTTTTTTCTTGGAAACATTGATAACGTTGAAAAAATGATTTTATAGCTTTCTTGAAAATGTTCAGCATTAACAACGTTGAAATTTCTGATTTCATGGAATTAACCTAGCTTTCATAATGGGAGCAGAGTCTCGTAGAGGTCGAGAACTGGGAGCGGTTCTACCCCCGCTGGTGACTTGCGGGATAACTGAGCAGCCGCTCAGAAAGCAATGGCAAACTACTGAGCGTAATCTTGCCAAGAAATCAACAGACAGCTGAAAGATGCTGCTGTTGACAGCGATGTCCTGTAAAGGATATGCGTATTTAAATTAAATTCATAATGGGAAAACTTTGTAAGAAAATGGAAAAAGAGATTAACGTGGTTTAAGCTGGCTTTAGACAAGGAAGAGAAACAAGAGATCACATACTCAAAATGTGTTTAATAATAGAGAAATGTAGAGAATTTAATGTAAACCTATTCTCATGGTTTGTGCATTATTCAAAGGCATTTGATTGTGTATAACATCAGAAACTTTGGGAAATCATGAGGACAATGGGCTTTCCATCACATGTAGTACAACTCATAAAAATTCTCTATCTAGAATCTAGACCAACAAGCAGCTGTTAGAATAAATGGGGAGACATAGATTTGTTTGACATCAAGCAAGGAGTCCGTCAGGGCTGTGCTGCCCCCCCCCCCCCCCCCCCAATTTCTTTAAACCAGTATGCCGATATATAATGTATATAATGAGAAATGTCACAGGACGATGTATACAGGGAGCAATATGATGCCCTAAATATCAGTGGTCATGAAATACCAGAGAAGATTCGATATGCCGATGATACAGTATTACTATCCACGTCACAGAATGGTATAGAACAACTAATAACCTCAACACAATCTATATCTTAACATAGCAAAAACAAAGATGATGAATACAGATAAAACTATTAAACTATTATGGAGAAAGAAGTATATATTAATGAGGAAAAATTTGAGGTGATGGAAAATTTTGATTATCTTGGGTCATTAATTACCAATAATGGTGACACAATGAAGGAAATTAAAAGACGAATATCTATAGCTCCTCAAAAACTAAAACAATTGAATAAATTGTGGAGGAAAGATAGAACTGCAAAAATTAAATTTTTAAGAGCATGCATCTTTCCCATTACAACATACGCCTGTGAGACCTGGACACTTACTAAACAAGTTGAACAGCGCATAGATGCCTTTGAATATAAAAGTTACAGACGGGTTCTAAGAATATATTGGATACAGAAAAGAAAAAATGAATCCATATGACAAGATCTGAATATTGAAGAATGTTGGCTACTAAAGACGACAAAACAGAGAAAATTGAAATATTTTGGTCACTTGAAACGTCACGAAAGTTTGGAGAGAACAATCATGTGGGGGAGGGGGGATATGCCCGGGAAGAGAGGAAGAGGAAGGCCAAAGAGAAGATGGATGCATAATGTGGCAGATGATCTCCAGATGGGTGTATCGGACGCGGGACATCTTGCTTATGACGAGAAGTTTTCCTGACGGTTGTTATGGAAGCTAAGAAAAGTTCTGCAAGGAGACATGCTACTGAATGAATGAACCTAGCCTCCAGCTATGATAAAAAAAAATGTTAAATATGTATGCAACATATACTGGTACTGCCATCCATATATTTTTTGTCCATCAATAATGATGATGACCATTCATTTCATCCAGTGGGGTTGAAAGTATGGAGCCGTGAGTTCTAAGATGGTTGATAAGGCCTATTTTGACTCGAAATGTTCTTTGACAATGTGGTTGCTTCACAAGTGACTGCACCCTTACGTAATGATGTTATGCCACGAATTTTCGGTCTCCCAGGTGTCAAGATGAATTCCAAAAGCTTTCAGTGAGATTTTCAGAGTGTATTTAAAGCATTTCCTCTGGACGCATTAAGACGGTTACCAGAACGCAGCTCGCAGTAAAAAATTCGTTTAGGGAGCCTGTGATCTGGCATGCGAGTTAAGTGACCAGCAAAGCGATTCTGATTCTTCATTAGTAGAGTGTGGATACTGGGCCTGGACGCTCTTTCTAGGACTTCAGTGTCTGGGATCTTGTCTTGCCATTTAATCTTCAATAGCTTCCTAAGGCATACTGTGTGGAAGCGGTTTAATTTCCAAGCGTGTCGCTGGTAAACAGTCCAGGTTTCACAAGCATATAGCAGTGTTCCAATTCCAATTCCAATTTTCAAAACAAACATTCTAAATTCGGCCTCGTTCAACCTGCCTCTTCGGCTGTGGTTATTGTTGAGGTCCGTGGTTTTTGTGGGTTCATTCACCCTAATTCTTGTCTTGTGCGCTCTTACGAGTGAGTCCTATCTCGGACTGGTTATGTTGATTTCTGTCTATGATGTCAGGTGTGGGGGGGGGGGGGGGGGGGGGGGTTGTGGCGGCTGTCCTTTGTGCCCGTCTCCTGGTGGTTTCTTTTGTTAGTGGCAGTTTCTGGCTCTTCTGGTTGCAGTCCTTATAAGGACTTTTTATTTGGTCTTTTTGCCTCCTTTTTTTGTGTATAGCCCGTAGAAGCTTTTTGATGTTTTAATTTTCTTCCTTGTGCCTTTCTTGCTTTTCGATCTCTTCTTCCGTGGTCAGTCATAGGACGATTTCTCCGTCATCTATATAGTATGCCCATGGGTGTACGTGATCCTTTGCGTCATTCGTCTGATACGGGGTGAAATGGCACGTTGAAAGAACGTAAAGAAACAAGCGGTATCCAAGATGTGCAGCGTGTGAGCCGACAAGAAGAACAACGTGAAGAACATGCCGGCGAGCTGTAACAAAGAACCTGAAGCTACAGCTATTACTGAAACTACCACGAGGGAGAAGATCGACAGCCCACCACATGACAAGAGCCAAACCTACGGAGAAGCAGAGAGAGGAGAAAGACACCAGAGTCGGAAACACCGACTTCACCGACAAGCAAGTGGGTTGTCAAGCGTATCCAAGTGGAGCTATCAGACGAAGAAATCATGAAGCAGCTTCGAGAAGAGAATCTAGACATCCGATTCTTGAAGGCGGAGCGGCTCCTCACCTACTCCAAGATTCCTACAACCTTGGCGGTGGTGACGACAGAGGGCAGCGAGATGCCGACCACAGTATCAATCAACAAGAGAACGCAGCAGCCAGAGAGATTCATCCCAAGAGTCAATCAATGTTCCAGATGCCAGAAGGCCGGCCACAGCAGAGCAGCATGTCGTAGTAAAACGGAAATATGCCGGTACTGCGCCGATCACCACGCCTTCAAGGAGTGTCCGCTGGCCAAGCTGGACACGGACTTCCGAGCACCCAACAACAAAAGAAAGTGCGCCAACTGCCTGGGCAAACATGGAGCAAGATACTTGGGCTGTCCGTACCTCCAAAGACACAGAGACGTGTTAAAGATCGCCATCAACACCAAGACGCCATATATGGAAGCAATGCGGAGGTGCGGGACAGCCACGGGCATCTCGCAAGATGAAAGAGCACAACTACAAAGCATGATCGACGAGTTAAAGAAACAAGGCACTGCTGACGCCGAATCCGACCAGCGACAACGAGAATCTACTGGCGGAAATAAAGGAGATCCAGCAAAACATCAAGCAAGAAGTGGAACAGATGGCCGCGTTGAAGCAGGAAAACGAAGAAATGCTACGCACCATAAAAGCGGAGAGAGAGCGGCTAAAAGCTGAAATGAAATCAACTCAAAACAAACCAACAGAAGCCATGCAAGAGACCACAGAGAAGCCGCAAGAAACCCAACAAAAAACCGAGCCGGAACCGCAAGATAAAACCAGCAGCCGAACCACGACGCCCGAAACACCCAAGGGGAAACCAACATCCCGCCAGACAGCCGAAGAAAGACAAGATGAGGAACCTTTCGACGCCATGAAGTGGCTTACAAAGGAACCTACCTTGGAGGAATTGGAGGAGTGCATAGAAGCAGAAAAGAAACGGGCAAGGCAAGAGGGACTCAGGCACGAGGAATACATAAGAAGACAGGAAAGAAACCCAGGGGGAAACCGACAGAATACCCTGAAATACACTATGACTATGATACCGGCATCGAGTACTATATAGAGGACGGAGAGATCATCCCATGGCTGACCACAGAGGAAGCAATCGAAAGACAACAAGAACTTAAACGCGAAAGTGAAAAAAGCGCAAGGAGGTAAATAACATCGAAAAGCTTCTACAGGCACTACACAGAAATGGAGGCAAAATACCAAATAAAAAGTCCTTTTAAGAGCTGACCTTCAACCGACAAAGAAGAAAACCATATAGAGGAACATGCACAAAGTGGGACAGGGCCTCCCCCCCTACCGATCCCCCTGCATGAGCGTCACAGACCACAAACGCAACATAACCTAGTCTGAGATAGGACATCACAAGACAAAGAATTAGGGTGATGAACCCACAAAACCATGGACGTCACAAGAACATAGCTGAAGAGGCAGGTTTGGAACGAGGACCGAATTTGGAAATATTTGTTTTGAAAATTGGAATTTGGAATTGGTATACGTCATCCGTGTTTAGTCTGGGCATTCTTTATAGGTTCGGTAGGGCATTGGTTTTCCCTTGTGTTTCTTATACTTCTTTTCTTTTTCTTCCATGCGCCTTCTGTATTCCTCACACCTGAGTTCATGATCCCTGTTCATCTCTGTTATTTCTTCCTCGGTAAATATTGGCTGTATCGGGGCGTCCTCTCTGCCGTCGTCAGGGTGCTCATCTCTGTTTTCTTCGGATGTCTGGCGGGATATTGGCTTCCCTTTGACTGTTTCGGGCGTCGTGGTTGGGCTGCTGGCGGTATTAGCTTGCGGTTCAGTCTCTTGGTTTTCATCTTGCGGTTTCTCTGTAATTTCTTGTAAGGCTTCTGTTGTTTTGTTTCGGAAAAGTTCAATTTCTGCGTTCTGTAGTTCTCGCTCTGATTTAATAGTTTGTATGATGTCTTCGTTCTCCTTCTTTATCAGTGCCATATGTTCCACTTCTTGCTTGATGTTTTGTTGGATCTCCTTCATTTTCGCCAGTAGTTTTTCGTTGTCGCTGGTCGGAGTCGGCATCAGCAGTGCTTTGACTTGTTACTTCAACTCGTCTATCTGTTTTTGTAATTGATCTCTTTCAGCTTGTGATATACCCGTGGCTGTCTCGCACCTCCGCATTGCTTCGTTGTGTGGTGTCTTTGTGTTGATGGCGAGCTTTAAATACGTCTCTATGTCGTTGCAGGTGTCATAATACGTGTCGTCCCTGGGGTGAGAGGAATCAACACCCACATTCGTTTAACCCCATATCATTACCTTGAGGATCTCCTAGATCTCTGTCCACAAAACCCCGTCAGTCCTTGGATCACTCTCTCTCTCTCTCTCTCTCTCTCTCTCTCTCTCTCTCTCTCTCTCTCTCTCTCTCTCTCTCTCTCTCTCTCTCCTACTTCTTACCACTGGACCATGCCCCCTCTCATTCTTTTCCAAAACATACTACACAACTCTAGCTTCTATCAAAATGACAAATTAATTTATTAAAGAAAAGTGTCAGGTATGTGTAAAGTGTATGTGTAGAATGCCTGTCGTATAATCTAGTGTGTCTGCAGAATCAGACCGAACAGCTCAGGAGCAAAGTCTGCTTTCCTCACAGTACTGGCCACACAACAGCACCATAGATCAAGTACAGAAGGACCTCACCAAATGATGCGTCTCTCCGGCCAGGTGTCGACTTCCTCCAGTGGCTCTTGGATAGTCCGGATGCCTGGTCACCAATAGTGGATATAGTCCAATACTGACCATGAATCTGACACACACAGTGTAACTAATATGTCACTAAAAGTTCTGTGATCTGATAACCCTTGTACAGTAAAATAATGTTTACTGTCACTTTGAAACAAAATGTTAGTAGTTAATTTCTCACAGGAATTCACCATTTGAAAACACACAATGTTAATTGTTAAGTTCTCACAGGAATTCACCATTTGTAAAACGCAATGTTAATTGTCAATTTCTCTATATAACTACTATTGTTCCTGTTACTGGTGGTATTGTAAGTATCTTCACTCTACTATGATGAGAACTACCACTGAGGAATCACTCTTAGATGATCATCGGTTCCTGCTCAGCAGAGGCCAGGTTCTTGCAGACCCTCTGGATTATGGGCCCAGTGCAAAAGCCGCTGAGTAAAAACTGCCTTCTATGATCGAGCCATAATCATCTTCTATGACTTTTCTGCTAGCTTTTTGGAAAACATAGTGGAACCTGTTGAAGAGAGAACACACCTGATGAGAGCAACCTGATTCCGACCTTCATTAGGCCGACGGCCGCACTCAGATATATAACAGAGAACTAAACTCTGTCATAAGGCAGAGGAGCTCATCACATCGGTCTGAGTCATGGTAAGACAAGGAAAGACTAAAGGAAAAGTGCAGAAACCCAGTAGATACCCTACTGGAAGATCCTACCATTTTACATTTCCTTTATCCCCCCCCCCAACCACTTTCAATCTCCCTAAATATCATCCCACTACATTGTTCTTAACTCACTGAGTTAATTGATATCTCACACTAGCTAGTTTAAGCACCGCGATAGCCTACTGTTGCCGACGCTCCTATAATACGTTCTCACAACGCACATTACTACACTCGATTCCTAAGAATCATCTAATTTGGGTCTATTTAATTAAATACCATATATTTATTCCTGTTTGAAATCGAGACTACTAAATCACACAATGGATAAATGTCCGCCGATGTAAATCAACATAAGACACTGGAGTCTCTCTCCATAATCAAACCAGGAACATCACACACGTCCTTGTTGCCTCACAACATTTGGTCGACTCATGCCAAAGTTGTTTGTCCAGACTGTTTTAATACTGTGTCTGAATGACGTCACAAATCTAACTAGACACTAGGCGTCGAGAAGCTATTTTTTTAATCTCCTTTTTCGACTCGATGTAAACAACTAGCCGTCTGTCCCGCTTTAATCTGGGGAATTGTTTCCGGTACTTCAAAAAGTCTTGCCGGTCTGTGATCTGGAAAATCTTTTCCCCACAACAAAAGGTCTTGCCAAAGGATGGCGGCCGCCTGTAGACGAATGGCGCGACAGTCTTTCATCGATCGACAACTCCAAGAATTTCCGCGACAGCAGGTACGGACAGACCAAGTATCTGGCTCCATGCTTGCCCGGGCATTTGGCGCACTTTCTTTTGTTGTTGGGTGCTCAAAATTCCGTGTACAACTAGGCCAACGGACACTTTTTGAAGGCGTGGTGATCGGCGCAGTACCGGCAGATTTCCGTCTTACTGCGACATGCTGCTCTGCTGTGGCCGGCCCTCTGGCATCTGGAACATTTATTGACTCTTGGGATGAATCTCTCTGGCTGTTGCATTCTCTTGTTGATTGATACTGTCGTCGGCATTACACTGCCCTCCGACGTCACCACTGCCAACGTTGTAGGTATCTTGGAGCAGGTGAGGAGCCGCTCCGCCTTCAAGAATCGGATGTGAAGATTCTCTTCTCGTAGCTGCTTCAGGATTTCTTCGTCTGATAGCTCCACTTGGATACGCTTGACAACCCACTTGCTTGTCGGTAAATCGGTGTTTCCGATTCTGGTGTCTTTCTCCTCTCTCTGCTTCTCATTAGGTTTGGCTCTTGTCTGTAGTGGACTGTCGACAGTCTCCCTCGTGGTGTCTTCATCAGTAGCTGTAGTTTCAAGTTCTTTGTTACAGCTCATGGCAGGCTCTCCACGTTGTTCTTCTTGTCGACTCCCATGCTGCACATCTTGGATACCGCGTGTCTTTTGGTGTTCTTGCAATGTGCCATTTTGCTCCCCCGTTTCAGGCTTCTTGACTTGTTCAGGTGACTTGCTTGATAGCGCTCGCAGTTGCGAATGATGACGGACGCGACAGTCAGTCGGCCTTTAGGCTAAGATCAAAGTTAAATTTGTTTACATTTGATCTTTCTAGAGTGCAGAGGTGGTCATGCAAACTGGAATCACCAAATCACTGTCCACTAACACTGGCAGACAGGTCTTGGTGGACCACGAAGGGCCGCAAGGCACACAGTAAGACTATCATTCAATCAGGCGCCGTCTCCACAATGAAGATTGGCTGCAATTGATCTCCAACACTTCTTTCGCCCTGACTGTACATTCTGTCATATTGATGTTCGTCCATCTCTTGATGTTATCTTCCCACTTGTATCGTTATCTACCTCTTGCTCGCTTGCCTTCAACCTTGCCCTCCAGTATGGTTTTATAAGAGTGTTGAATATTTTAATGTGGCCGAAATATTTAACTTGCCTCTTTTTTTATTTATTTCATCAGCTCTCTTTTCATTCCCAGTGTGTCTAGAACCTCTGTATTTGATTGCTTTTGTTTCCATGTAATACGACATATTCTTCTGTATATCCACATCTCCAGGGCGTCTATTCGACCTTCTAGTAGCTTATTCAATGTCCAGGCTTTCGCACCAAAAAACAGATTTTCTGTACAAAGCTTTAGATAACGCCGAGGAGTATAGGTTGACGAGAGGCAGGTCCTGGATGGCACAAGCTGAATGAGTCATGTATGTGGAATGAGCAGGATAGCGTTGTCAAAGTCTCACATCTGAGGTTGCGACGCGTTGTCTGTACCAACGCCAGGCAACATAACAACGCGCAACCCTGAGTGATGTTAAACACTACAGAGGGAATGCGGCGTCTTCGACGACGCCCGTATAAGCAGCCAGGCACCGCAACTGAGCGACGCTAACACTACCGCTGGTCAGCGGTACACTCCGTGAACCTTGCAGGGGTCACACCAGCTGACTTGAGCGCCAACTAGCATGTAGAACGAAGGGCCAGGCAGACCGGGTTAGGCGTTTGTATGGACAGGTCGTATGAGTCTGCGAGTGGTTTTGGATCTGCATTGAGAGCTAGCCTGTGCGACAGTGGGAGACTGGTTCGAACACTTGAGTGTTTTGGCTTGTAAGTGATATGTATATTGATTGCATGTATCCTTATGTATTATATTGATATTGTTCATGCTGTGATGATTGCTATGGATTGTCATTGCGCGATGTCTGTGCGATAATGAATGCAGCACGTAAATAAAGCTTGTAAATAACAGCTTCGGATATTCACTTCGTGTGATTTGATAGTTTGATACCGCTTCACACTTGCCAGAAAACGAGCTACTTATCTTGCTCTACGCAAGACTCTGACAAGTGCGAACGTGGGTTTTCTCGTCCGGGTTGTGAACTGAATGCGAACTTGTAGATTTTTTTTTGTCCGAGTTTTTGAATCGAATGTGAAGATGTCGATAGAAGTGCGCAAGTCATAGATTAGGGTAAAGTAGTGTTGATTTCATTAAATTATAAGTGTGAAGACATTATTTGAAGCCAACCGAGGCGTCTTCATACTTATCGCCAAATTCAACCAATTTTGTACCTAAAATCCAAAATGGCGGCCGTGCCCTTGAATGTCATTGAGTAGGGTTAGTGTGAGCGTGAAAGTTGTTGATTGTGGTAACGACTAACAATAATACTTGACAGCATACAAACCTATACAGACTTCAGTGACATTACATACACCATACAGTTACAAACGTTCTAATTTCGTTTAGTTTCAAAAGTTTTTTTGTGTCAACTTTACCTGAGCCTTGTGAACTTCAAAAAAAATTTTGTGCGTCAACCCGAAGTACGTTCCAGTGTGATTTCGAGCACCACTGAACAGCACATTGCCCAAGGATTACTTGAGTATAATATTTTTTCTTTCTTCTTTATACTTTCGTTAATCTGGCTTTAAACATCAACTGTGCTAGAAATATTTGTGAATTACTAACATCATAAGTAATTTTATTTATATTCATTTCATCATACGTATTGTTCATCATGTCTTCTTTAAGCGATTACATCGAAATGGGTTTAAAAATGAATATGTCTGGTGAAGAATTGAGAGCATGGAGTGAAAGTAAATATGCAGAATATCTCTTGAAACAGGAACAAATTAGTGAGCGGAATGAGAGAGCGGCCGAAAGGGCGTTAAAGCTTCAGCAGGCACAGTCAGAAGCTGCTCTAAGGGAGTCAGAAGCTGCTCTAAAGCTTCAACAGGCACAATCAGAAGCTGCTCTAAAGGACTCAGAAGCTGCTCTAAAGCTCCAGCAGACACAGTCAGAAGCTGCTCTAAAGCTTCAGCAGACACAGTCAGAAGCTGCTCTAAAGCTTCAGCAGGCGCAGTCAGAAGCTGCAGTGAGGCAAGCTGAGATCTTAGCCCAGAGTAAGAGAGAAGAGCTAGAAACACAACTGAAAATTGAACAGCTAAAAGCTGAATCTTCTAAAGATAAAGATAATAGAGAAACAGACAAAGATCAACCTTACAAGAAATACCAAGGTCTGATTAAAAGTTACAACACAGGTGATTGCATAGCAGCATTCACCCAAAATTTTGAATTTGTTATGGATCATTATAAAATTCCAAAACCAGAATGGGGTATAGTATATGTGAGAAGTCTTTCTGGGGAACCTCTGAAAGTCATAGAGTCGATCCCAAATAACCTGAAAGAAGATTATCTGTACATTAAGGCGAAAATTATGTCACATTTTTTACTGGATGAATCAGGTTATAGAGTACAGTTTAGGAAGTTGTCTCCTAAGCCTACACACACGTTCTCTGATTACATCTCAGAAATTCAGAATATTTTTTCTAAATGGCTGCCAGCAGCCAAAGTAAATGGAAGTTATGACAAATTAGTTGATCTTATGTTGAGAGATAAGATTATCGCATCTCTCCCACCCCCATTTTCTAAATTTTTGTTGGAATGTCAGTGTGAAAGTGTCCAACAGATTGAAAGTCGTGGCTCTGGTTATTTTTCAGCCAATAAGCAATGTTTCTCTAGTAGTCTGACCAGCACAGACTTTGTAGCAGCAGCTACATATGGCAAATATCATTCAGGGTCAAATAACAAACAAAGACCTTATAAACAAGCTGCAGAGAAATTTTATCAATGCAGATATTGCCACTTATCACACAATGAGAATGATATGTGTGACCAACATCCTGGGTACACTGCTTACTTGCAGAACTACATTTCTAAGCAAGATAAAGAAAGGAAGAACTACAGAAATCTTACCAAATGTTATCTTTGTAAGGCTTTTGGTCACTGGCGTAAGGATTGTAAAGGCAAGGCAATGACCAGAAAGGCTAATGCAGCCATGTTTGACAGTTCTTCTTCAGAAGATGAAAGTGTACAAGATCACCCAGTAAACTCAGCACATTCCATTGATGTGTCCCATCATGAAAAATGTACCATTTGTGATCAATTTCATGAGGATGGCGTGTTAACATGCGGCCATTCTATACCTGTTACCAATGAGGAGGCCAATTTTGTAGTAAACTCCCAAGGTAAATTAAACATCCACCAGGGGTATGTTAATGGTAGAGCTGCCACAGTTTTACGTGATAGCGGAAGTACTCTTATTGGCGTGAAGAGAGATTATATTTTACCATCACAATATAGTGGTAAATATGTCACATGCAGGACGTTCTCAGGTAACATAGAGAAATATCCACTTGCATGGGCATATATAACTACACCATTCCTTACAGGAAAGGTTAAATGCGCAGCATTAACCAATCCTTGTTGCGGTGTTATCATTGGAAACCTTCCTGAAGTGAATGACATGCCACATGACAGTATTACATCAACTGTCATTTGTAATATTGATACTACCATTTCACCTTCATCACAAATCACCATTCATGATGTATTACCACCTGTAACTGAATGTACAAATGCCAATCTGGCTACGCCAGAACATACATGTAATTGTGTGAATGTGACATCAACGTGTGATGAAAATGATCGTTGTGATGTAATAAATGCAGTAACTAGATCTACTGCACAGATGCAAGATCGAATCGATCAGACAGAGGCTTTACAACGAGTAAGTCCAGTTGTAACATCTCCTGAGACAATTAGGGAGAAGTTTATAACATCTCAGAAAGCCGATCGATCTTTGCAAACGTATTTTAAACTTGTAGGCCAAAAGCCAAGAGTAGCAAAGAATGCTCAATGGTACTTTGCTCTGAAGAACGGAATTCTAACACGGTACTACACCAAAGGTTCCAGCACTATAGAACAAACAGTGCTACCGTTAGAAAACCGCAAGCAAGCATTGAATCTAGCTCATGACATACCCTTTGCAGGACACATGGCGTATGCTAAAACTAGAGCAAGGTTACTTACTCAATTTTATTGGCCTAAGTTTTGCAACGATACCAAACAGTATTGCAGATCGTGTGACATCTGCCAAAAGCTTGTCAAAAAGGGTAAACACCCACAAGCTGAATTGCAAGTTACTGATTTGGCTAGTAGACCGTTTGAAAAGATCTCGGTCGATGTAGTTGGTCCTCTTAACCATGTAACATCAAGAGGTAATAGGTACATTGTAACACTCATTGATTTATGTAGTCGGTGGCCAGAAGCGATTCCAATGAAGAACATAACTTCCAAAGACATCATGGAAGTGTTCTTTCATATTTTTGCGATGGTAGGATTCCCTGATACCATCCTTTCAGATCGGGGTAGCCAGTTTATTGCCTCAGCTACACAAGCCTTTACCAAGATGTTGGGTGTTAAACAATGCTTCAACAGTCCCTACCACCCGCATTCGACAGGTATCGTGGAAAAGATTAACGGCGATCTCAAACATATGCTCTCTAAGGTAACCCAAGAACACCCTGAAGATTGGGATACTTATTTACCTGCAATTTTGTTTGCATATAGGGAAGTGCCCCATTCCAGCACTGGGTTCTCACCATTTAAGATAGTATATGGTGCACAACCACGCGGCCCATTATCTTTGTATGAATCTATGTTGACTGAAAGTACAACTTTGCCTAAACCCATTTCATCATATGAACATGTAACATCATTACGTGACAGAATTATGAAATCATGTGTGTTAGCTAAAGAAGCTCTCCAAAAATCAGGAGCTATCTACCGACAATTTGCTAACAGAGGAAATAGAACTATTACACTGACACCAGGACAGGACGTTCTTCTTCTTTTGCCAAGTGATAGACATCTCCTCACTGACTCATGGCAAGGACCGTTCAAAGTACTACGACAAATTTCGACGGTAGATTACGAAATTGCAGTTAGGGACAAACACAACATTTTCCATATTAACATGCTCAAACCATATTACCACAGGCAAGACGACCAAGTAGAGACTGCAGCAGGCACCACCATAGTGGACCAGACGGACGACAACGACACTGACGAGATACCGACACCAGTTCTTGACACGACGACCAACGTACAGGACATTAAGGTAAATCCTAAACTGACGCAGACACAGACTGACAGTTGCAGACAACTGATACAAGAGTACAGGACGATCTTTTCTGACAGCCCAGGACAGACAGATTTAGTTCATCACCAAATCATCTTGACATCCGACATTCCTATCAAGTGTAGACCGTATTCTATCCCTATACACTATAAGGAAAAACTACATCAAGAAATCATTGATTTAGAAGCAAATCATATCATTCGACGGTCACAATCTCATTTTTGTTCACCAATAGTTTTAGTAAGGAAAAAGGACAAAAGTATCAGACTCTGTGTGGACTATCGTAAACTCAACAGCATTACACAGTTGGATTTAGAACCAATGAGCAACTGTGAAGACATCCTGACTGAACTATCTGACTCACGTTATTTTACTAAACTTGACATGACAAAAGGTTACTGGCAGATAGCTGTACATCCTGACAGTATACATCTGACTGCATTTGCCACACCATGGGGTTTATACGAATGGTGTAAACTACCTTTCGGATTAGTCAATGCACCGGCTACCTTCGTCAGAATGACAAGAATTCTTTTGACAGACATTGCTAACATCATTTGGTACATGGACGACATTTGCATACACACAAAGGACATAACAGATCACATAATAGCACTACAGCAGACATTTGACAGAATTAGACATCATGGACTGACTGTAAAACCTTCCAAAGTTGATATAGCCTTTCAAGAACTTTCATTTTTGGGCTATAAGATCTCAAATGGCTTTATATCAACTGACGATAACATCATGTCTAGAATTTTGAAATTGTCGCTTCCGACAACTAAGAAACAGTTGCGAAGTGTGTTAGGTCTTTTAAATTATTATAGACAATTTATTCCTCATTTTGCTGAATTGACCAAATGTTTCACTGATTTACTAACAAATAAACAGCCCAATGTGATTGTAAACAGCGAATGTTTGAGGCCAGCATTTACAAAGATTCTTTCATATTTCTCTAAAGCACCTATTCTAAAATTGCCAAATTTGAATATCACTTTTAGATTAAGATGTGACGCGAGCTCCGTAGCCATCGGAGGTGTGCTTCTCCAGGAACACGACCAAATCTTGTACCCAGTATACTACGTCTCTCGAAAACTGAACACCAGCGAACGAAATTATAATACGCCGGAACTCGAAGCTCTTGCCATGGTATTTTCGGTACGTAAACTTTCTAGATTTCTTTTAGGTAAACATTTCATTATTGAAACAGATAATAGCCCGCTGAAAATTGTTACCAGAGGAACGCCAAGTAACAGCAAGGTGGTCCCTTCTTCTGCAGGACTATAGCTATGAGATTAACCATATAAAGGGTTCCCAAAACTGTCTTGCTGATCTCTTATCGAGATGTCCATACGACGAACCGAATACCCAGTCAACACCAGAGCACAGTGCAGAGGGTGTATAAAACTGCAACGTAGATAGTGCTCAATATCACAGCCAATTGTGACAATGTGTCAGTAACGCTGTGTACAACAATGTGATAGGGTAGATTGTATCTCCCAATGTATATAACTTATGTACATATTTGTATTCTTATTATTATCATTATTATGCGAATGAATGCGTGTATAATTGTGAGATATGTGAAAGAATGCAATCATTATTATGTAAACTAATGTGTTGTATAACTGTAAGATATGAGAAAGAATGTGATTATTATTGCAAATACATAAATATTGTAACAATTAGACACTACAAATACAAGTGTCACTGGACAACACTACAGGATCCAGGAACTTACCAAGCTACTAAAGCATGAAGTAATCCTGAATGTATCCAGACCGATGTGTCCAAGACGTTTTAACAAGGTACGAAAGATGACTGCGACATTACAATCCGAGCATAAGGCGGAAGAAACGATCCAACAGCTGATAGTAACAACTAATACTCCGTTTATATAATATCCATCCAGAACGGAACAACGTCGTGTGAATGACACCACAACACATGTGTAACATAGCACAGCTGTATACTTCCGGTAGTTTTTGCATATTAATTTAAAAGTTAGCAGACTACGCTAAAAAGTCTATAAATTTATGATGATTGTATTAAAATGTGATTTAAAAATATTTCCATATACGGAATTGTATATGTCTATCTTTATAATATGTAATCTCAGCATCGTAACTTGATTACTTCTTTACAAACGTGACTTTTTGTGCACATTTGTCAATAAGTATCAAATTATGACACTAAGAAATAAATTTGTAGTGGTAATTTATGTCATGTAAACGACGATAAATTATTGTTCCTAAATTTTCTGTATAATAACCAAGGGACATTACTCTAAATTCTTGGTGATGTGTAAATATGTATTGTAACCATTAACATGTGTGCTTGATAGATAACACGTCAATGTGACGTCATTTACATATGGACAATATATTACCAAAACTGTTGACCTTCATTAGACACTCTAAACAGAGGTCTGATGACGGAGCAATCTCAGAGGGAGATGCTCACAGTTTAACCTGATGATTTTATTATTTTTGTTCTTGGTTGTTGATGTAGGGGCCAGTTAGCCGTGACCTACCGGACTAGCTGTGTCACAGCGAGGTAATGTCCATCAAATAGATTGTACTTGACTGTTGTACTTCATGGTGCAACATAATTGGTGTACACATATTGTTTACTATTCACCTGTATGTATTTATAATAACTATTAAGTTATGCAGACGAAATACAATGTTCGAAAGAAAATCCTTTCATGAAAAAGGGGTGTGGAGAGTGTCAAAGTCTCACATCTGAGGTTGCGACGCGTTGTCTGTACCAACGCCAGGCAACATAACAACGCGCAACCCTGAGTGATGTTAAACACTGCAGAGGGAATGCGGCGTCTTCGACGACGCCCGTATAAGCAGCCAGGCACCGCAACTGAGCGACGCTAACACTACCGCTGGTCAGCGGTACACTCCGTGAACCTTGCAGGGGTCACACCAGCTGACTTGAGCGCCAACTAGCGTGTAGAACGAAAGGCCAGGCAGACCGGGTTAGGCGTTTGTATGGACGGGTCGTATGAGTCTGCGAGTGGTTTTGGATCTGCATTGAGAGCTAGCCTGTGCGACAGTGGGAGACTGGTTCGAACGCTTGAGTGTTTTGGCTTGTAAGTGATATGTATATTGATTGCATGTATCCTTATGTATTATATTGATATTGTTCATGCTGTGATGATTGCTATGGATTGTCATTGCGCGATGTCTGTGCGATAATGAATGTAGCACGTAAATAAAGCTTGTAAATAACAGCTTCGGATATTCACTTCGTGTGATTTGATAGTTTGATACCGCTTCACACTTGCCAGAAAACGAGCTACTTATCTTGCTCTACGCAAGACTCTGACAAGCGTGTGGAGTAGAAATGGCCACACAGTTCCCTAATAATGAAACATTGCATGGAGTTACGGTTACATTGGGTCGAAGGTGCCGACAATGGACAGTATTGGTAACAGAAGTGTCCTTGCAACAGCTGATAGATGACAACTCACACCCTGGTCATGTAACTATCCACACTGATGCGTCTGGGTAAAAGTGAGCTGCATATCCTATACATGACGTCACAGTCATCCCCAGAATGTTTTGGCTATTTGTGATGTCCTGACAAATTTACGTTGAGTAGTTTGCCATTGCTTTCTAAACGACCGGCACTCATACCATTTTATAAAAATCAGCGCAAGGCAGTCTGCTGCCAAAACCGCACACAGCTGTGTTTCTAACGTTTTATGTGGGATTACGAATTGCGTCCGAAACTCATTCGCCACAGAGCCGGCTGTTGAGTACGAGGTAAAAGCATGAGTTGGTTTTTTTAAAAGACACATTGGCACTGTTTGTGTCTGTTTGCGCACGCGCACGCTTTGAACCCGAGCGTAGTCTATACACGCTACTTCTAGTAGCACTGCAAGTAGCTTTATTTCTTCACAAGCAGTTCATTCGGTTATACACTTTAGTAATTAACCTACTTACAACTTGCAGGACAGGGTCACTACTGACCCGCTTAGTCGTGTGTTCAACGGCATGGCGGGTATACGAACTATCTCGCCTTCTGTGAAACTGGTCTCAGTAACTATGCCGCTCTTTCTCCCAGTTGTTCAATCGGTGGTTTCTCGACATAGTCGCATTTCTGTCCACATCTTCATATTGGAACAATGGTTTGGTACGTTCTATGAGGTGTACACGGCTGTGTTTCCCGACATACTCAATTCTCTGGTTTTCTGATCTGTCTGTGATGGCGTCCGACCTCTGACCGCCTCTCCTTGTTCGTGGGCCCTTCTCAACCCTTCTGATCACGTGGCCTCAGCCTTGGTCTTTCATTGGTTACTATCTTCAGCCGTCTACCGGTGTATCCTTTTCCTTTGGCTCCCCGTAATTAATCATACCTCTTACTGTCTAATTTATCTATGTTACTGATAACCTGCTATTATGTCCACCCGACTCATGGCATATGCCTCCCCCAATTTCAAAAATGTTCTAACATTTTTGGGTTCCACCTTTCTCTACACCTGACATGAGTCCCCATTAGTCGCACATGCCTGTCTACTCCCTGGTGCCCTTGAGCTTGCTTATCAGTTTTAATTCACTTCACACTTGTGCTACATCGATCTTCTGTTCTACATCACACCAGATATAATTATCTATATGTCGGACACGATTTATCCGTCTCTTTCCCAGCAGACATCGTGTGGCCTCAGCCCCTTTGTATTCGGCAGGATGAGGTCCAACGTCATATGAGTCCCAATGCTCCACCCCGGACATTCCCATATGATTCCTCATTCATACCTCGGTATGAGCAACTGACACCCTTCTCCAAGCCCTTACGCCCTGGGTGCAGGAACGTGTGTATTACAGAAGTCTCGAATTCACGCTCATCTCTTTAAGCTCTTGAATTGCTCACGAGTAGTGTATGCTACGACTGTGGATCTCTTTGGTGCTTATGACTATATGACTCTTGTATTGGTCTTGTCAAGATGTGTGTGAGGTAGGTTGCCATAAGTTATTCTTACCTCTGGACTTCGCTTGTGATCTTTGACTGATTCTATTCTCTTCCTTCATCATCTTTATGTGTTCCTGATATTCTTCCTAATGCGTTTTACTTTGTACTCTTACCGACACCATGTTACTTATGTGCATCTAACTTCATGCCAATGTATTTTATGTTAAAATAATTATCCTTCTACTCCTCTTTCATCTTCATTCGTACTATGGTCTCTCTCTCTCTCTCTCTCTCTCTCTCTCTCTCTCTCTCTCTCTCTCTCTCTCTCTCTCTCTCTCTCTCTCTCTCTCTCTCTCTCTCTCTCTCTCATCCATTCTCATGAATGCATTTCATTTCATTTGTATTCATATCCACCCTCTCATTCTCTTCGTAGACATTCTTTCGCTCAACTATTTTTAGTTGTATTCTTATGGTACATGATAACAATGTTGCAAAATTATTTCTTTCATCTCTACATGCATCTCTCAAACCTACAACTTTGTCATTCGGACCTGCATGGCAAATAACACTGCAATCACATGTACTATCACAATTAAAATTTGAAGATTTAACTACCCCTTGAATATGGGCATATCATCGATAACTGAATAAAAATCAGTGTACATCAACGATTTCAGTATCATGTTGGTGTATTAAAACTCTCATTTACTCTTTCGCTCCGTTGTATCTCTTTTGTTCCCTGCTGGTTCGTGTTAGCTAGTTTCTTCTTCTTTCTCTCTTAGCCTATGAGTGCCATATCTCTGACGTATAGTGGTTTTCGACCCACTGTGTCTTTCGTTTATTTAGCTGATGTGCTTTCTTGTTATTCTCTCTATGAACTCTCTCATTTCTTTTTACCCTCACTTCATTCTATTTATTCTGTGCATGATGGTCTTCTCTCCAGGTAATCTTATTACAATAGGGTACAATGTGTAATCAATAATGGTACAATCTTCGGTATGATAATGTGACTGATGTTCATATGAATACAGCAATGCAGTGATGTTTCTGTTTGTACCTTTATACCAATAAAGTGATGTTTCCATTTATAAGTATGTTTTATGAGTTTATTTTATTCAATGTTGATGAATGATGTTAATTATTACTTCCTTAGTTTGATGTGGTATCTGACTTCTGTGCCAGTTGCCTCCCTTCTTCTGGTACCACTAGTGTATCTTCTGCTCTTGAGGCTATCATTCTTCCTTAGAGTTCGGTTATCTCGGCCCCATTAGCGAACTGCTACCGCTACGTCAACCAGTCTCATCTCATTTAGTTAACAGGTACTGGTACATCACCTTAGGTGCGTGTGACATTCTTTCTTTTGCTCCATCCCTTTCACGCTGAAATTAGCAACAATCTCGGATGTGTGTGTGTGTGTGTGTGTGTGTGTGTGTGTGTGTGTGTGTGTGTGTGTGTGTGTGTGTGTGTGTGTGTCATGTGCCATGCCAGAAAGCGTGGGCGGTCATGACTCGCCATTTCACTCGATCACCGGAGTCGTGGATCAGCTCAGTGTTCCTAGTCTCGTCCATGCCATGTGGCCAAGCCATCCAGGTATTTTCCTCTCGATCTTCCATCGTGGTCTGTTCCCCTCGATCTTGCCAGTTGTCAATAAGTTCTCCAATCCATTTCTTCTCATAACATGTCCAAAAAATGTTGACTGTCTTCGTCTAATTTCTCTAATCAGTCTACGATTTTCATTTGTCTCCTGTAGTACTTGGTCATTGGTTTTTCTGTCTGCCCATGGTATTCTTTGCATTTTCCTCAGAAACCACATTTCTGCAACCATCAGATGTTTTTCAGCTTGCACACACACACACACACACACACACACACACACACACATATATATATATATATATATATATATATATATATATATATATATATATATATATATATGTATATATATATATATATATATATATATATATATATATATATATATATATACACACTCACACATACTATATATATATATATATATATATATATATATATATATATATATATATATATATATATATATATATATATATATAACAACAATGACATATGTTAAGCTGCTTCTATTGACTTGTTGTTATCATTGTCAGTGCTCCAGAGTGATAATTTGTTTAGGCACCTTGTATGAAACCTGGGTTTACAGTTGATGGTATGACATGGTGTATTGTCAGCATGCAGTCCATATTCATAACCAATTATTTCATTATCGTTTTATTGCTTTTGCCATGCCTGATGACATGAGTAGGTGTGACATTTTATAGCTCATGTCATGGTAAACATCCATCGTTCTCACTGTACTCTTTACCAAACTATAGATGTAGTCATTGTTTCTGTTTTTATATCTCATGACTTTACCACCTAATATGTCAATTCCATCAACATTATAATTATCCAGACATTCATTCTGCTAAAACAACTATCTCTATACTAAACCACATACATAGCATTTATACAATCTATACAGTATGTACAATAGACATATCACAAGGTAAGAGTGTTTCATGTTGAGACCTGTGATATTATGTTAGAAGTGACCCTGATGATGTGTTACTATTTTTAAATTTACAATTTCTGTTTGATGTTATTGTTTTCGCTAATACCTGCAGAACCCAGCAAGTATATGCTTTCACAAGTATATGATGTGATGTTCCTGGTGGTGTAATGTACCCAGTGAGCGTTAAGCTTTATGTGCATCTTGGCAGTGTAATATTGTTGTTTTCTAAATATATGTGTTGTTCTTGTATTCACTGTTTTCAACATCCGATGACGTATTTGCTTTCCCATAACCATAGTAGTCATCAAAGTTAAGAATGTTATAACCCTAAGTCTGATGCACTCTGCACATGTCTGACGACGCTGCCACTCTATTAAGCCACATCCTATTGGTGTGACTGTTGGCTGTTCATGTGTCAGTGGTCTATCTGTCTCTTTGTCAGTAACCTGTTCTATGTGGTGAATTTCTGATTTCTCGTCACCTTGTTGACAGTGTTTCTCAAGAGTGTTTTCTCCCTGTTGCTTGTTGCATTTCTCTGTCTGTACGTCTGGGACCGATACGTTTGTCCGTTGGCAAAGTTTACATGATCGGACATGGCTTCTGAGGTCCTTACCAAAGCCCGGCCATTAGAAGACAGATAATAATGTCTGTCTAGTCTTGGCCCTCGCCACATGGCCTGCACCTTGGAAGTTGTGCGCTAATTCCAGCGTGTTGCTGCGCCGTCTTACTGGCAGCACAATTTGTGAGATACATGTTGCTTCTTTCGTGTATTCTCTCGTGAGGATGTCATTCTTTATTACGAAGGACCACTTGCCTAGCTTAGATTATTTAGGTGGTTTGTTTACTCGCTGAAAATACGTTCGCAGCGTCTCGTCGTCTCTTTGTTGTTTTGCCAAGTCGTCGGTCTGTCTGTCTGATACCTGTCTAGTGTCCGTCTGATTATCTTGCGGGGTGACCCCTTTATCTTCTTCCTTGTCTTTCTTAATATACTGTCTGGAGTCTGTACTCCCCTATGTCATCTTATCATCCCATGTCTGGGCTTCATCTTCTGTACACTCTGCTGCTCCAGGTATGTTACCTATTATTAGTCCTACACGTGGACTAGGTAATACTGCTACTCGTATTATCCCTTCATAGTATGAGGAGGATATATGAGCCCATGCTATACCATGGTACACTTCTCAAGTGTACCGCCAAAGATACGCATGTCACAATATCTTCAGTGTAGTCAACATTCCTTACCAGACTCTGATCCACACCAACTATCGATGCCCCTGTATCCCTAATGCAGGTGGTCAACTTTCCGTTCACGAGTGCTTTGTGGAACTTCAAAGTCCCGTTGTGAATGTTGCTCGCATTCGCCTTTCGTGTAGACATTGTATGACTTACGCAGGATTACCGATCTCTTGTCTATTATGTCTGTCTGCCGCTATGTGTACTACGTTCGTCTTTTGGTCATGTTCTTCTTCCCTACTAGACATAGTATATGCCCTTTTGGTATCTTTAGTCAGTTGTCTCAGTCTGCGTGTCCTGGCCCCGTGGCCCCAGCTGTTACAGACCCAGCATTTTAGATTGTTTCCGTGGTCTTTCACTATTAATTGTAATGCAAGTTTTTCTTTCTCTAGATTCAGCCTCTCTTTTTCAAAAGCTAGTGGTGCCTCTTGTACGGCTAATTTTTGTAACTCTAGTTCTGTAACTTCTTTTGCTGCTGCCTCTTGTGCGGCTAATTTCTGCCTCTAAAATTCTCTAACTGCTGCTCTATCTTCTCTTTATTGTTTCTTAATTTCACTCACCATATTCCAGCCCATGCCATCAGTTCTTTCCCTGTGAAACAACACCTCTCGCCAAGAGTTATGAAATCTGCAAATGTAGACATTGTTCTATGTTGTGTCTACTCAGTAGTCTATATACTAATATATGTACACCCAGACCACTCAAGTGTTGCTACTAGTCTTGTTATGCTAACGTCGACCACATGTTGACCCTGCTGTCACACGGTTCAAAACAATAGTAACTCTGCTGGACAACCAATGGTACTTATCAATAGTTTAACTAAATGAAGTAATACCTGTGGAGTGAGCAATCATAACGATGAGGGTGCATATATAGAGTCATGAAATGGTGCCTAATGGCTCTAGACCACCAAGCAGAACATACACAGAAATCAATAAGAAACAACTTGACCCTATATCTCCAGCGATGGTGTCCCTTGTGACTCGGTCCAACTGCTCGGCTCCACTTCCGCTTGCTTCAGGACTCGGTACTGGTCAGCCTGGCTCCACTTCGGTACAGCTGACTTGGACTTGATCAACTGGGTTGTCAGGTGAAATGGTGCCTCCTCAAAAATGGTGTCGATACCACCTACGATACTACTGCCAAATCCTGGAAACTAAATCTGGAACAAATACTCACTGTTGATACCGCGATTAGTTCATGAAGGCACTATAATGCATGCAGCACATGTAGACGGCCCTGTAATGTTATTTATGTGGCTACTTGCCATTATTTTGAACTTTTGGGAATCTTGAAATATTGTGTTTTATCGGCACATTGCCCACTTACCCACAAACATTGCTGTTGGTAATGTAAGTTTGTTCCATTGCTGTGGTTGATAGCCACTAATCATGTTTGTAATTACAGTTCACTTGTAATCTATTTCTCGCTGGTTCCCATTGTATTTTGATTTCCGGTTTTCAGTTCCAGATTAATTTATGCGCATTTTATTAACTGTCTATAGGCTTATGATTCACCTTTCTTTTCTTATAACCTTGAGAAGAATATGCAGCGATTGCTGATTTGGTATATCATATTATGATGACAACTCACTTTCCTAACATCACATGAATCACAGCGGCGCACCTACTTTCCATGTCAACTTTGAATGTTAATAGATACTAATCACAGTTAACAATTTAACTTTCAGTGTTCTTTGATCCTCTTACCCATTTATTAACTGTCTACAGGCTTATGATTCGCCTTTCTTTTCTTATAACCTTTTGAAGAATCGGCAGCTGATTGCGGATTTGGTATATCATATTATGATGACAACTCACTTTCCCAACATCACATGAATCACAGCGGCGCACCTACTTTCCATGTCAACTTTCAATGTTATTAGATACTAATCACAGTTAACAATTTAACTTTCAGTGTTCTTTGATCCTCGTACACATTTTGCTTAGCTGTTGATTTTCGCTCACTGCGAATTACTTTATTGTTTGTCTGGCGTTAACCTTGCTGGGTTCATAATTTATACGCTCCTACTAGCTGTGTTCTAATGTTTGTTCTTACTTAGATGTATACTTAGAACTTTCCAAGTTGATCACTTCTTCTTTTGAATATTGCTCGCCGTTCCACGGTCCTCCTTTGCCCAGTTCAGTTACCGGCTTGCCCCCCCCCCCCCCACAGTTGCCAATGTGCTGGTAGGGGTATGCTGTTGCTACACTGGCAAACTAAGCTTGAACACGTACCAGAATACACTGAACCACTACGGCTTTCCATGTGTGAAAAACATGCCGAATACCTAGCTTTATTTCTTCACGAGCAGTTCATTCGGTTATACACTTTAGTAATTAACCTACTTACAACTCGCAGGACGGGGTCACTACCGACCCGCTCAGCTACACCACTAGCCTCCCTCCGTGCAGTCGTGTGTTCAACGGCATGGCAGGTATACGAACTATCTCGCCTTCTGTGCAATTGGCCTCAGTAACTATGCCGCTCTTTTTTCCTGTTGTTCAATCAGGTGGTTTCTCGACATAGTCGCATTTCTGCACACATTTTCATATTGGAACAATGGTTTGGTACGTTCTATGAGGTGTACATGGCTCTCTTTGTTCTTGGGCCCTTCTCGACCCTTCTGATCACGTGGCCTCAGCCTTGGTCTTTCGTTGGTTACTATCTTCAGCCGTCTACCGGTATATCCTTTTCCTCTGGCTCCCCGTAATTAATCATCCCTCTTACTGTCTAATTTATCTATTGCCATATATTCTGAAGGGAGTGGGAGATCACTGTGGTGCATGCACCATTTCTAATCAAAGAAGTTGGGCCCCATCCTCTTCTATCTTCAATAACCCCAGAATATGACCCTCGAGTTATCTGCAGGCCTCGTTTTATTAATTTAGTCTAGGAGATATAGATTATGGCCCTGGTGAGTATAAAATATACTAACTGGGATTCTGCCCCTTCTCCAAGAATTTGTTTTAGCTCTTGAGCCCCCCCCCCCCCCCCCCTTTTTGTTTATCAAATCTGAGGAAAGTCTGGAGAATTCTCTCAGCCTGATTTATGTTAAGAAATCATGGATGTTGAGCAGTTGATAGATCTAGAGTCTTCTTTCCCAAATTTAGTATCTCATCATGAGTAGATGTGTTTTTAACAATTAAACATTTAACATATTCCAGTAGACCTTGACAACATGGTTTACACACATAAGATGGAGAATCAACAGATAGGTTGAACTGACAAATCAACAGAAGGTCAGTTAAGGTTCATCATTTATTGACTGGCCTATGTCCTCTGGCCTTTGACATACATTTTCTGTTGTGGTTTACACAGGATAACATAGAAAATGGCATATAGGCCCAAGTTTACAGTCCATCAACAAATAAACATCAATGAATACTATGTCAACAAGTGTGGAAACATTGTAAACATTTAAATGTTGTACATTATAAGTGTGGAGATGTTAAATCAACATTTAGGTATCTGTTCCTGAAATGGGTGTTGCGTGTTCCTTAGAGAAAAGTACCCTTGTGATTGGGAGATTAGGATAAGCCTCGGTCCATTGTCTGATGGATCCACTTCAGTTCTGCCCGTGTAGCTTCTCTGAAGGCTTCCCATACTCTGCTCATGGCTTAGTCATCTTCCATCTCAAGTGTAGTTCATCTCTTTCTCTCTCTTCCCTCTTTCTGGTCTGGGTTGGTTGGTTGGCCAGTTGGTTGCCAGTTGGATGCCAATTGGTTGCCAATGGGGTGCCACCAAGAATTCACTCGGATCTAGACATTCTGCTGTCCCTGGTTGAAAATTTGGTCACCCCAGCTTTTCACGTCTGTTCGTCAGGATGATTGCAGTAGAAGTGCGCGATTAACATATTCTAAGCGGGCTTTCGAATGGAGGCGTTGTCACGTGTCTGTTTTTATCCAATGATCTCCTGAGATTTGGCTGATGAAATATTTCCTAGAATTGACGTCATCTGTCACTTGTTCAGTTTCAGTTTGGATGTTGCGTTAGTTTTTAAGTTTTGGTTTCTGTTTGAGTTTGTGTAGTCAATTGTTTTATATTTTCCCCTCTCTATGGCGTGCATTCTTGTCAACTGAATAATGGTGGTCAGTGGTTATGCCACATGGCCCCACCCCAGATTGTTCTATGGTATGGAACTATGTTTCCAACATTTTCAGTTATCAAGCTGTTCCCTTGGTTTCCACCCTTGTATTCTCTCCTGCATCTGATTGACCTGGTTCATCAGGCACTGGGTGTCGACTTGGGAAGTCCGCTCCCACATTCATTTTCCCAGGAACGTATTCAACCTGGAACGAGTAGAGTTGAAGAAGCAGCGACCACCTCATAAGTCGGGCATTCAGAGTCTTAGATGCTGCGAGAAACATGAGTGGTTGATGGTCACATTGCACTGTGAAGTGTTTGCCATATAGGTATGCCTGAAACTTCTGTACACTCCATACGAGCGCAAGACATTCTCTCTCGACAGTACTGTAATTCCTCTCCCATTTCCTGTTGTTGTTGTTGTGTTGAGTGTTGAGTTGTGTGTGGTTGTGTTTGTTAAGTTATGTTGAGTAATGAGTTAAGTCAACTTCTGGTGGTGGAGTTCCGCGAAGCATAACTTTTCTGATGTAATGCAGTTCATAAGTGCCCTTATCTAATTAAAATCTGACAGAAATATAAATATTTATTCCATCAAACCCTATTTATTCAATAGATGAAGGAGAAGGGAAAGATTTGATTTCTCTTTCAGCTTTCTAGATTGTAAATAGACATAGATAAGTCTGTTTTAAAACGAGGCACTCATTCTAGTACACGAACTGTCTGATTAGCTGTAGCTAGTGATAGCATTTCAAGCAGTGGTTCAGAGGAAATGCACAAGATTGCCTTAGAATCATCACTTCGTACAGTTGTCCAGAATAGAATGTAGTATTATTATGCACTTCTTAAAGTTAATAACTATCTTTAAGAATATCAGAGATTGCAGTTTCTGTTGAAGAGAGTATTAGATTGTCAGTTTGCCCGGGAAACAGCTCAGCGTCGTCAGAATCTAACAGTCGAGCATTTTACACTTCAGAAGTTTTTAATTTATAATAATACATTTCAATTGACATTACAAACATTGGATACCATTACTTGATACTTGATACATCTGGTCATCAATTTAATCTAAGGATTCACAAGCCTACCTCGGATCTAGACATTCTGCTGTCCCTGGTTGAAAGTTTGGTCACCCCATTTTGGTAAGATCCGTTAAAGGTGCTGACAGAGTGTTGAAGTCCTTGATGTATCTTTGATAGAATCCACATAAGGATACAAATGATCTTACATCCTTCTTTGTTTTTGGACGAGGTGCTCTCTGGAGTTTGTCCACATTTCGTCAGTCCATGAGATATCTTATGACATAGAAAGTCCAATTCTTGGAATCCTATTTGACACTTCTTTGGTCTAGCCGTCAATCCAGTTTCTCTGAGGCGCCTGAACAAAAGATGCAGTGTTTCTACATGCTCTTCAAATGTTTCAGTTGCGATCAGGATATCATCCAGGAAGTGACTGATGTCTGGATGCTGTAGTGGGTCAAGTAATTTTCTCATCATACGTGTAAAAACGCTGGGAGCATTACTTAATCCGAATGGAAGAACGTTGAACTCATAGTGTCCTCCAGGCGTGCTGAAAGCTAACCATGGTCTAACTTCCGGTTTTACAGGAATCTGATAATATCCCTTACTGAGATCAATCCTAGTAAAGTACTTAGCTCGGTTGAGTGCTGTGAAGAGTTTATTCTGATCAGGCAGAGGTTCTGCTTGGAATTCAGTAATAGCATTGAGCTGTCGATAATCGATGCACAATCTATGTTCTCCACTTGGCTTTCTCAATAAAACGACGCTAGCACTGTAAGGTGATTCAGATGGTGAGATTATTCCTGCGGTGAGCAGCTGTTGTATTTCTTCCTCTAAAGTCTTTTGCTTTGCATAAGGAACTGGGTAAGTCTTAACTCGCACAGGCACTGTGTCATTTAACTTCATGTCAAATTCCTCCAAATCAGTTCTTCCTGGCTTATCAGTAAGTACTTCTGCATACTTTGCCATAAGTTCCCTAATCTGCTTTTGCTGATCCTTTGTTAAGTTGGGATTGATTTCTACATCCTTAAAGGTCTCTTTGGCTTGCAGTGGGTACTCGACTCCCATTGTTGATCCTTCTTCGACTTCAGTAGCCACACTCATGGCCATCAGATGTGCAGGTTCTGTGGTTGGGGGTCTTTCATGAAATTTCTTCAAGAGGTTTATGTGAAATACTTTCATCTTGCCTTTGACTGAAATTCTGTAGTTGGTACGTGAGATCTTCTCCGTTACTACATAAGGTCCTCTCCATCCTATTTGCAGCTTATTCTGACTGGTTGGAAGCAGCAACATCACCTTCTCTCCTACCTCTAACTCTCTATCCTTTGCCTTTCGGTTGAAGTTACGAGCAATTCTTCGTCTGGCGTGACGTAGATTGACATTCGCTTGTTTCCAACTGTGTTGCAAACGATTTTTCAACTCGGCAACATATGTAGATGCAGTCACGACTGTATCATCTGTAGTATTATCGGTCCAGGTTCGAAGTAACGCCTCACGATGTCCTTTGATCGGTCGTCCAAACAACAGTGTGGCTGGAGCAAAACCTGTTGAGTGATGGGGTACTTCCCTGTAAGCGAATAAAGCTGCGGGTAAATACAAGTCCCAATCCTCTGTTTTCTAATGGGCAATTTTGCGCAGGATACTAATCAATGTTCTGTTCCACCTTTCCACAAGTCCATTTGACTGAGGGTGATATGGTGAACTGAAGATATGGCGTGCATGAAAATGTCTGAAGGTGTCTTCCATGAGCTTACCACGAAACTGTGAACCGTTGTCCGTCAAGATCCTCTGTGGGAATCCTAGACGAGTGAATATTCCTAATAATGCATCAGCGACGTGTTTGGAGTCACAGCTGGGCATAGGAACCGCTTCGGCCCACATGGTTGTTGTGTTCACAAGAGTTAATATGAATCGGTTTCGCCTCTTCGTTGCTGAGAGAGGTCCGACTATGTCTACCGCCACTTTCTCAAATGGAATTCCAGTGATGGGCGATTCACCCAACATTGCCGGTGGTGCCCGGTGTTTTGGTGATACTTTCTGACACTTTGGGCATGATTTTACAAACCGTTGTATGTCCGAGTTCATCCCTGGCCAAAAGGAGTGAGTTGTAATCCGCTGTGTAGTAGCGTTGATACCCATATGCCCACTGAATGGTAGATTATGACCCATTTCCAAGATCTGAGTCCTGTATTGAGTTGGTACAACAAGTTGATTAAACTCTTGTCCAGCTCGTCCTGCTTTTCTGTAAAGAAGTGCTGACTTCATGAACAAATCACCTTTACGTAGAGGTAAATGTGATTTTAGCAGTTTTCTGAAGCAGGGGTCCAAGGTGCTGTCGGCTTCTTGTGCCCTCTTCAGTTCCTCCGTTCGAGGGATTGGCGTAGTTGTTTCTGGAGTCTTTTCCGCCTGGGATCGAGTGGTCATTATCGCCATCGCCACAGGTTGAACAGATTCTCCTAGAACGATAAATCTACAGCCGAGGATTACAGGATATATCGGATCGTCCAAGACTGCTGCCTTGATTGTCCCAGTGACATACCGCGAGGCTAGGCTATGTTCACTTTTGCCACTGGAAGAGACATATTCGTTGAACTCTTCAGTTGTCTCTGTAATTCCACTATTTCCTCTGTCACCTGTTCAGGGTTAACTAAGGATGATGAAACAACACAGTCATACGATAATCCAGTATCATATAGACAGGTCGTTTTGAATCCATTTAGCAAAATGGATTCTACACCCGGAATACGAGATGATGTGTTTTGATGAGGTGTCTGTTTGGACGTTTCACCAGTGCTCATTCTTTTCTCTTTTCGGTTGGCCAAACAGGCCGCTGTGTGTGGAGGTGGCTTCTTCCTGCAATTCTGAAATGTGTGACCTCTAATTTTGCAATGGGTGCAGAATGGTTTTTCCTCCTTCGGCGCTGTTTGGGCTGTGTTTTGAGTGTTTTTCTTGGATTTCCCATTTTTCTTGGTGGCTAAAGTGTTTTCACCCTCTTTTGGCTTTGGAGTTTTATCTTGAGAGGGGTTGTTGTTCGAACGTCCCTTTCTTCCCATCTCCTTCTGAGATTTTTGAAATCTCTCTGCCAGGATTATTATTGTTTCTAGGCGGTCAGCCCCGTTTTGGGTTAAGAATGCTTTCATTTCATTCGACATCTTCCCCTTTATCTGATCAATGATGATCATTTCACGGAGTCCCTCAAAACTCTCCTCAAACCCTCCTAAGCAAGTCCATCGTTGGATGTATGACTTTAGCCTTTCAACTAGTTGCGCATAACTCTCACCCGGTTCTTTCCTTGCAGTTTTGAAACGAGCTTTGTAAGAATCCCCGTCCACTTCGAATCGGCTCAAGAGTGCCTTTTTGAGTGTTTCGTATTCCTGTTGTTCCTCACGAGTGAGCCTCAAGAACACGTCATACGCGGTAGATCTTAAAGCTTGCGCTAACTTCGTTGCCCATCTTCCTTCTTCAAGCCCACAGCTGACAGCCATTGCCTCGAAGCGTGATAAAAATCCTTCGATGTTGTCAGTCTGGTCATTGAAGGGTTCCAGAGGAAATGACATAGCTCCAGAATTAAGGTAGGAGACATGAGAATGTGGTTCTGTCACTGGCAATCCTGATGAGGTTGAGGGTGTGGGACCACTCCCTCCCCCTAGTCTTCGGATCTCCAATTCAGTCTCCATTCTCTTCAACTCCAGTTGGTGTTGACGCTCTCTCTCTCCTTATCTTCCATTTCAGCCTGTAGTCTTCTCTCTTTCTCCTCCAATTCTGCTTGAAATCGTTTCTCTTTCTCCTCTATTTCTGTTTGAAGTCTCCTTTGTTCCAACTCGTATGCTTGTAGGCGTCCTTTCTCTTTTTCAGCTATTTCAGCTTGATGTTGTTTTTCTTTGAGGGCCAGTTCGGCTTGAAGTCTTTCTCTTTTGTCGAATGCCTCTGAAATATAGTTAGCTAGCTCAGGGCCATCTAACCCGCATTCCCTACCTGTTTCTGTTATTTGGGCCCGAAACTTAGCAGTTTCCGCCATGCCTAGAACTTATTGCTTTATTTGCCCTGCCTAAAAAAAATATAAATGCAGTGTGGTTTGATCCGAGTAAGCTTGTCAGTCCCTGATCTGCAAATATACAGCAAAGCATGCACAATATTAAACACTTTATGTTATGTCTGTCTGTCAATGCTGGAAAAGCCAAAGGCAGCAGGCATTGAAGTAACCAGAATTTATCCCTAATAAAAGAAAAGAATCTGAAATTAGACAGTGATTTACCTCCGGATAAGATTTTCCGGTGGTTGATGAAATGCTGTAAGATCAGACTCCTCAGGAAAAGAACACCTTCTCTGAAAGAGAAGTAGTGTTTGGATAGTAGATTCACCCTCTATATTTAATTAACCTGAAAGAACATTATTCAGGTAATACAGATTCTATGTGTGATGGATGTTTTACAACCAACATGTTGTTAATTAATTAAATTTATCAAAAGATGACAATACTTGATCTAAAGATGTTTGTGTTAATGTTTTATGTAATACAATGTTGTATGTAATTGTTTAATTACACAATGTTTTATGTAATTGTTTAATTACACACAATGTATTATGTAATTGTTTAATTTATTCCCTGGGAACCATCCCAGACGAGCCCCCAATATGTCATATATTCTGAAGGGAGTGGGAGATTACTGTGGTGCATGCCCCATTTCTAATCAAAGAAGTTGGGCCCCATCCTCTTCTATCTTCAATAACCCCAGAATATGAACCTCGAGTTATCTGCAGGCCTCGTCTTATTAATTTAGTCTAGGAGATATAGATTATGGCCCTGGTGAGAATAAAATATACTAACTGGGATTCTGCCCCTTCTCCAAGGAATTCTTTTAGCTCTTGAGCCCCCCTTTTGTTTATCAAATCTGAGGAAAGTCTGGAGAATTCTCTCAGCCTGATTTATGTTAAGAAATCATGGATGTTGAGCAGTTGATAGATCTAGAGTCTTCTTTCCCAAATTTAGTATCTCATCATGAGTAGATGTGTTTTTAACAATTAAACATTTAACATATTCCAGTAGACCTTGACAACATGGTTTACACACATAAGATGGAGAATCAACAGATAGGTTGAACTGACAAATCAACAGGAAGGTCAGTTAAGGTTCATCATTTATTGACTGGCCTGTGTCCTCTGGCCTTTGACATACATTTTCTGTTGTGGTTTACACAGGATAACATAGAAAATGGCATATAGGCCCAAGTTTACAGTCCATCAACAAATAAACATCAATGAATACTATGTCAACAAGTGTGGAAACATTGTAAACATTTAAATGTTGTACATTATAAGTGTGGAGATGTTAAATCAACATTTAGGTATCTGTTCCTGAAATGGGTGTTGTGTGTTCCTTAGAGAAAAGTACCCTTGTGATTGGGAGATTAGGATAAGCCTCGGTCCATTGTCTGATGGATCCACTTCAGTTCTGCCCGTGTAGCTTCTCTGAAGGCTTCCCATACTCTGCTCATGGCTTAGTCATCTTCCATCTCAAGTGTAGTTCATCTCTTTCTCTCTCTTCCCTCTTTCTGGTCTGGGTTGGTTGGTTGGCCAGTTGGTTGCCAGTTGGATGCCAATTGGTTGCCAATGGGTTGCCACCAAGAATTCACTCGGATCTAGACATTCTGCTGTCCCTGGTTGAAAATTTGGTCACCCCAGCTTTTCACGTCTGTTCGTCAGGCGGGTTGCAGTAGAAGTGCGCGATTAACATATTCTAAGCGGGCTTTCGAATGGAGGCGTTGTCACGTGTCTGTTTTTATCCAATGATCTCCTGAGTTTTGGCTGATGAAATATTTCCTAGAATTGACGTCATCTGTCACTTGTTCAGTTTCAGTTTGGATGTTGCGTTAGTTTTTAAGTTTTGGTTTCAGTTTGAGTTTGTGTAGTCAATTGTTTTATATTTTCCCCTCTCTATGGCGTGCATTCTTGTCAATTGAATAATGGTGGATAGGGGTTATTCCACAACTATGTTACTGATAACCTGCTATTATGTCCACCCGACTCATGGCAATTAGCTTCCCGTATTACCAGTGTCCCTCGCCATCAGATGAATCCACTCCGATTTCAGAGGTACGTGTAATTTTCGTCCCCAAGTCAAGGACGAGAAATCAACATCTTAGTCAAACTGCTGATGTGGTAATAATGTGTGGTCTGGATATTCTGCTTTAATCTTATCACTTATCAACTTTACCAGACCTACATTTTTTTTCCAGTCAGAGCACGAGCTCCGACAGTTGTAACACTTGCCATCTTGTTCCAAACCAACCCAGTTCTTTCATTACAGTTAGTAACAGCATTGAATATATCATGGCCTGTGGTTGTGTCTTTGAGTGACTCAACACTCAGTAAACCTTCAGAGAGTTTGAAAGAAGTGTTGATTCCACATATAAATATCAATAATTGGGCAGTATCATGTACATCGGTACTCTCATTCAAATGCAAGAGGATACCACAAAAATTGTTTACTTGCATCTTGAAGTTTATGCATCAAATTGTCACTTATCTTGTCAACACGTCTGACCACAGTTCTCCTTGATAAAGTAATGTTGTCAAATCTGTTTTTTGTTCTGGACACATAATGTTTGCTGCATCTAGCAAACATTCCTTGATGAACTCGCCATCACAAAATGGCTTGTTCTGTTTTACAGTTCTGAGTGACAGCACAAGACTAGCTTCAGTTGCAGCATCCTGAATTGAGGACTGTTTAGTGAAACCAGTTTACTGTTTCTCCAAATTTTTCACCAACTCAAGGCATTTCCTTTCCTTTTCTTCGGTCGTTAAATTGTATCCGAAATCGGAATTTTGTTTGATAATATCTTTTTATATTGTACTCCTTGAGGACAGCCACTGACTCACGACACAACAAGCAAACTGATTTGCTACCAACTTTTATAAAACTGTACTTAGTTGTCCATTCATCATTAAAAACACGGCATTCATCTTCGATCTTACGTTTGTTATTGCCACTCATCATAACGGTACATGAAATTCTGTAAAATTCAACAAAATAACTTAAAAACGAATTAAAAATGTGTATTTCTAAATGCCCTAGCGGGCCGCATAAAATCACTTTACCCGTGGGCCGTAGTTTGCCCACCCCTGAATTAGACGGTCGGAGCTCATTATTCATCCAGAATATGAATAAAATTAAGTGGAACTGCGGTAAAGCTGTGAAAGTGTAAACAATATAAAATGACACAAAGTAGTGCAGCTTTACATAACAGAGTTAAGACACATACAGAACGTTGCGGCGATTAGCCTTCATCAGCAAACAAACACATTCACAAACACAACATACAGTCAAGGAGATATCCTGTGACTACATCAGAAGGTGACGACAGGGCGAGAAGAACAAAAGCATGGAAAAGTGGAAGCAATGAAGAGAAAATGAGAATTGGAGAAAAATGTTAATAGAAAAAAATGTTGGTTGAAGAAAATGTTTAATTGATACAAATGTTAATGAAGAAAACGTTAGCACTCACCTCGAGTTACGGATCTGTAAATGACTAAGAAAATCTCCGATGGATACTGATACCTGGTGACGGGTGTATGGTTCAGTGAGCACATAGAAGGAAGGGGGCGGGGCAGGAGGACGTTGACTGGTCTGGTAAGGCTGGGGGTGGTACTAACCAAGACTCCATTGTGTTGTTTATAGGGGCGAGTCTTAAAGTCTGGGTGGACTGATATGTGTGAACGCGCATATCTACATAGACACCCTTCAACAGGCAAAATGCTTGTGTATGTGGGCATGTGGAAAGTACATGTACGAAGAGAGAGAGAGAGAGAGAGAGAGAGAGAGAGAGAGAGAGAGAGAGAGAGAGAGAGAGAGAGGGAAAGTGTCTGTGATATATCACATGAGGTATGTGGAGTTCGTCGGTCTACACGTACGACGTTCCACTCATACTGTACTCTATGAGACAGTCAGTATGGTTAGTTGTTATACAACATATTCAAGGATATACTCGCCCAGTGCTTGAGTTAATGGGGCTGTATATGATCCAACCACTGGTAATACACGTGAAGTAGGTAGGCACAGAGAAGCAAGATGTAAGGAGAGAGAGAGAGAGAGAGAGAGAGAGAGAGAGAGAGAGAGAGAGAGAGAGAGAGAGAGAGAGATGTAGGCACCGAGAAGCAAGATGAAAGAGAGAGAGAGAGACATTGGAAAAGTGCCTAAGACACGCCCCTGATGTATGTGGGGTCGGTCGGTCTACAAACACGTGGCTTCACTCATACTGTTCCCTATGAAATAGCGCCAGTAAGGTTGATTTTTATACAACGTATTTGAGGATCCAATCGCCCAGTGGTTGTGTTAAAATCAGACCACCAGCAATATAGTTGGAATATGTAGGCACCGAGAAGCAAGATGGAAGAGAGAGAGAGAGAGAGAGAGAGAGAGAGAGAGAGAGAGAGAGAGAGAGAGAGAGAGAGAGAGAGAGAGAGAGATTGGAAAAGTGCCTAAGACACGCCCCTGATGTATGCGGGGTCGATCGGTCTGCAAATACGAGGCTTCACTCATACTGTTCCCTATGAAATAGAGCCAGTAAGGTTGATTGTTATACAACGTATTTGAGGATCAAAACACCCAGTGGTTGTGTTAAAATCAGACCACCAGCAATATAGTTGGAATGTGTAGGCACCAAGAAGCTAGATGGAAGAGAGAGAGAGAGAGAGAGAGAGAGAGAGAGAGAGAGAGAGAGAGAGAGAGAGAGAGAGAGAGAGAGAGATTGGAAAAGTGCCTACGACCCGCCCCTGATGTATCCGGGGTGGGTCGGTCTACAAATACGAGGCTTCACCCATACTGATTCCTATGAAATAAAGCCAGTAAGGCTGATTTTTATACAACGTATTTGAGGATCCAATCACCCAGTGGTTGTGTTAAAATCAGACCACCAGCCATAAAGTTGGAATATGTAGGCACCAAGAAGCGAGATCGAAGAGAGAGAGAGAGAGAGAGAGAGAGAGAGAGAGAGAGAGAGAGAGAGAGAGAGAGAGAGAGAGAGAGATTGGAAAAGTGCCTACGACACGCCCCTGATGTATGCGGAGTCGATCGGTCTGCAAATACGAGGCTTCACTCATACTGTTCCCTATGAAATAGAGCCAGTAAGGTTGATTGTTATACAACGTATTTGAGGATCAAAACACCCAGTGGTTGTGTTAAAATCAGACCACCAGCAATATAGTTGGAATGTGTAGGCACCAAGAAGCTAGATGGAAGAGAGAGAGAGAGAGAGAGAGAGAGAGAGAGAGAGAGAGAGAGAGAGAGAGATTGGAAAAGTGCCTACAAAACGCCCCTGATGTATGCGGGGTCGGTCTAAAAATACGAGACTTCACTCATACTGTACCCTATGAAATAGAACCAGTAAGGTTGATTTTTATACAAAGTATTTGAGGATCCAATCACCCAGTGGTTGTGTTAAAATCAGACCACCAGCAATATAGTTGGACTGTGTAGGCACCAAGAAGCAAGATAGAAGAGAGAGAGAGAGAGAGAGAGAGAGAGAGAGAGAGAGAGAGAGAGAGAGAGAGAGAGAGAGAGAGAGAGAGAGAGAGATTGGAAAAGTGCCTACGACCCGCCCCTGATGTATCCGGGGTCGGTCGGTCTACAAATACGAGGCTTCACCCATACTGTTCCCTATGAAATAGAGCCAGTAAGGTTGATTTTTATACAACGTATTTGAGGATCCAATCACCCAGTGGTTGTGTTAAAATCAGACCACCAGCCATAAAGTTGGAATATATAGGCACCAAGAAGCGAGATGGAAGAGAGAGAGAGAGAGAGAGAGAGAGAGAGAGAGAGAGAGAGAGAGAGAGAGAGAGAGAGAGAGAGAGAGAGAGAGAAAGAGAGAGAGAGAGAGAGAGAGATTGGAAGAGTGCCTACGACACGCTCCTGATGTATGCGGGGTCGATCGGTCTACAAATACGAGGCTTCACTCATACTGTTCACTATGAAATAGAGCCAGTAAGGTTGATATTTATACAACGTATTTGAGGATCCAATCACCCAGTGGTTGTGTTAAAATCAGACCACCAGCAATATAATTAGAATAGGTAGGGACAGAGAAGCAAGATGAGAGAGAGAGAGAGAGAGAGAGAGAGAGAGAGAGAGAGAGAGAGAGGAAAAGTGCCTACGACACGCCACCTGATGTATGTGGATTCGATCGGTCTACACATACGAGGCTTCACTCATACTGTACCCTATGAAATAGAACCAGTAAGGTTGATTTTTGTACAACGTATATGAAGATCAACCCCCCCCCCCTCCCCCAGTGGTTGTGTTATTGGGGCTTTGGGGCTGTGTAATATCAGACCACCCGTAATATAGTTGGAATAGGTAGGCACCGGGAAGTACGATGGGAGAGAGAGAGAGAGAGAGAGAGAGAGAGAGAGAGAGAGAGAGAGATTGGAAAAGAGCCTACGACACGCCACACTTGGCTTAGGTAGGCACAGAGAAGCAAGATTGTTGAGTGAGAGAGAGTGTGTGAGAGAGAGAGAGATAGAGAGAGAGAGAGAGAGAGAGAGAGAGAGAGAGAGAGAGAGAGAGAGAGAGAGATTGGAAATGAGCCCACGACCCGCCACACATTGCATGGGTAGGCACAGTGAAGCAAGATTGTTGAGAGAGCGAGACAGGGAGATAGAGAGGGGGACAGAGAGATAGAGAGATGGGCAGAGAGAGAGAGAGAGAGGGTTGGTGTAAGATTATTGAGAGGGAGAGAGAGAGAGAGACATATATATCTGTACACATGCACACATACACATATGAATTAGTATCTATGTGCCCGCACACCCGACCGCATATACAGTGTAGTTGCTAACTAGTAGGGGGATTAGTGATTACCTTACTGGTGCGCGCTGGATTGCGTACGACAGGAGTGAAAAGAGTGGTGATGTGAAATGCCCAGGTAACTGATGGTTCGGTCACTCGGAATCGGGCCGAGGGAGACAGGGTAGAGGATAATATTAGTGGAGAAAAGGACTGGTTGGAGACCGGAAGAGGGTGACACATAGGAAGGTGTGGAAGCAACAGAGTGGGGAGCTGAGGGGAAATGACTACGATTAGATGAAACTATGTTGGGTGTTGAGGCCGTGTGGTATTAGGCACTCCATAGTGAATATGAGCAGTTTTCTGTATTCTTGCGATGTTGAATACCAGAGGAGCAGGACTGGATGACAGTGACCTGGTCATCAGAAGCACCTTGATGGTTTGCGCCGTTGAAGTGGGTGGAGACAGGCTTGGTTCCCTGTGCCTACCTATTCCAACTATATTACGGGTGGTCTGATATTACACAGCCCCAAAGCCCCAATAACACAACAACTGGGGGGGGGGGGGTTGATCCTCATATACGTTGTACAAAAATCAACCTTACTGGCTGTAAGTGTAGACCGATCGACCCCACATACATCAGGTGGCGTGTCGTAGGCACTTCCCCCCCTCCTCTCTCTCTCTCTCTCTCTCTCTCTCTCTCTCTCTCTCTCTCTCTCTCTCTCTCTCTCTCTCTCTCTCCTTACATTTTCCTTCTCTGTGCCTACCTACTTCACGTGTATTACCAGTGGTTGGATCATATACAGCCCCATTAACTCAAGCACTGGGCGAGTAGATCCTTGAATATGTTGTATAACAACTAACCATACTGACTGTCTCATAGAGTACAGTATGAGTGGAACGTCGTACGTGTAGACCGACGAACTCCACATACCTCATGTGATATATCACAGACACTTTCTCTCTCTCTCTCTCTCTCTCTCTCTCTCTCTCTCTCTCTCTCTCTCTCTCTCTCTCTCTCTCTCTCTCTCTCTCTCTCTCTCTCTTCGTACATGTACTTTGCACATGCCCACATACACAAGCATTTTGCCTGTTGAAGGGTGTCTATGTAGATATGCGCGTTCACACATATCAGTCCACCCAGACTTTAAGACTCGCCCCTATAAACAACACAATGGAGTCTTGGTTAGTACCACCCCCAGCCTTACCAGACCAGTCAACGTCCTCCTGCCCCGCCCCCTCCCTTCTATGTGCTCACTGAACCATACACCCGTCACCAGGTATCAGTATCCATCGGAGATTTTCTTAGTCATTTACAGATCCGTAACTCGAGGTGAGTGCTAACGTTTTCTCCATTACATTTGTATCAATTAAACATTTTCTTTAACCAACATTTACATTATTCATCCAGGCACGTTAGCAGGAATCCCTTGATATACTGTCTTCTTTTGTAAGTACGGTTTGTCGTCATAACTTTCCGCCAGAAGTAGTGATCCATTCTGGGACTTTGAATACCATCCTTCTAGAATTGTGAGCCTTTTTATCGCTTCTTTAGCAGTGGTTACACTATCTATTCGTAGAGGGCTATTTTGTATCTACTTTGATCTATTTTCCATCCTAGTAGTATACGCTACGCTACACTGGTGGCTCGGTCCGGGCATCACAATCCTATAGATTGTTGGGTTCAGTCGAGTATCCAACTTCATAGATATTTCAAACTTTTAGTCACTAACAAGAGATATCTACAAACCGAATATATGTATATTTAGAACTATAGTCCCTGACGTAGAGCGTCTAAGTGGTTATACATGTTTGATCTAAATATAAGAAGAAAGAATAGAATATCATTTGTGTGCTGTTTTCATGTGATCGGTGTGCTGCTGTAGATCTCAATTTAATGAATCATAATATGCAAAAACAGCCCATGCTGGTTCTTAGTTGATAAGGCCATGTAGGACTAGGACGGGACAAAGAATTTACAACTCTGTCTTGAAGGATTAATCACCCTTTCTCACTGTCATTCGCAGAGCCTACACCCCTATAAACAGTAGTCGTAGGCACGACCGGTGACTGAGTTACACACCACTCACATTGCAAACGGAAGACCCGTTCTGTCCCCTCTGTACGAAAGCGCAAATAATCCAGACAGCGGAGCACGTGCTGTATGGCTGTAAGACAGCCCTGGCCCAAGGGCGGTATAAGTGGCGGCACAACAAAGTCCTGAATGAGTTGGCCGCTATAGTGGACGGATCCAGGATGAAAGCGAACAAAGAGGGTACAGTCCGAGGCCGATGGAGATTTCATTTGTCCGGGAAGGGCGGAAAAATGGTGAAGCTAACGACTTGCCGCTTGCTACCGTTTTCGACGGTGCGAGGGACTGGGACCTGACCGTAGACCTGAAAGGTCGTGGCAAATACCCTGAGGTGGTCCGAAAGTTTGGCAGACATCGTACTTAGCTCCTCGTCAGCCAAGCAGCTGACGCTGATTGAGCTGACTGCCCCGTACGAGAGCAATATTGACGAGCAGCACGCGTTCAAGGTGGCAAAGTATGATGGCATGGTCGCAAGCCTTAGACGGGAGGATTATACTGTCAGGTTCTTCGCCATTGAGGTAGTCGCACAAGGGATGGTCTCCCACTCCGTGTTTGACGTGCTGAAGCGAATGGGCATTAATGGGCAAGCAAGAACTCGTGCCCAGAAACGACTGTGTGAGGCGGCCGAAAGGGCCTCGTGCTGGCTATGGAACTGTCGGAATCTTGAGTGGAATAAGTCTCGAAACTAGTATGGTTAGAAGCTGACAACTGCAGAACCAAAACCAATCTCTCAACCAAGACCACGAACTATCAACGTCTCGTGTCAGCTCTTTAGCCTTTCCTCCGAGCGTGAATGGTGAGTCCGAGCGCAGTCTAACTGTATAAATGTCGGCCGAAGTCTTACCTCCATAGCGATGATCGAAAGCCGGACTCAGTAAACTGCAACCCCTCTTCTGTGTGTCCACCGTGACGAGGTAGAGGGGATTGCGCGTTCCAATGACCCCAAGAGCTATGCCGACGGTAGCACAGCTATTGGTAGGGTCATCCATGTCGGACAGGTCAAGGGAGAGGGACCAGACCAAGCGACACACAAACCTGCTGCCTTGTAGGTAGACTGGGGAAAGTCAAAGGCTATGGAAAGCACCCCGAAAAAATGCTTGTCGAAATCGGATGTACTGAGCCACAGGCTTGACAAAGCAGTGCAAAGTAACTTGATTCATGATGTCACAATTTAAAATTAATCGTTATGGTTCTAATCCCGCGAAGTCCCATCAGCGGTGATAGTGCCGGGCCCCCTACCTCGAGGGGGTCCACCCATGACTAGTGGTGGTTACCTTCCTCTGTGCTGTGGAGTCAAGGCACAGAGGAGTAGGATAAGAGCTATTGGCCAAACACCCCGGATACTCAACATACTACAGTGGAATGCCGAATGAGTTTACAACAAGAAAGTATCCCTAACACAGCCCATAACTTCATAAAGATAGAATAAATGTGGCATGCATTCAAGAGACACACCTCAATGCCAATCGCAAATTCTCAGTCAGAGGATACCAGGCCACAAGTTTTGACCGCGAAGGACACAATGGAGGCATTCTAATACTTACACGAAATACAATACCTTGCAGCGAAGTATCTGTGATCTCTGACAACCAAACGGAAATTATAGGTGTTGATATAAAGAGAAAGGACGTAAAATAAGAATTTACAATCTGTATAGCCCAGCAGATAAGGACCTTGCACTCTCAAACATGAAAATAACTGACACAAACTGAAATATTGTCGGAGACTTTAATAGCCGTTCAGAAAGATGGGGATACACAGATACTGACAAAAGAGGAGATGACGTGGAAGACTGGGAGATAGACTCAAATCTCCATCTACTCAACAAAGCGGATGACACACCGAGCTTCTACTCCAGAAGATGGTTTACCCCTTCTACTCCAGACTTAGCTTTCTGCACAGGAGATATCCTCCACAAAATCGATCGCCATGTGCTTGACCAATTAGCAGGTAGTAACCACAGACCAATCTAGCTTGTAATATGGAGTATGTTCCACAGGAGTAAAAGCCTTTGCCCCGCTGGAATTACAAACGATCAGATTGGGACATATTTGCCATACTAACAGACAAATATTGTGAAAACATAAATACACAACATGAAGCAAATGGTGGAAAGTCTAAACAGAGCAATAATACAGGCGCCCACTGAGTCTATTCCTAGAGGAGCGAGGAAAAATTACAAACCATACTGGACTGAAGAACTACAAAATTTGGAGGACAAAGTTGAAGATGCCAGGAAGACAGCAGAGAGAGAACAAACAAATGAAGCGAACATCTCTCTCAAAGCCATCTCAGCAAAATATAAAAGAACAGTAAATCAAACAACAAGAGATTGTTGGAGGGAAAAAACAGAAAACCTGAATTTTGACAGGAATGGAAACAAACTATGGAAACTAGTGAAAACCATGAACAATGAAGGACCTAGAAACAAACAAATAACAATTAAACAAGGAAATGCTTTGCTTACAGGAAAAAAGGCTGCAAATGCACTAAAGTGTACCATTAGTGGGAACTTGAGGAAGGCAGTTGATGATTTCATCATCGAAGAAGGAAGTTACATTTAAGATGTTGCTGAAATGCTCTGCCCAACGTTGAAGGATTTCTTTCTTATCGGTGACCAATGTTCCCCCATCTGCACTGAGGAGGGGAACTATACCTGGTGATGTAGGATCATAGACCGCTTTCAGTGAGTCGTAGAAGTTTTTCATATCATGCCTGTCTGCAAAGCCTTGAATTTCATCAGCTTTGCTGAGCAGCCAGGAGACTTCCATGTGCCGAAGTTTCTGCTGCACTACTTTCTTTTTTTTTTTATGTTGACTTCGGGTCATTCAAATGTGCATTGAGGAGAAGATGTTTCTCGGCCAGCAATTGGTTGATGTCTTCGGAATTTTCATCAAACCAGTCTATATGCTTTCGATGGGCTGGACCCAGGATTTCCACAGCAGTGTTGTAAATTATGAGTAGTGTAAGTGGGGCTCCATCACCCCGTTTTTTGTGGATCTTATATAAATCAACCATTTATCGATCCTGATCCACAAAGGGCGATAACTCTTTTTTCCCCAAAAAGTAGGCGTTGCGAAGTGACTCATCAGAGTGGGCGGGGTCAAGTGACTCATCATAGGTGGCGTAGTGGTCAGAGTGGGTGTGGTCAAGTAATTGTAGGTACGACATAAAAAATACAACATAAAACATCAATAAAGAAAACAAATGATCAAAAGAAGGTATATAATAATGTTAATAAAATATATATATAGAAGGGAAAAAAAAACATAGTAAGTGACCGCTTATAGTTAAGGGTGTGTGATGACGTGGTCAAGTAATGGTCAAGAGGTGGTCAAGTGGTGGTCATGTGGCGGGGTAACCACTTAAATTAAAGGGGAAAGTACGTGTAGTGATGTGGTGGTGGTTAAAGTGTGCGATGACGTGGTCAAGCAGGGGTCAAGTGGTCAAGTAGTGGTCAAGTGACGAAATTTTAGTGGAAAGTAGTTGTAATGATATGGTGATGATCGTGAGGTGGTAAATTAGTGGTCAAGCAGTGGTCAAGTAGTGGTCAAGTGGTGGTCAAGTGACGAAATTTTAGTGGAAAGTAGTTGTAATGATATGGTGATGATCGTGAGGTGGTAAATTAGTGGTCAAGCAGTGGTCAAGTGAGGAAAATTTTAGTGGAAAGTAGTTGTAATGATATGGTGATGATCGTGAGGTGGTAAATTAGTGGTCAAGCAGTGGTCAAGCAGTGGTCAAGTGAGGAAAATTTTAGTGGAAAGTAGTTGTAATGATATGGTGATGATTAAAGGGTGGTAAATTAGTGGTCAAGCAGTGGTCAAGCAGTGGTCAAGTGGTGGTCAAGTGAGGAAAATTTTAGTGGAAAGTAGTTGTAATGATATGGTGATGATCATGAGGTGGTCAAGCAGTGGTCAAGAGGTGGTCAAGCGGTGGTCAAGCGGTGGTCAACTGGTCAAGTGACCACTTAAATTGTAGAGGAAGTTACGTGTAGTGACATGGTGGTGTTTAAAACGATCGCTGACGTGGTCAAAAGGTGGTCAAGTAGTGGTCAAGTAGTGGTCAAGGGGTGGTCAAGTGACCACTTAAATTATAGAGGAGAGTAAGTGTAGTGACACGATGATGATCAAGATGTGGTCAAGTAGTGGTCAAGTGGTGGTCAAGTGGTCGAGTGACCACATAAATTGCAGAGGAGAGTAGGTGTAGTGACATGGTGATGATCAAGAGGTGGTCAAGTTGTTAGGTCTAGAGGTTGGGGTGTCTCAGTCATGAAGTATCAAACTGTCTGCTGTGGGAAGGATGGCGCTGATCAGGGCGAGTAGGTTCTAATACGTTTATCTCTATTGTCTACAATTGGCGTGGTTGTATAGTAATAATAGTAGAGTTGTTTCGTAGTAATATTAGTCATCAGCATCAAGGGTCATGTTAGGTGGTATTTGTAATGATAGTAGTAGTAGTAGTAGTAGTAGCAATACCAACAATAGTACTAATTATCATCATCATCACGTGTCTTACCAACGGACGTATCACCCACACATTGCGATCTCCAACACCATTGAACAATTCCGGGGTTGACTCACACTACAGAAATCCCCAATTAACGGCATTACCTTCATGTAATGGTGGTACTCATAGTACCAATAGCACCAGTAGTAATAGTCACCAACATCAGCAAGAGACTTATCGCCTGACATTGGTCAGTATGACACTCCATAAACTATGATCTCCGACACCATGGATACAAATAGTAATAATATTGGTAGTAGTAGTAGTAGTAGTAGTAGTAGTAGTAGTAGTAGTAGTAGTAGTAGTAGTAGTAGTAGTAGTAGTAGTAGTAGTAGTAGTAGTAGTAGTAGTAGTAGTAGTAGTAGTATTGGTGGTGGTGGTGGTGGTGGTGGTGGTGGTGGTGGTAATAGTAGGAGTAGTAGAATAGCGAGGGTGCTTGTTGTTTCACTAAGTATTTGTATATCGTATGTAGTATAAAGCTAGTTTGTGTTGTATGCCATGTAAGGTGTTACTGAAATATCTGTATTTTATAGTTCTAAGAGGTGATGACGTCATAACCCACCACTCTATCATCTTATTGATAGTGTCTCCAGTGCCGCGAAAAAGGCTCATTGTGAGATATCGATCATTTCTCAAAGCGACAGCATCCGGGGTGCATGCCCATTACGAGCAAACATCGATACGCCACTTAAAAGGCAACGACAAGGCAAAATGGCGTCGAATACAGTGTAACGCACAAAACTTATGAGGTCATCGGTTGTCCATTCCATCATGGTCGACAAATAGGCGCTCACTAACTTCACAATATGCTCACTCAAATAAACATATAGGATGATAAGGCACCGACCCAAATGTGAAAAATGTCGGCCAAATACAGAAATAGTTCGTCCACATGTATGCAAACTAGGAAAATTTGTTAGTCGAACAGGATAAAATATTGCCCAAGTAGGGAAATTTGAGACCCAAATGTGAAAAAAAAATATATATAATCCAAAGAGAGGAATATCTCGGCCAGACATATAAAAAGTAGGAGAACTATGTGCCAAATGGGAAAAAGTTAGGCCAAATACAGAAATATCTCAACCAAACATATAAAAAATAGGAAAATTGATAACCAAACGGGAAATATATTGGCCAACTAGGGAAATGTGTTACTCAAAGAGGAAAAATAATGACTAAGTAACGAAATACATCGCTCAAACTTATGAAAACTAGGAAACTTTGTTAGCCAAATGGAAGAAACCTTGGTCAAGTAGGAAAATCTGTTAGCCAAATGTGAAAAATGTCGGCCAAATGCAGAAATAGTTCGGCCACACGTATGCAAACAAGGAAAGTTTGTTAGCCAGATACGAAAGTATTAACCTAGTAAGAAAATTTGATAGCCAAAGGTGAAAAAATATCAGCCAAAGAGAGAAATATCTCATCCAAACTTATAAAAAGAAGGAAAATTCTCAACCAAATGAGAAAAAGTTAGATCAAATATAGTAACATCTCAATCAAACTTATGAAAACTAGGAAACTTTGTTAGCCAACGAGAATAAAAACCTAGGTCAAGTATGAAAATCTGTTAGCCAAATGGGAAAAAAAAATGTCAGCCAAATACAGAAATACCTCGTCCGCGCTTATTAAAATTAGGAAAAATTTGTTAGCCAAATAGTAAAAATATTGCCCAAGTAGGAAAATTTGATAGCCAAATGTTAAAAAAAAAAATATCACCAAGGAATATCTCGGCCAGACATATAAAAAGTATGTGCCAAATGGGAAAAAGTTAGGCCAAATACAGAAATATCTCAACCAAACATATAAAAAATAGGAAAATTGATAACCAAACGGGAAATATATTGACCAACTAGGGAAATTTGTTACTCAAAGAGGAAAAATAATGACCAAATAACGAAATACATCGCTCAAACTTATGAAAACTAGGAAACTTTGTTAGCCAAATGGAAGAAACCTTGGTCAAGTAGGAAAAATCTGTTAGCCAAATGTGAAAAATGTCGGCCAAATGCAGAAATAGTTCGGTCACACGTACGCAAACAAGGAAAGGTTGTTAGCCAGATACGAAAAGTATTAACCAAGTAAGAAAATGTGATAGCCAAAGGTGAAAAAATATCAGCCAAAGAGAGAAATATCTCATCCAAACTTGTAAAAAGAAGGAAAATTCTCAATCAAATGAGAAAAAGTTAGACCAAAAATAGTAACATCTCAACCAAACTTATGAAAACTAGGAAACTTTGTTAGCCAACGAGAATAAAAACCTAGGTCAAGTAGGAAAATCTGTTAGCCAAATGTACAAAATGTCGGCCAAATACAGAAATGACTCGTCCGCACTTATTAAAATTAGGAAAAATTTGTTAGCCAAATAGTAAAAATATTGCCCCAGTAGGAAAATTTGATAGCCAAATGTAAAAAAAAAAAATATCACCCAAAGAGAGGAATATCTCGGCCAAACTTATGAAAATTAGGAGAACTATGTGCCAAATGGGAAAAAGTTAGGCCAAATACAGAAATATATCAACCAAACATATAAAAATTAGGAAAATTGATAACCAAACGGGAAATATATTGACCAACTAGGGAAATGTGTTACTCAAAGAGGAAAAATAATGACCAAGTAACGAAATACATCGCTCAAACTTATGAAAAATAGGAAACTTTGTTAGCCAAATGGAAGAAACCTTGGTCAAGTAGGAAAATCTGTTACCCAAAAGTGAAAAATGTCGGCCAACACAGAAATATTTCGTCCCCACGTATGCAAACTAGGAAAATTTGTTAGTCGAACAGGATAAAATATTGCCCAAGTAGGGAAATTTGAGAGCCAAATGTGAAAAAATATAAGCCAAAGAGAGGAATATCTCGTTCCAACTTATAAAAAGAAGGAAAATTCTCAACCAAATGAGAAAAAGTTACACCAAGTATAGTAACATCTCAATCAAACTTATGAAAAGTAGGAAACTTTTGTTACCCAAAGCGAAAAAACCTAGGTCAAGTAGGAAAATCTGTTAGCCAAATGTAAAAAATGTCAGCCAAATACAGAAATATCTCGTCCACACTTATTAAAATTAGGAAAAAATTGTTAGCCAAATAGTAAAAATATTGCACACGTAAGAAAATTTGATAGCCAAATGTAAAAAAAATATATCACCCAAAGAGAGGAATATCTTGGCCAGACTTATAAAAGGTAGGAGAACTATTTACCAAATGGGAAAAAGTTAGGCCAAATACAGAAATATCTCAACCAAACATATAAAAAATAGGAAAATTGATAACCAAACGGGAAATATATTGACCAACTAGGGACATGTGTTACTCAAAGAGGAAAAATAATGACCAAGTAACGAAATACATCGCTCAAACTTATGAAAACTAGGAAACTTTGTTAGCCAAAGTGAAAAAAAAACCTTGTTCAAGTAGGAAAATCTGTTAGCCAAATGTGAAAAATGTCGGACAAATGCAGAAATAATTCGGTCACACATATGCAAACTAGGAAAAGTTGTTAGCCAGATAGGAAAATTATTGACCAAGTAGGAAAATTTGAAAGCCAAATGTGAAAAAATATCACCCAAAGAGAGAAATATCTCGTCCAGACTTATAAAAATTTGGAAAATTTGTCAACCAAACGGGGTAAAGTTAGACCATATACAGAAACATCTTAACCACATTTATAAAAAATCGAGGGGAAAATGTCGACCAAATACAGAAATAACTCAACCCAATTTATAAATATGGCAACCAAACTTATGAAACGTAGGCAAATGTGTTAACCAAAAGGGGAAAATATGGTACACGTAACGAAATATCTCATCCAAACTTATAAAAAGTAGGAAAATATGTCAACCAAACGCGAACAATGTCGGCCAAATACAGAAATTTCTCAACCAAACTCATGAAAAGTAGGAACAACTTGTTACCCAAATAGGAAAAATATTGGTCAAGTAAAGAAATAGCGTGGTCAAACCTATAAAAACGTACCAACATTTGTTAACACAACTTGGCCACTTGTTCTTACAAACTTACTCGCTGGCTCAAACAATTTGTCCACTTGCTATTACAATCGGTCGACCTATCCTATCAACTCACACACTTACCACAACAACTCCCTTTTTCCCAACAACGTGTCCACCGACTCTCTCATATTATCGACTCGCCCTATCAACTTACCCACTGACTCTAACAACTTCCCCACATGGGCTCACAAAATTTCCACTTGTTATTACAACTTGTCGACAGCCTCGCCCAAATTACCACTTACTCTTACAAACTGTCCCAACTGCGCGCACAAAGGTGTCCACTTGTGATTTCACGGCCTCCGCGCCACATAGATAAGTAGCCCTTATAAAATACAAATGTATCCCGCAAGTCATACAGAAGTCCCCCATATTGTCATTTAAAAAAAAAATATTTGTGTGTGTAGGTAAGTTCATGTCTTTGACAGTTCATATTTTGTAAATTCATTTCTTCAGCATAAGATTTGTGTAAGTTCACGCCCTCATCATAAATTTTGTTGTGTAAGTTCATGTCTTCGACAGTTCATGTTTTGCTAAGGCCTAGTTTTAGTGAAAATACAGAAGTCTATTGGCTAGAATTTCAACCTGGGTGGTCAATTACTAACACAGCCCGTGGACAGCTATTCTTACCCATGCGCTAAAGTTGAGAAAATGAACTTCCGTTGAATGGAAGCTACCGCAGACTTGAATTATTAAACCCCTCTGGAAGAAGTAGCGGCAGCTTAACCAGGAAAAGATCGAATTAGTTATCCCCCCTTAGTCTGGAAATTATGAAAATATATGCTCCCACAAGCGATATTACTCATGACGTCATATAAACAAAAATATAAAGTATAACAATTGTGGCGCTGCCTCATTTGTTATACTTTATATTTTTGTTTATATGACGTCATGAGTAATATCGCTTGTGGGAGCATATATTTTCATAATTTCCAGACTAAGGGGGGATAACTAATTCGATCTTTTCCTGGTTAAGCTGCCGCTACTTCTTCCAGAGGGGTTTAATAATTCAAGTCTGCGGTAGCTTCCATTCAACGGAAGTTCATTTTCTCAACTTTAGCGCATGGGTAAGAATAGCTGTCCACGGGCTGTGTTAGTAATTGACCACCCAGGTTGAAATTCTAGCCAATAGACTTCTGCATTTTCACTAAAACTAGGCCTTAGCAAAACATGAACTGTCGAAGACATGAACTTACACAACAAAATTTATGATGAGGGCGTGAACTTACACAAATCTTATGCTGAAGAAATGAATTTACAAAATATGAACTGTCAAAGACATGAACTTACCTACACACACAATTTTTTTTTTTAAATGACAATATGGGGGACTTCTGTATGACTTGCGGGATACATTTGTATTTTATAAGGGCTACTTATCTATGTGGCGCGGAGGCCGTGAAATCACAAGTGGACACCTTTGTGCGCGCAGTTGGGACAGTTTGTAAGAGTAAGTGGTAATTTGGGCGAGGCTGTCGACAAGTTGTAATAACAAGTGGAAATTTTGTGAGCCCATGTGGGGAAGTTGTTAGAGTCAGTGGGTATATTGATAGGGCGAGTCGATAATATGAGAGAGTCGGTGGACACGTTGTTGGGGAAAAGGGAGTTGTTGTGGTAAGTGTGTGAGTTGATAGGATAGGTCGACCGATTGTAATAGCAAGTGGACAAATTGTTTGAGCCAGCGAGCAAGTTTGTAAGAACAAGTGGCCAAGTTGTGTTAACAAATGTTGGTACGTTTTTATAGGTTTGACCACGCTATTTCTTTACTTGACCAATATTTTTCCTATTTGGGTAACAAGTTGTTCCTACTTTTCATGAGTTTGGTTGAGAAATTTCTGTATTTGGCCGACATTGTTCGCGTTTGGTTGACATATTTTCCTACTTTTTATAAGTTTGGATGAGATATTTCGTTACGTGTACCATATTTTCCCCTTTTGGTTAACACATTTGCCTACGTTTCATAAGTTTGGTTGCCATATTTATAAATTGGGTTGAGTTATTTCTGTATTTGGTCGACATTTTCCCCTCGTTTTTTATAAATGTGGTTAAGATGTTTCTGTATTTGGTCTAACTTTACCCCATTTGGTTGACAAATTTTCCAACTTTTTATAAGTCTGGACGAGATATTTCTCTCTTTGGGTGATATTTTTTCACATTTGGCTTTCAAATTTTCCTACTTGGCCAATAATTTTCCTATCTGGCTAACAACTTTTCCTAGTTTGCATATGTGTGACCGAATTATTTCTGCATTTGTCCGACATTTTTCACATTTGGCTAACAGATTTTCCTACTTGAACAAGGTTTTTTTTTCACTTTGGCTAACAAAGTTTCCTAGTTTTCATAAGTTTGAGCGATGTATTTCGTTACTTGGTCATTATTTTTCCTCTTTGAGTAACACATGTCCCTAGTTGGTCAATATATTTCCCGTTTGGTTATCAATTTTCCTATTTTTTATATGTTTGTTTGAGATATTTCTGTATTTGGCCTAACTTTTTCCCATTTGGCAAATAGTTCTCCTACCTTTTATAAGTCTGGCCGAGATATTCCTCTCTTTGGGTGATATTTTTTTTTACATTTGGCTATCAAATTTTCCTACTTGTGCAATATTTTTACTATTTGGCTAACAATTTTTTCCTAATTTTAATAAGTGTGGACGAGATATTTCTGTATTTGGCTGACATTTTTTACATTTGGCTAACAGATTTTCCTACTTGACCTAGGTTTTTTCGCTTTGGGTAACAAAAGTTTCCTACTTTTCATAAGTTTGGATTGAGATGTTACTATACTTGGTGTAACTTTTTCTCATTTGGTTGAGAATTTTCCTTCTTTTTATAAGTTGGAACGAGATATTCCTCTCTTTGGCTTATATTTTTTCACATTTGGCTCTCAAATTTCCCTACTTGGGCAATATTTTATCCTGTTCGACTAACAAATTTTCCTAGTTTGCATACGTGGGGACGAAATATTTCTGTGTTGGCCGACATTTTTCACTTTTGGGTAACAGATTTTCCTACTTGACCAAGGTTTCTTCCATTTGGCTAACAAAGTTTCCTATTTTTCATAAGTTTGAGCGATGTATTTCGTTACTTGGTCATTATTTTTCCTCTTTGAGTAACACATTTCCCTAGTTGGTCAATATATTTCCCGTTTGGTTATCAATTTTCCTAATTTTTATATGTTTGGTTGATATATTTCTGTATTTGGCCTAACTTTTTCCCATTTGGCACATAGTTCTCCTAATTTTCATAAGTTTGGCCGAGATATTCCTCTCTTTGGGTGATATTTTTTTTTTTTACATTTGGCTATCAAATTTTCCTACTGGGGCAATATTTTTACTATTTGGCTAACAAATTTTTCCTAATTTTAATAAGTGCGGACGAGGTCATTTCTGTATTTGGCCGACATTTTGTACATTTGGCTAACAGATTTTCCTACTTGACCTAGGTTTTTATTCTCGTTGGCTAACAAAGTTTCCTAGTTTTCATAAGTTTGGTTGAGATGTTACTATATTTGGTCTAACTTTTTCTCATTTGGTTGAGAATTTTCCTTCTTTTTATAAGTTTGGATGAGATATTTCTCTCTTTGGCTGATATTTTTTCACCTTTGGCTATCACATTTTCTTACTTGGTTAATACTTTTCGTATCTGGCTAACAACCTTTCCTAGTTTGCATACGTGTGGCCGAACTATTTCTGCATTTGGCCGACATTTTTCACATTTGGCTAACAGATTTTCCTACTTGACCAAGGTTTCTTCCATTTGGCTAACAAAGTTTCCTAGTTTTCATAAGTTTGAGCGATGTATTTCGTTACTTGGTCATTATTTTTCCTCTTTGAGTAACAAATTCCCCTAGTTGGTCAATATATTTCCCGTTTGGTTATCAATTTTCCTATTTTTTATATGTTTGGTTGAGATATTTCTGTATTTGGCCTAACTTTTTCCCATTTGGCACATAGTTCTCCTATTTTATATGTCTGGCCGAGATATTCCTTTGGTGATATTTTTTTTTTTTACATTTGGCTATCAAATTTTCCTACTTGGGCAATATTTTTACTATTTGGCTAACAAATTTTTCCTAATTTTAATAAGTGCGGACGAGGTATTTCTGTATTTGGCCTGACATTTTTTTTCACATTTGGCTAACAGATTTTCCTACTTGACCTAGGTTTTTATTCTCGTTGGCTAACAAAGTTTCCTAGTTTTCATAAGTTTGATTGAGATGTTACTATACTTGGTCTAACTTTTTCTCATTTGGTTGAGAATTTTCCTTCTTTTTATAAGTTGGAACGAGATATTCCTCTCTTTGGATTATATGTTTTCACTTATGGCTCTCAAATTTCCCTACTTGGGCAATATTTTATCCTGTTCGACTAACAAATTTTCCTGGTTTGCATACGTGTGGATGAACTATTTCTGTATTTGGCCGACATTTTTCACTTTTGGGTAACAGATTTTCCTACTTGACCTAGGTTTTTCCCCTCCTTTGGTTAACAAAGTTTCCCTACTTTTCATTAGTTTGAGTTAGATATTTTTGTCTTTGGCCTAACTTTTTCCCCTTTGGTTGACATATTTTCCTACTTTTTATAAGTTGGGACGAGCTATTCCTCTCTTGCTATTTGTTTTACATTTGGGTATCACATTTTCCTACTTTCACATTTTGGTTAACAAAGTTTAGCTTTTCTTTAGGTACCTTGTTTAGTGTTTGTGTCAGCTTCTAGTGTTCGTATCAGCGATTTTTCATTGGTTATTTCAGTTTTCATTGTGTGTGTGTGTGTGTGTGTGTGTGTGTGTGTGTGTGTGTGTTTGTGTGTTATTTTGTCGTGTCATATTTATTATTTTTTTAGTCACTGCTGTATCTGTCTTTGTATGTGTTATATTTTGACGCTTATGTCATTTTCCCCCCCCCCCTTGTTTTTGTCCGTTTTCCTTGTTTGGGTCGGTGCCTTATTATCGTATATGTTTATTTGAGTGAGCATATTGTGAAGTTAGTGAGCGCCTATTTGTCGACCGTGATGGAATGGACAACCGATGACCTCATAAGTTTTGTATGTTACACTATACTCGACACCATTTGCCTTGTAGTTACCTTTTAAGTGTCGTATCGTTGTTTGCTCGTAATGGGCATGCACCCCGGATGCTGTCGCTTTGAGAAATGATCGATATCTCACAATGAGCCTTTTTCGCGGCACTGAAGACACTATCAATAAGATGATAGAGTGGTGGGTTATGGCGTCATCACCTCTTAGAACTACACAATACAGATATTTCAGTAACACCTTACATGGCATACAACACAAACTATCTTTATACTACATACGATATACAAATACTTAGTGAAACAACAAGCACCCTCGCTATTCTACTACTCCTACTATTACCACAACCACCACCATCACCACCACCACCACCGCCGCTACTACTACTACTACTACTACTACTACTACTACTACTACTACTACTACTACTACTACTACTACTACTACTACTACTACTACTACTACCATTACCAATACCACCTAACATGACCCTTGATGATGATGACTAATATTACTACGAAACAACTCTACTATTATTACTATACAACCACGCCAATTGTAGACAATAGCGATAAACGTATTAGAACCTACTCGCCCTGATCAGCACCATCCTTCCCACAGCAGACAGTTTGATACTTCATGACTGAGACACCCCAACCTCTAGACCTAACAACTTGACCACCTCTTGATCATCACCATGTCACTACACCTACTCTCCTCTGCAATTTATGTGGTCACTCGACCACTTGACCACAACTTGACCACCACTTGACCACATCTTGATCATCATCGAGTCACAACACTTACTCTCCCCATCAATTTAAGGGGTAACTTGCCCACTTGACCACTCCTTGACCACTACTTGACCACCTTTTGATCATCACTGCATCACAAGACACACTCTCCTCTACAATTTTAGGGTTATTTGACCACTTGACCACCGCTTGACCACCACTTGACCACTACTTGACCACCTCTTGATCATCACCGTGTCACTACACGTACTCTCCCCAACAATTTAAGGGGTCATTTAACCACTTGACCACCCCTTGACCACCGCTTGACCATCTCTTGACCACTAATTTACCACCCTTTAATCATCACCATATCATTACAACTACTTTCCCCGACAATTTAAGGGGTCATTTAACCACTTGACCACTGCTTAACCCCTGCTTGACCACTAATTTACCACCCTTTAATCATCACCATATCATTACAACTACTTTCCACTAAAATTTTCCTCACTTGACCACTGCTTGACCACTAATTTACCACCCTTTAATCATCACCACGTCACTACACGTACTCTCCTCAACAATTTAAGGGGTCATTTAACCACTTGACCACCCCTTGACCACCGCTTGACCACCTCTTGACCACTAATTTACCACCCTTTAATCATCACCATATCATTACAACTATTTCCCCCGACAATTTAAGTGGGCACTCGACCACTTGACCACTGCTTGACCACTAATTTACCACCTCACGATCATCACCATATCATTACAACTACTTTCCACTAAAATATTCCTCACTTGACCACCACTTGACCACTGCTTGACCACTGCGTGACCACTAATTTACCACCCTTTAATCATCACCATATCACTACACCTACTTTCCCCGACAAATTAAGTGGTCACTCGACCACTTGACCACATCTTGACCACCACTTGACCACACCCTGACCACCACTTGACCACCTCTTGATCATCACCACGTCACTACACGTACCATCCCATACAATTTAAGGGGTCACTTGACCACCTCTTGACCACTTGACCACCTCTTGACCACCACTTGAGCACGTCATCGCACACCGTTACCTATAATTTAAGGGGTCACTTGACTATGTTTTTTTTCTTCTTCTTCTTCTTTTTTTTTTTCTTCTTCTTTTCTATATATGTTTTATTAAAAATTATTATATACCTTACTTGAATCGTTTGTTTTCTTTATTGTTGTTTTACGTCGTATTTTTTATGTCGTACACTACAATTACTTGACCACGCACGCCACCTATGATGAGTCACTAGACCGCGCCCACTCTGATGAGTCACTTCGCAACGCCTACTTTTTGGGGGAAAAAGAGTTATCGCCCTTTGTGGATCAGGATCGATAAATGGTTGATTTATATAAGATCCACAAAAATTCGCGTGATAATGTACCTATATACTACTATTATGTCCTTTAGGGTTCTCCACTCTGTTTCTGCATCCTGTTTAGCGGCAGCATTGGGCTTGAGGCGGTCTTCCAGCATATTTTCAAACGATAGCTGCATTTTCTTGCTGTTCAGGAGGGTGACAGTTAGTTTTTATTGTTTGCATTATTACCCCTTGAGGACGCCGTGGTGGTTTGATGTTTATGTTTATTCTCGAGATAATGAGACTATGGCCTGTCCAACATTCGGCACCACACATGGATTTTTTCACCCGAACGTCTTGTCTGTCACTCCTCCTGGCGATGAAATAGTCAATGAGGTGCCAGTGTTTCGAGCGAGGGTGCATCCACGATGTCCCATTTCTCATGGGAAGACGGAAAATTGTGTTGGTAATCAGGAGATCGTGTTCGGCACATGTCTGAAGGAGGAGGAGTCCATTGATGTTACAATTTCCGACTCCGTGCTTTCCAATAACGCCACTGGTCATGTCTGTTTTGGAGTATGCAATGGCAATCCTGACTCTCAGCCATACGCAGATAGAAAGGATGGAAAGGATACAGAATGAAGCAATGCGCATTATTCTTGGATGTACAAGAGATACAGCATGCAGGGCGATGCGCTACCTTCTTGATTTTCCAACCATTGAAGAGAGAATACAAGTTTGCAGGGCACGCGCCTACCTCAGAATTAACGCAAACACACAACATCCACTGCATAGTGAAATTAGGACGGTGAAGGGCAGCAGGTTAAAAAGAGGACGGTCGTGGATGGGTCAAGCCGAAGACATTCTTCAACAGGTGTGTTCACTTGAGGACTTAGAACCTGGCGAGGAGTGGGTGCAAGTGCCAACAGACTTCTGCACATCCTTTTCAGTTTGCATCCAACTAGATAGAAAATGCAGACAAGAAAATCCGGCTGCTGTTGAGGCTGAAGTACAAGCGTTGATTTTCGAGAATTCGCTAGACGGTGACGCGGTCATCTACACAGATGGGTCGGTCGTCCGACATGTGAGAAGCTCATGGGCCTTTACAGCTCGGGCCGGAGGGAGAATTGTGAAGGAGGACTCTGGTGCTTTCACTGAAACCACAAGTAGCCTGACCATGGAAGTCATGGCAGTAAGTAAAGCAATAACATGGCTCGAGACACAGACATTCACTAGGGCTTGTTTCCTTAGCGACTCAATGAACATGATCAAGAGGATAGTTCGCGTGATAGGTACCTATATACTACTATTATGTCCTTTAGGGCTCTCCACTCTGTTTCTGCATCCTGTTTAGCGGCAGCATTGGGCTTGAGGCGGTCTTCCAGCATATTTTTCAAACGATAGCTGCATTTTCTTGCTGTTCAGGAGGGTGACATTTAGTTTTTATTGTTTGCATTATTACCCTTGAGGACGCCGTGGTGGTTTGATGTGTATGTTTATTCTCGAGATAATGAGACTATGGCCTGTCCAACATTCGGCACCACACATGGATTTTTCACCCGAACGTCTTGTCTGTCACTCCTCCTGGCGATGAAATAGTCAATGAGGTGCCTGTGTTTCGAGCGAGGGTGCATCCACGATGTCCCATTTCTCATGGGAAGACGGAAAATTGTGTTGGTAATCAGGAGATCGTGTTCGGCACATGTCTGAAGGAGGAGGAGTCCATTGATGTTACAATTTCCGACTCCGTGCTTTCCAATAACGCCACTCCAAGAGGTGGTGTCCGTGCCTACTCTGGCATTGAAATCCTCAAGGAGTATAAGTTTGTCTCCGTTGGGAACAGATGTTAATACATTGTGCAGGTCCTCATAGAACTTGTTCTTGACATCATCTTCGTTGGTCATAGTTGGTGCATAGACACTCACAATGGTTGCATGCTTCCTTCCATTCAGCAGGGGCAACGTAATCGTCATAAACCTGTCGTTTATAGCCTTTGGAAATCCAGCTAGTTTGCCAACCAGGGCCGACATAATGGCAAATCCTACACCGGATTGGCGTCTTTCCTCGCTTTTCCTTCCACTCCAGAAAAATGTGTAGCCGGCACCTACTTCACAGATTTGGCCTTCTTCTGCAAGTTGTGTCTCGCTCAAGGCTGCAATTTCGATGTTGTACCTGCCCAGCTCGCTCCCAATCAGTGCTGTTCGTCTCTCAGGACCCGACGCGCTGTCTCTAACAAGTAGGGTGCGTACATTCCAAGTTCCGATTGTTAAGGGAATATGGTTTGCTCTTTTAGCTTTACCTGTTTTTTCTTTATTTGTATGTCGACCGCAGTATAGGGTACCCACCAACAGCAGCTAGCTGGTTAGGTAATGATGGAGCAGACAATGTTTAGGGCACCTTTTCTAGCCCCTTCCTCATGCTATGGAGGTGAGCAGTGTGTTCCTATAGAGGGCTGCTCAGTCGCTCAGGGGGCTGCCGAATCCCACTGCTGCTCCGGTCAGTAGAAGACGACCATATGGCCTGAGCCGCCTGTGTGCAGGTCTGTGACTACGGCTGCCAGCGTACCCACGCCTGCCATTGGATGAAGAGTGACTTGCGCGATGAATTGGATTAAAGTGAGGAAGAGTTGAGCACTTCGTCGACCTCACTCTTTCGCCTGAGTCCATCTGAATCCAGTGGCAAGACAAGTCAAGACGACTGTAGACGAATGCAGGTGCAGTGGATGACTAGGGCGCTCTACGTGCCTTGCCGTGCTCATTACGTTCCACAACGCTTTGCAGGTAAACGCCGTCTTGCCCGTTAAATCACTTTTTCAGAATATATTCACACACACACACACGCGCGCGCTACACACACACACACACACACACACACACACACACACACACACACACACACACACACAACATTTAGGGTTTTCATTTGGATCCCCCTCGTATTAGACTTCGTACCTTGACCTTTACTCCCGTTCTTCTAACAGGAATTTCCTCATTTAATTCTGCAATGATTATCGTTTTCTGAAATTGGAAGTGGTTGGTGGGGGAGGGGGTGGGGTTCTGATGGGTTGGTGTTGTTCATCTCAGGCTCATGAGGTTCAGGGTTCGTTCCCATAATAGGCTGGGGATTTTCCCAATGACTATTTATATCTTGTGGCATTACAAGAGCCCATGATCTCCTGGGTGGTGAAATCGGATGCATTTCTTTCTCGGATAAGCCACAAGCAGGAGTTCCCCCCCCCCCCCCCCCCCCACGAAAAAGTAGTGCACGTTAGAATCTCTCGGCAGTCAGAAATCGCAGAGCAGACCATAGCGCCAATGCCCTGGAAAAATTGTGAGGACAGGACACCTACCTTCAGGTTGAGGACAGGACACCTACCTTCTGTTTGATAGAGCCCGTTACCTAGTATAGAATCTGTCTAGAGTTATTATTACCTATAAACTATCTGGAGAATTATTACCTTGCACAAATGCATGCCGATGTTGGGCAGACTGATATTTGAGATGCATAAATTAGGTTTGACGCAGTCTCCCACAAAGAGAATCAAATAAGATTTTCTGCAGGTCAGCATGGCGAATGAGTAAGAACGCGTGTTCTTAAAAATCCGGTGTGCTGATGCCGAGGTAAGCGGTTCAACCCCTACACTGGACAGCTGGACTAAAATGATGACCTGTCGTCCTTGACTTGGGGACATTAATTACAAGTACCTCTGAAGTTGGAGTGGGTTCGCCTGATGGCGAGGGACACTGTTAATAGGGAAAGCTAACCCACACGCAAAATTCAGTCTATCATTACTATAAATACTGTATATGGACTACGCTTGAGCTCAAAGCGAGCGAGCGCAAATTTTTTTTTTCTGAATTGTGCAGCCTTCAGAAACCAATCGTTTTTCAGCAAGTTAGTTTCAGTTTTCTAAATTGCGTCTACTTGTCAAGCAACATACATTGTCTATTTAACATCCTTGGATACCTGGTCTCATCTAGGAAGGGCAAGTTATAGATGTGGCTCGTTTCCCAGAAATCACAGGCCTGTTGCTAACCGGATATATTTGAGGCGGGATTCTGCAATGTAGTCGAAATACCACGTTGTAGCAGTCATCGAGACCGGGGAATGTCGGCAATGTTGCTAGGGTGGCGTAAGTCTCTTGGAAGGACCGTAATCCGCAGTAGAGATGGGGCAAGGGTTGGGGAGCTCGGGCCCACAACTAAATAGCCCAGGTGAAGAGCTGGCTTCTTAGGGGGCGAGCGGAATTTGTGGTTGCTTAAACCAAGGACGGGATACGAAGAAGGCAACATGGCAGCAACGACGTCCACTGGTATATAGCGAACTGCCGATGCTGAGGCAACGACAGAGGCGAACGGCCGGGGAAGAAGTTGGCTTCTCACGGTTGAAGGTGCTGCGATATATATGAGGGCACGAAGCACCGGGTACACGATGTTCTCCTCCCCGAGGGAGGGGTGGCTTGTGAGCAGGTTCAATGCGCATGCGCGAGACAAGAGGGAAAACGACATGAACGTCTAGGCAATTTTGCGTGCAGTAGTTTGCCATTCCCCTCTGAATGGCCGACGCTCATCCTATTATATAAATCAACTCAAAGCAATCCGCACCTAAATCAGCTTGTGCTGAATTTGAACCCTTTATGTTTATTACTTCGACCAGCTCACGCCAATTCGTCCCGTCTTATGCTATCTCACGCATGTCCCATCCAAAAACAAAAACAACAAAAAAATTATAAAGGACCAGTCAAGCGTATCAAGTATACTATTCTCGCGTTAATACAAGAACTGATTACTTGATATTGGTTTTCCCTTAATACTTTGCGGTTCTGTACGTCTAACCCCTTCTAAAATTCATTTTATAAATTAAGTAGACCCACAAATCACGTTTTATGTGGACGTCTAGACTTGTTTTAGTATGTGCTTCCGTTATTACGTATACTGTGTAGGGGCAGGAGGGGGGATTTTTAGGTAGGAAATACGAAAGGGGGGGGGGGGGATGACATTCTGAAAATATGGTGGCGGGGCACGGGCCAAACTTTTAGGTAGGAAATACGAAAAAGGGGGGGGGGGGGGGAAATGACGTTCTGAAAATATGGTGAAGGGGGGCACGGACCAAAAAGGGTTGAGAACCACTGTTCTAGTTTCATTATTAGCCTCTTTTCAGGCAGTCCAAGGAATTCGCAACATTCGTCTCAGGAACAGCTGGCAATATTGAGGGGGAAATAACAAGGGGAAGGCAAAGAAGTAAATATCTGACCGCGTTGCATGGTCGAGACAAAAACATAGAGCTGATCCACACTCTGGTGATCGTGTTAGTAAGATGGATAAACATAGCTACCCACGCTTATCGGCATGGCAGATGATGATGTTGACTGTTGAAAAGAGGAAACGGAAAGCAGAGGAAAATGTTTTGAACTTTGGCCAACAAAACATTAATATTATAACATAAGAAAACTAACTTCATTAAAATATCAGATCACAGATAGTTAGAGGGGATTGGAGAGTCATGACCCCGTATGTCTACAACTTCCGAAGACGAAAAATATATATTTAAATTTAACCGCATTTTCACAATAATTTTTTAACTTCATCCAATATTTAGATATACCACAATGAAAGAATGTAACACTAATGCTGGTTGGTTTATGATAATGAGACAACCAATAAAAAGCTATGTTTTAAAACATGTACGAAAACTCTTTCGTATTCAGAAACCAGAATCCGGGCGTCGATGGCGAGTTGGGTTTTGTGATCTGTTTTCTAAGAAAAAACAGACCAATTTTTGGTTTCTTTTACAATCCAGGTATATTTATATAAGCAGGTGCATAACATGATGTAATTAGTTGTGTATGTAGCGTCGCATAAGCATTTGAAGTGCGTTAATAATTTAAACTAGACAGAATGATGTTCCAAAAACAGTGAGTCCGTGGTCTTCTGCGTTCTGTCCCGTCTGATCTGAACCGTCTCCTGTTTTCTGTTTATTAATTAATGAATTAATGTTATTACAATTTACTTTTGGTTACTACTAATACTTTAAGGTAGAAAGAGTAGCCATTTAAGTAACATTTTATAAATTGCTTTTTAATTATGCAACCTGCATAGTTGGATATCTGTTGAAAAATTTTTAAAAAATCAACGGCACCTTATTCAAGGCTGTAGGCGTAGGTCAATTCTAAGCAGAGATATTAAAATTAATGTTCGAAGTGACTATTCGCAATTCCATTGCGAATAGAAAAAAATTATATTCGCAATTGAAGTAGGTCTCGTGATTATTCCTACGCGTGTGTCCATATTATTACAATAGATTTTTGATATCAATGTGTCCTTGGTAGCTTAGTGGTTAGAATCTCCGCCTGGTGCACAGGAGCTCGAGGTTCGATTCCCCACCGGGGAGGCAACATTTTTCTTAATTTTCAGGAATTCGGTGACACCAATGCTAGTCCAATGATTTCGCTTTAGGCATATGTTTTCTACGGGTTTTGTGTATTAGGTGTTGTTTATCTTGCTGCACTAGAACCTGCACACTTGTCTTTTTGTTCTTATCTGTCCTCTACTTTTGTTGTCTTGGGAAAGGAACTTAGCCACCCGAACACGAGTTCTTCTCTCTCTCTCTCTCTCTCTCTCTCTCTCTCTCTCTCTCTCTCTCTCTCTCTCTCTCTCTCTCTCTCTCTCTCTCTCTCTCGCTCGCTCGCTCTAAGTCTCGATCTCCTACCTCTCCCTTTCTTGTCTTTACCACTCTTTAATGTCTTTCAATACATCTTTTTCATATCTCTGTCTCTCACACTATCTTCGTTATCTATCTCTCTCCTCTCTCTTGTCCACCTGCTTCATATATACCGGGTTTTCCTGCACTTTATATGCATAGTATTTCCTTATCCTTGTTTATTTATTAATTAATGAGGCCAGTCAATCAAAATCTGGTGTTTGAATTGCCTAGTCATGTCTCTCTGAGGCGAAGCATACTACTGTCAGCTTGGACCAGAACAGAGTCACTCAGAGAGGATGCAATGGAGGCTATAGAAAGTGTCAAATTGAGAGAATCATCACTGCTGCGATATTATCAGGACATAAATAGTAGGACGGTAATGTAAACAAACATGGATGCCTGGTAACAGTAAGTGTACAGAAACGAAAGTTAACAATTCTTGAACTCGCCTGGGGACAGAATTATTTGTAGGGATCATTATTTGTATTAATTGGGGATACCTGTTCTGAAAAATTATTCTTGATATTTAAACAGGACTAACGTAATGTAAAAATAAAACGGGATGACAAAAGAACGGACAGAAGTAAGAAGAAGAGTGATTCATTAAATTAAAAAATATTGAGAATTCGGCAGAATTAAACTCGCAAGCAGTGAACATTCCTATTTAAATTAACCACCTTCTTAGACTTCTTAATGGCCCAAACTAAAATAGAGCCTCCCATTAATGTTTATGTGTCAGTTTATCATTTAATTTTAATAATATGAACAAAAAGAAAAATACGATTTTAGCACTTTGACAAAATGGGACCTACACACTCACACCACTGTTGGTAACAACATATACGCTCAAGGCAGGGGGATTAACACTGTTGATTTTTTCCTAAGGGAAAGATTGCTGCTGCTGCTGCTCTCTCTCTCTCTCTCTCTCTCTCACACACACACATGTGTACACCTCCATGTCATGCTGTGATGATGTCAGACTGCATGTGGTGTCTGCACACAGTCTTTCAGCGTGAGGCCACCCGTGTAGATCCATTATGACAAAAGAAGTCCCATTGAAAAGTTGCAAAACTATCAGCGATCTAGTCCGTGTAGAGTAATGAAAAATTACACATAAATACAATAATGGGTATTGAATGTAAACAAATTAATTATCATTGTAGTAACTCTGAATATGTCCATAACAATATTAAATGGTCATAGCTGGAGTATGACAAGGAAAACTGCTATCTCCTTGCCATAGTCCAACTGCCCTCTTGATACTAGTTTGTTGAATGCGCCCGCCTTCATAGGGGTTAAGTTATTTCTTGTGCAGTCGGCACCATGGTCATCTCTCAGCATATGACTTGCTGATGGTCACTCTACCATACTTGACACATTACACCAACTCGATCATGAGTAGACTTAAACAGCAGTTAACTCAGAGACTGTTTATAAGTTTTCTACATATAATGTTCTACGCAACCAAATAACAACATTATCGAATATACAATCACTTATTCCACAATAACGTTACACAACAACTACATCACGATTTAAAAGCATGGCTCAATGTTAGCCATAATGCTGTATACTTCTCACCATGTCCACATAGGACGCTGGCTCACCGCAGACTGACTTGTCCCGAGCCCACTTCCTGTCACTTGGGAATGAGTTCCAACGTTTCCACGTTGTGTGGAAAGTACCCACTTTCCACGTTCTGGTATTCACTTGCTGAACATAGCCACAACCTTTACCCTCCTATAATTAGGTTATGGCACTCCTGCCATTGAAATATCACATTACATCATGTAATCTCATAATTTCAGTGTGAGATTGATTGCCAGCTTAGATGGTCAAAAATTACAAAATACCCGTAAAAATGGATGCTAAATTGAATAATACATAGTAGAACAATGTATCGTGTCTCATAAAACGGTATTTATGGGTGTACTTACCACTTAGAATAGGCAGCCTGGTTCTCCGGCATAACAAGGATTCCAGAAGCGCCAGAAATACAGAACATAAAGTGGTGAGAGATAAGCTATATCAAGTAACAGTGTCGGTTTTAACACAATCTTTAATCGGGATCTCCTCAGATCGGAGACACAGAAAATGAGTTGCTGAACATAACCACAAATATATTGCAGTTAAATTCGGCGATCCTGAATCGTAGTGTCTAGAAAGAGGGGTGAATTAATTGACCCAGTCGTGTGCTGATTATCAGTCTGAGTAATTAAATTGATTTAGTAATTTCTTATTTCCATGGCCTGTAGACATTGTCATGAAATTTGTCCAATTGTCAAAACTTAAGATCAAAATCTTTCTGGAAAGGGTTGACAAAAATGAAATCCAATGATACTTTGTTTCAATCAATTATAAGTGCCAAGGGCTTTCGTAGTTATATCTGCTGGTGAGTTAGTTTGTAGTGGGCGGCCGATGAGTGACTGTTATAATGGGCCAACAAGTTACTATTGATTCCAGCAGGCAGTACTTATATATATAATGATCGCTGGCTCGATCATCATTGTGTCTAACACTTTGCAATACATTTGCATGGCTGGATTCTGATTACGGCGCTCGGCCACCTGTCCATTTTTATGATGTAGCTCAAGTAGCAGATCGCCATTCTTATTTCCATATCTTATATAGACTTATATAGACTTCAGGCAAATAACAATTCACAATAATAGCATTTTCACAATGTTTACATAATACCTAAAGTCTACACAAATATGTCATTAACTACGAGTGCAGTGGCACAGTATATGGCCATATTACACTGACTATAAACCCATTTCCCACTTGGTCCATGGTTTTAGCCCAACTGATCGCTTAGAGGAGAGTTCTCCCCTGCTCAGTGCTATCCCTTGCTATTTCCGTGCAAGGCCTGGACTTCAATTTACTCAGTCTTCAGGCAACTTATGTCCAACTCCAGATTGTCTGCACTCCATGCCCCTTGACCTAGTTAGGGACATGGCAATAAGCATAGAGAGATATTATTATTTTAGGGGTGAATTAATTGACCCAACAACTGAGATACTTTTATAGACCAATCTGCACGTCACTGCACATTGGGCATTCGCGGCGTCTTCAGTTCTCCGATGCAGCAGCCATCCCAAAGTATTCCTACTCACAGTTCCCATGAGGAGTTAGTTATGATTAATCCTCTCTTGACATCGATTGTGACAATGATGTGCTTGACCAGGTTCCACTCCCAATTTGTAGTTGAGACAGTGTCCAAAACTCGTTAGTCTCTGTCTCTAGGGCCAAATGTAAGACGGGCCTGCGTGCCCAATTTGTGACCCCTTGAAAATAAATATAAGTTTGTTCGTTTGTTCTCTCTCATCTCTCTGTGTCTTTCTGACGCTGTCTCTGTCTCTCTTTGTCTGTCTTTCTCTTTGTATCTCTTCCTCTCTCTCTGTCTCCTTCCAGTCTCTCTCTTCCTCTGTGTAACTCTCCCTTGTCTCTTTCTCTCTCTTTTCCTGTCTATCCCTGTATGGTTCTCTCTTTGTATCTGTTTCTTTCTGTGTCTTTCTCCCCTTTTCTCCTTATCCCTCTATCTCTCTCTCCCCATCTCCATTTCTCTTACCCTCTCATTTGTCTCACCTATGTCAATTTGAAAAGACTTGATATACCGCAGAACTATGCTGGCTGTAGGAAAGTGTGATGGCCGTTAATGATCAGACATTAGCACTTTTTAGACCAGTGCACACACCACTGTGCCAGAAAGTTGTGCAGTAATCAGATGCATAGGTGATTTTCATAGTGGTATATTTTACATTCGTGAATTTCTTTTCCAGGAAGGAGAATTGCTACAATGAGCCTACCTTGGCTGGAAGATGATTTCAAAGAATCTTCGAAATCCAGATCTAGGTCACCGTTGGTGAAAGAGGAAGCAAAAGTTGACAAACCTGTTGACTCAGTGCCACAGAAGTCACCACGAAAGTCAAAAAGTCAGAGTCCTAATTACAGAAAGCGTAGAAGTTCTAGACATAGTTATGATTCCACTCATAGTAGGGAGCACAGAAGACACAGCTCTAGACATTCAAGGAGAAAAAGGCGAGGCAGCAGCAGTAGTAGCAGTAGGAGTAGCAGAAGTTACAGCAGCAGCAGCAGTAGTAGTTCAGGTTCGGTTCCAACAAGAATTATAGCAAGCAAGAGGAAAAAATACCTGAAAGCCAGATTGTTCGTGTCAAATGTTGATTCCAAAGAAGTATCACGGGACGACCTGATTAAACACTTCAAGAAATACGGAGCTGTCATTGGTAAGTGCCAGGAGCCTATTTAGCTAGCGATGTGAATAAAGATAGGCACGTCCGAATGGATAAGAACGTGTGTTAAACATCCATTGTGCTGATGCCGAGGTAAGCAGTTCAACCCCTACATTGGACAGCTGGACTAAAATGTTGACCTGTCGTCCTTGACTTGGGGATGTAAATTACAAGTACCTCTGAAGTCGGGGTGGGTTCGCCTGATGGCGAGGGACACTGTTAATAGGGAAAGTTAATTCATACGCAAAATTCAGTCCATCACTACTATAAATAGTGTATATGGACTACACTTGAGTTCAAAGCGAGCAAGCGAAAAAAAAATAAAAATAGGGGAACCGGCAGGTACAAATATCACAGCTCTGCTGTAAACGCCAACTCTGTGGTGAAGGGGTTAGAGACGCTGTTCGGAAACCCGCTTACTGCGGTCGAAAAACTGCTGCGGGTGATTTGGTAGCAGACCACCTTGCGTTGGTTTCCCTTATAAAGGTATGAGTGCCGGTCGATCAGAAAGCAGTGGCAAACTCATCATCATCATCAAGTGCCATGCCGGCTGGCGTAGGCGTTCATGGCTCTCCACAGATCTCGGTCTTTGGTGTTCTGGATCAACTCTGCTGATGATATTCCTCCATGCCACCGTCTCAATCCATCCAGCATCATTTCTCTTGGTCTGCCTCTCTTCCCCTCGATCTTTCCAGTTGTCACGATGTTCTCCAATGCCTCTCTTCTCATCACATGACCAAAGAAAGCTGTTTGTCTCTTTCTTATTGTTGTATATAGTGTTCTAGTTTCATTAGCCTCTTTCAGGCAATCGTTGTTAGTTACTCTGGCAGTCCAAGGAATTCGCAACATTCGTCTTAAAAACCACATCTCTGTTGCTTCTAAGTTCTTTCTAATTTGTTCATTTACATTCCAAGATTCGCTGCCATACAGCAAAACTGGTTCTATATAGCATTTTAGCACTCTCTTTCTTACATTCATTGATAGCGACTTATTGCATAAGATACTCTTCATTTTCTGAAATGCGGCTTTTGCCTGCCCTATTCTGCTCTTAATCTCTGTTGTACATCTTCCATCTGATGTTATAAGTGCCCCTAGGTATTTAAAATTATCCACTTGGTTGAGAATTTCCCCTTCTATTTCTATGTCACATTTTGGTGTCCCCATTTTCTTTGATATCACCATTGTTACTGTTTTCTTGATATTCAAGGAGAGTCCTTTCTGTGCACTCTCTGATACTACAATGTCCAACAATTGTTGTAGGTCTGTTGCACTTATCCGCCACCAATACTGTGTCATCTGCATAGCGTATATTGTTTATATTATATCCTCCGATTAGTATTCCTGGCTTCTCTTTGATCTCTCTCATTATTACTTCGCTATATAGGGAGAAGAGATCGGGTGACAAGACACCCCTGTCGTACTCCTAGCTTTATCTGTTCGTAACTACCCTCTTTATTTCCCATTTTAATTGCTGCTACTTGGTTCCAGTATATATTCTTTATTATTCTATAATCTTTCCCATCAATGTTGATATCTTCCAACATTTTAATCAGCTCATCATGTTTTACTTTATCAAATGCCTTAGTATAATCTATGAAGCATAAATATATGTCCCTCTGTTTCTCTATTGACCTTTCTATTAGTGTTCGTAATATATATATTGCATTGTTTGTACCCTTTCCTTCCATAAAACCGTACTGTTCTTCACTAATTTCCATTTTTATTGTCTTTCTTGTTCTTCATTCTCTAAAAAGTACTAGAGAGTTTTGGTCATAGACCATAACTTTAGGAAGGGAAAATCCCAACTGCACCTCCCCGTGGTAGAGGATGGAAACACACCAAGGTGTGGCTAACACAGCTCTGGGGACCGAGTATCCACCGGAATATGTGGACAACTCTGCAGCTGAGCAGAACAGGGCACTCACTTGTCCTTACAGTCGGAAATGGCTGTTAAAGGTAGAGGTAAAAGACCACCATGTGAATGTGGAAGGCAAGGGGAAACCACCACATTATCTTCCCAAGACTTCATGGCAAAACACATATCAGAGTTAGTGAACGACGTTAATGACGGTCACAGGACATCCTCTTCCGGCAGGAACAGTCATGAGTCACAGGTGACACCAGACCGTCATCCAGCTACTGATGGCAAAATCATAAATAAAATAAATAAATTTAGAGTAGGAACATGGAATGTTAGGACATTAAATGAGGCTAGGAAAGTTGAACAATGTTCTAAGAGAAATGGATAGCATGAATATGAATATACTAGGCGTTAGTGAGATGAGATGGAAGGGATCGGGCAAAATTATAGCTGACAACCACACAATAATTTATTCTGGAGGGGATACACATGAAAAAGGTGTAGGAATAATACTTGACGAAGAAACAGCCAAGTCACTTAATGGATACAGGTGTATTTCGGTCAAAATCAAAGGCAAACCAATAGATATAAATATTATACAAGTATATGCACCAACAACAAGCAGTAGTGATGAAGAAATACAACACTTTTACGATGAAATAGAAATGGCGATGGCTCAAATTGGATCATAGGAAATAAAAATAATACTTGGAGATTTTAATGCAAAAGTAGGAAAGGGGAAAATGGAAGATGTAGTGGGGAATTATGGTTTAGGTACAAGAAATGAAAGAGGGGAAAAGCTAATAGAATGGGCAAATATCAATGATATGATAATTGGAAACACATGGTTCAAACATCATAAAAGACGACTATACACATGGAATAGCCCTGATCAGAAAATACGCAACCAAATTGACTACATACTAATTAATAAAAGATTTAGAAATGCTCTAATTAATATAAAAACAATGCCTGGCGCCGACTGTAATAGTGATCATGTACCACTATGTCGACAAATAAAAGATTAAAGAGAGGGAAAAAAATGGTTAAGAACCTGAGACTTAATAAAGAGGTTCTGAAAGTAGATAAAGAAATTCAAGAACAATACAGAGTGACTGTGAAAAATAGGTACAATGCAATCGCTAAAATACAGAGTATAAATGAAAAATGGGAAATGTTAAGGGACTCATTCATCAAACTAGCAAAGAAATATTACTGGAGAGAAGTCAAATAGCTAAGAAAAAATGGTTGAGTGAAGAAATCTTAATGCTGATGGACAAAAGAAAACAGAGTGAAAATTACAAACAAGAATACGCAAAGATAAATAAAGAAATAAAAGATAAATGTTGGAAGGCAAAAGAAAGTTGGTTAAATGAGCAGTACAAAAAAATAGAATTAAATGCCATTAAAGATACAAAAAATATGCACAGACAAATCAGTGAGCTCACAGGAAGAAAATAAGAATAAATACCGGGTGTTTGCAATCATAAACAGGAAAGATATTATTGGAGGAAGGTGCTATAATGAAGAGGTGGAATAAGTATATAAGAGAATTATATGATGGGGAAAGGGAAGAACGAACAGAAGAAAGTTACTTTTATTTGTCCACATAGGTGGAGGTGCAGTACTGACTGTAAATTTGCCAAGAAATCAAGAACAGCCAAAAAATGCTGGGGTTGACTGCAATGTCTTGTAAAGGATATGCAACTAACTTTTTTAAACTGCTATAAACACGCACAGGGGTAAACACATCTAAACATAATTCAGGGGCCAGCCCCCTTTTTTTTCATTAGCCAGCATTTTTAATTTTAAAGACGGGCTAGAAAAGCTAGAAACCAAACTCAGATAAAGTTACATATTTGTTAATGAACCATTAAATTCCTTTGTTCAAGGCCCAGTCAAACATATCATTATGAGATCACTTCAGTTATTCACATCTCTAGACCTCTCAAGTATCTATCACTTGCTGCATCTTCCAATCAAACAATAGAAAGAAATTTCTCCTCACCTTCCCTTCTCTGATAAAACAAATATATTGTATAAGCCCCTCATCGTCAGATCTGACTGCATGTTCATCAAGTATGATACAGACGTGGGCTTTATTTCACATATTAAATATCCATGATTATATGAGGCAATGCCTAAAATAAATTCTCCACACTTGTTCATTCACATACTTCTCTGAATGAGTCACATTTAGCTTCGTTAACAATGCAACCAAACCTTCAAAGTCAGTGGGGTCTGTAATTTTTGGCGATACAGTACAATGCCACGCAATGACATTTATATGTTGCATACTAATGTTATATTAGTGTCAATTTGTTTATTTCCGCACTTTGCTAAAGGAGCACATTCAGGATTCTTCTTTGTACTTTCAGCCTCCTAATACTTGAAGTGTTAATATATGATTTGTTATGATTATTAAGTCTCTAATTTAAATTGTCCCTAACATCCAAATACAACATTCAAATTTTGGTCTGCAATGTTGGGAAACATCAAGAGATGGACAAACAGCAATCTGACAGAATGTACAGTCAGGGCAAGAGACCATGTTGGAGATCCATTGCAGTCAACCTTCATTGTGGAGATGGCACCTGATTGATTGATTGATTGATTGATGAGCATTGTTGACAAGAAGTTAAGAGCTCATATTAAAACAGAGTGATCAAGTGTTACGTTCACACAGTTTTATTGTGTGGTGCAGAGATACAGACAATGAGTAAACAATATCATCTCATCTTGTACCTTGCGGTGTCAAGCTGAAGCATAAACAGCGGGAGAGTGCCCACTTATAGTCTTCATATATCGAGATTCCCATGTTATCCCCTCTGTCCATCATTTACATGGTCGGCCTCTTCTTCTGGTTCCATTTGGTCTGTACATCATTGCTTGTTGTGGTATACTGTCAGTTAGTAGCCTAGCTATATGGCCAAACCATTTAACTTGCTGTTTTCTACTACAATCTAGTGCTGCTATACTCCCCACTTTTGTCCTGATTTCTTCATTTCTGATTTTCTCTCTTCTTGATACATCAAGTATTCTTCTCAGGAATCTTGTTTTCTGTCATTGTCCAGGTTTGGAGTTGGTAGGAAGATTGTTGTAGAGTGTTTTTTTTTAAAAAGTATCTATTGATATATGTTCTTTAGTATTGGTGCCATTTGGTGAGGGTAAAATTAATGCTTTCAGAATGTGATTATACAGACAAATGTGAAGAATATCTTGGCAAGAGAAATAAGCAACCAAATAAGTATTAAAACACTGGAAGTAAAATTACAACAACCTCAGAAGTCAGAGTGGATTTGCCCGATGGTGGGGAACACTGATAATAGGGAAAGCTAATCAAGATGCAAAAATCACTAGTAGTTGCACATGTATGGACTGCTTGAATTCAAAGCAAGCGAACACGCAAAAAGAAACTATTATTTAATATTACTATTTTGTCTTTGCAGATTGCTTATTACATGTGAAGAACTACGCGTTTATCCAGTTTGCAAAAGAAGAAGATGCACTACTTGCCATAGAGGGTGAACGTGGTCGAACCTTGAGAGGCCGGGAACTAGGTGAGGTCTCCACTTATGTATTTGTTAACTGTGTTTGTGTGTATTGGAGCATCATCATCAGACATCAGTTTTTCTAACTTCACTCTTCAACAGAAGTGTCAATATTTAAAAAAAAGATGAAAGAAGAATGTGAAAAGAGCAAAGGGAAGACAGAGAGACGAATAGCTGATTGTCTTGGCACATGGCATAATGAGGACAGAAACACGGACCTAATCCAAGACTGATGATCATGTGAGATGGCGAAAGCTTTCTACATGACACATGATGATGACACCGGTGTGTTTCCGGGGCCCATATGGAAGCACAGAATAGTAGCACTGTATCCTACCAGGCACGTATAAGGGTCGTTCATTTGAAACCCGTTCCAATGGCTTTATTACAAAAGCATGAAAGAAACATTAACAGGTGTGGTAGAATTAAACAAAGCATTCATTTTTAATTAATTATGCACCATGGGTTGGTCAGAAGAAGTCGCCGTAGGCATTCAGGCAAGCATCCCATTTGCTTAGGTAGGCGGCGAATGCCGTCCGCAAAAAAGGATTGTGGTTGCTCACTGAACCAAGTGTTTACCGCGTTCATTACGTCTGCATCTGTGTGAAATCGTTGCCCCTTGAGAGCTTTTTTTAGAGGTCCGAACAAATGAAAATTGCATGGTGACAAATCGACTATAGGCTGGATGTTGCAGAATTTCCCACTTCTTCCAAGCTAATGCTTCCTGCACAATCTTTGCAACATGCGGACGAGCATTATCGTGCAACAAAATCACACCGCGAGAAAGCATGCCGGGTCGTTTATTCTTGATGGCTTTTTGCAGCTTGTCTAGTGTTTGCAAGTAGTGGGTAGAGTTGATGTTGACACCAGGTTCTTTAAAGTCGGCCAACAATAGCCCTTCATGGTAAAAAAATGCGCTCAGCATAACCTTACCAGCGGAAACCTGTAACTTGAATTTTTTGGCTTTTGGTGATCCAGTATGCTTCCATTGCATGCTGTCTCTTTTGCTGCTCGGCTCAAAGTGGTGACACCATGATTCATCGCCTGCCACTATGCGGAAGAGAAATGCATCACCCTCCACTCTGTAACGCAGCAAGTGGTTCAAACACCATCCCATGCGTTCCTCTTTTTGGTGGTCAGTCAACATCCGTGGTACCCACTGTGAACACACCTTCCGATATTGCAGTTTCTTACGAAAGACCTTTTGAATTGTCCCAATTGACATATCAAATTCTTTCGCTAGCGAACGTATGCTTCGACAACGGTTCATCTATACTGTTGCATCAATTTTAGCGATGGTTTTTCTGTTGCAACAATATGCGCTTGACCCGGCCGCTGAAGATCTGTCGTGAACTGACGTCCTTTCCGAAACATTTGTGCCCAGTCTGTCACTGTTGTCTTCGACACACATTTGTTACCATATGCTGCCTGCATTCTTCAATGAATGTCCACTGGTCGACATCCTTCAAATGAAAGAAACTGAATCACCGCTCTTTGAGCTTCTTTGGACGGATTTTGGATCAACCTGGCCATTTTCTCAACGGTCAGAAACAGAACCTATGCATCATGGGACGATAAGCATGTGCTCTTTTATTCATTGGTCAATACTTATCACATGACTATGTGTCGTGTCCTCCTTTAAAGTGTCGTCCCTGGAGTGAGGAGATCCGACACCCACATTATAATATTATTTTTTTCCCCCTCAATATTCTGGAGAATCCACCAGCTTCCGTCCAACACACTCCATCAGCCTATGGACACCTTTTCCTATCACTCTCACACTGTCGTACTATGCCCCCTTCTCATACTTCCCCAACGCAACATACTCAACAACTCTTGCTTCTAGAAATTAATAAAGATTAATTTATTAAAATAAAAGTGTAACGTGTATGAGACGTGTATGCGAAGAAAATGTGTGACGTGTTCTATAAAGTGTGTAGACTCTGTCTCTCAGACATCAACTCAGTCAGCTGATCACAGCAAAGATAGACCACAGCACGTTACGTCAGAACAAGTACGTCTCACCCGTTGCCGGAACCATCTTGCCGGATAATGCTTTGCCTCTGTAGACCTCTGGTAATCCAATTTCATGAACATCCGAAATAGACACCGGTGGTATTAACAGTTAATCATGGACCGGTTGCACTCTACACAATGTCCGTTCCTAATGTTCCTAAACAAACTGCACAAGTCTTTTGCAGTGTGTACGCAGTTAGTTAGTTAGTTAGTTAGTCGACAGATCATCCTCGTTGCACATCGAACCACTCAGTTCATAAGGGCTACTTACTAATGTTAATTGTTACTGTACTGGATTGATCCTCACTCGTGTCTATCCAGCCTCACATATAATGTCATGTGTTCTATTACACGAGATTATATAACTCTAGGTAACTATTAGACCCAATGTCTTCAGCCCGCCACCACTGTCTGATGATGTGTGGTGCATCAGTACGCATCACTCACTTTGGTGAATCAACCTGCTTTTAGCTTTCAGTTACGTTCTGTCTGCACTTTATTGATGGTTGAACGGGTGTTCTTCCGAATGGTTTTTTTTAAAACTTGTTGAGTTTCCTTGGATCTGGTAGGGAACCTAGGATAGAAACAACACATCTGGTGATAGTACTAGTCACTGATCCTTTTGGCTGAGTGTAAGCCTATCACCTTGCTTACTGATCTTTAGCTAACTAGACTTAGTCATAGAGCAGATTAGCTACCCACCTAGAGTCGAATCAGGCTATGACAAAGAAAAAATCACCAAACAGAATGCGGAACCCCGCCCACCAGGGACACCTACGGGAAGATCCCAATTATCCCTCATTACTCAACTAGTAAAGCTTATCAACACTTCACTAATCTATTCTAGCTAACAGAGCCAAGTATCACTTCACTACTCTAGCTAGTTTCCACTAACAGTGCTAATCATCACACTATAGTTTAACAAGGCCACAGTCTATAGTAATTATAACGAATATATTATAATAAGTTATACCTTAAATGGCACTACTGCAGTCCTATAAATCATATCTACATCTGCCATATAGGCACGTGTAAAATTAAGTCACTAATTAACACACGGTAGATATTATTTCCACTGGCACTGCAGTGCCCTGCACTCTGTCTAGAGCATTATTCAAGTCCACCCTAGTTGATCTCAACTCGAGTTTATATGGCAAACTACCAAAGTTGTCCACGTGACGTTATCCTTTACTCCCCCACACAGGTGGCACAGTGGCAAATCATCCCCTGTCAAGAACTATTTTCCTGGCTTAAATCCTGTCAAAGTTGTCAGTAATTGCCTAGATTCTCAAAACAAGCCAGCTAGTTTCTGTAAACTCCCAACAAAGAGTTTCGATACCAAGCTGCCAATCATCTTGATGTTCCGGAAACCAAGAATTGACAGATGCACTGTTTTCCGTACTAGGTACTTCCGTTTTACATCTGCCCCTGTGATCTCACGGCTTCCATCTGCATTCAAATGTTGACAAACTTGTCACTCTTCTGTTCCGTGGTGACAATCCCAGCAGCCATTTCCGTCTGATGTCCGGCAGTATAGATGACAAACGGAACCATTCCATATCCTTCTCCCTCACCACCAAATGTGTTTATGGGCTGACACGATGTAACCTGTACAACTGTGTTTACTCTGTTAGTACAAATAGATGTCGCTGGTCGATCGTCCGCTTAATCCGAAAATCCTCTGTAATAATCAACCGGATAAACACACGGTTTCATTTTGTGACATAGGCCCCCTCCTAAGAGAGTAGTCCATCTCACTCTTCTCCACCGTGAGTTTAATCCAGATGATTCATTCTTCTTCTTCAGGAGCTGGGTGTCTTGACAAGAAATCCGCTCCAACATTTTCCTTCCCAGGAATGTACTCTACTGTGAAATTATACGGTTGAAGTAACAACGACCACCGCATCAAACGTGCGTTGAGCTTCTGAGAAGTAGCCAGGAACATCAGGGGCTGATGATCTGACTGGACCCGAAACTTAACTCCATACAAATATGGCTGAAATTTTTGCACTGCCCATACGAGGGACAAGCATTCTCTCTCGACGGTTGAATAATTCCTCTCCGCCTGTAGAAGTTTCTTACTTGCGTATGCCACAGGTTTCAAAACCGAAGCATCGTCTTTTCCTTCCTGTAACAAAGCGGCTCCAATTCCAATCGCACTTGCATCCGTTCTCAACACAAATGGTTTGGAAAGGTCAGGGAGCTGTAATACAGGTTTGCTGACCAAGGCCTCCTTTAACTGACTATAGGCATTCTCACATTCTGGTGTCCAAATGATTTGGTCCGGGAATCCCTTTTTCAAGGTTTCCGTCAACGGAGCTCCCAGTTCAGTGAAATGTGGGATAAATTTGTGGTAGAACCCACACAACGAGAGAAAAGATCGCACATCCTTCTTCGTTTTTGGCCTTGGTGCATTTCTGATTTTCTCCAGGTTCTTCTCTTCTGGAACAATGTGTCCTGGAGTGATGGTGTGACCTAGAAATTCCAGAGTTTGGTAACCAATCATGCACTTGGTTGGACGAGCAGTAAGCCCTGCTTCCTTGAGTCTATTAAACACTCTCTCCAAGGATTGTAAGTGGTCATCCAAGCTGTCACTGGAAATCAGAATATCATCCATGAATGAGATGATGGACGGATCCTGTAACGGATCTAGTAAAGTCCTCATCATGCGTGTAAACACACTAGGTGCATTGCTGAGTCCAAAGGGCATGACCTTGAATTCGTAGTGTCCACTGGGTGTACTGAAAGCTAACAGTGGTCGAATCTCCGGTTTGACTGGTATCTGATAGTACCCCCGACTCAGATCCACCTTTGAAAAGTACCGAGCCTTATGGAGCCTAGCGAATAACTGAGTTGGATTCGGCAAAGGTTCCACCTGAAACTGTGTATGACTGTTCAGCAGTCGGTAATCTATACACAACCTGTGTTCTCCACTTGGTTTGCGTAACAAAACTACCCCCGCATTGTATGGGGATGTGGATGGTGCAATCACGTCATCCTCCAGCAGTTTTTTTATTTCCTCCTCCAGGGCCTTTTCTTTAGAGAATGGCACTGGGTAAACCTTTTGGCGAACAGACTCCTGTGTGGTCAAAGTCATCTCGAACTCCACCAACCTCGTTCGTCCTGGTTTATCAGTCAATATCTCCTTATGAGACTTGAGAACCTGGGTTATCCTTTCCCTCTCCTGGGAGGTCAGATCAGGGTTCACTTGCACATCCCTATAAGGTTTCCTGGTGTACTAAGGGATATTCCCTGCCCTCGCTGGTTCCCACTTCTGTCTCCACTGCAACTGCCATTGCCATGAGGTGAGCTGCCTTGTCTCCTGGTCTCTCTTCGTATTTCCGCAAGAGATTGATATGGAAAATCTTCGACTTTCCCCGGATCCGGATCTGATAGTTGGTTCTGGATATCACCCTTTCCACGGGAAATGGTCCTTGCCAACCTATCTCCAGTTTGTTGTTTCCCGTTGGGAGTAACAACAAGACTTTATCTCCTACCTCTAGAGATCTTTCTTTAGACCTACGGTTGTAGTAAGCCGCATGTCTTTTCCTGGCCTTTTTCAAGTTTTGATTTGCCAGAGTCCATCCCTTGTGGAGTTTTTCTTTCAGTTCCTCCACGTATTGATAGGATGAGATCACTTCTTCTGACGTCCCCTCTTCAGTCCAACTCCTCAACATGGCTTCCAACGGTCCTTTGATTGGACGACCAAACAGCAACGTAGCGGGTGGTAGTCCTGTTGAGCCATGAGGAACTTCCCGATAGGCAAAGAGTGCTGCTGGGATATATTCATCCCACCTATCAGGTTTTTCCTGCGCTAGTTTCCTGAGCATTGTCATCAACGTGCCGTTGAAACGCTCTACTTGTCCATTGGCTTGAGGGTGGTAAGGGCTGGTATGTATGTGGTTAGAGTGAAACACCCTAAATACCTCCTCCATGAGTTTTCCACAAAACTGAGATCCATTAGTCCGTCAGAATTTGATCCGGAAAGCCTAATCTGGTAAAGGCCTCCATCAGTGCGTCCGCCACTCTTTTCGAGTCAATCGTGGTCAACGGTATGGCTTCACCCCACATTGTACAGCAATCCACCATTGTGAGTATATACATGTTCCTCTTCCTAGTCCTGGGAAGTGGACCCACGATATCGATGGCTACCCTCTCGAAAGGAGAGTTCATGATGGGCATCTCACCCAACATCACCGGTGCTGTCCAGTGTTTCGGTGCCACCCTCTGGCACTCAGGGCATGACTTCACATACCGACGCACATCATCTGTCATTCCCGGCCAATAGTAGTGGCAGGAAATCCGCTGCATGGTGGCGGCAATACCCATGTGTCCACTAAAGGAGATGGTATGCCCCATATGAAGAATCTGGGACCGATGAGCTTTCGGGACGACCAACTGACCGTATAGGTTGTCTCCCCTTCCTGCTCTCCTGTAGAGTATCCTATTCTTCATGTAGTACTGCCCCCGTCCTGGTGGATCAGCACTTTTCTGCAGCTTTTTGTAGCAAGGACGTAAAGTATCATCCTCACTCTGGGCAGTTCGTAGCTCCCCCGGCATTGGGTTAGTCACAATTGCGTCTGCCTCTTCCGTTTTCGTCTGAGAGCGAGTCTGCATTGCTCCCATATGGATTGGCTCCCTGGGCATTCCCAGAAAGACATACCGGCAACCTAGGATGACTGGAAAAATGGGATCGGTCAATACAGCGGCCTTGATGGTGCCGGTGACGTACCTTGACCGAATCTCCACATTAGCAATGGGCAACTTCATGGTTACAGCACTCTTCTGTGCAGGCTGTATATCCAATGTTTCACCTGTGAATTGTTCTGGATGTACCAGATCCGCAGAAATCACGGCCTCCCCGTCCAGTCCTGTGTCGTATAAACACTCCACTTGACGACCGTTAACCTCTACCAATTCCACTACAGGTGGTTTTTCCTGGTCTGGAGTCTCTTCCTCGGCCTCGACCTGTTCGGTGGGCTCCACCTTAGGTTTCCCTGAGCACACGACGAATTGAGTGTCTCCTGACTTTCCCCTGCAGTCAATAGCATTGTGCGTGTTTGACTGACATTGGTTGCACCATTTCCCTGTCCTAGATTTTCTATTGTCGGACTTGAATGAGCTCTCCTGGTGGCGAGCTTCCTTGTTGACCTTGGCATTTTCCGTGACAACCTCCTTGGAAGTCACTTGACATGCTGCAAAGTGAGGGTTCTTAGCCTTCGATTTGCAGTCCCTCGTATTGTGAGAGGGTGACTTACAAATTGAACACCACTTCTCCGACCACGGTCGTTTAGGTGTAGAGCTTGAAGTGCTCTTGCTTCCCTCCTTCTTCTTCTCTGAACTATCCTCTGATTTTTGCCCATAAGGTTCCCACTTTTTGGTTCCTGAGTTTTTGGCTTTCTTCTTGTCATGTTTCTCTTGACTTTTGGTGTTGGTGGAAAGGTTCTCCCCTGCCTCCCCATGTACCTCGACGAACCGTTCTGCTAATTTATTCACGAGGTCAATACGTTCCGCTCCTTGTTCTCCCAGGAACGTCCTGAGAGGTTTAGACATTTGCTTCTTCAGCTGGTCGACCACCATGAGCTCTTCCAGACTCTCATAGTCATGTGCGAACCCAGCCAAATCCATCCACTTATGGAGATAAGATTTAAGACGCAAACTGTAGGCGGCAAACAACTCTCCCGGTTCTCGTTTCGCTGCTCGAAATTTTTTCCGGTAGGTATGTGACGTAACCTCGAATCGTTTCAGCAGAGCCGTCTTTAACTCATCATAATTGTTCTCATGTCCTGGTGGCAGGCGAGTATAAACCTCGTATCCCGTCCCGCGTAATCCCTGGGATAGCTTAAGATTCCATTTGTTACGCTCCAGACCCATAGCAACTGACATAGCCTCGAAGCGTTGAAGGTATTGGTCAATCTTCTCTTTGTCCTCCTCGTAGACCGCTAAAGGAAACTTCATAGCATGGTACCCATGTCCACCTACTGGTGTTGATCCTGGGATGGAGGAACCTCCAACTGCTCCCTCAGTTTCTCCATTAGATTGACTCTTCAACTCGAGTTCCCTCATCCGGTACTCGTGCTCCCTTTTCTGTGCTTCCTGTTCAGCTTCTAATTTCCTAGCTGCTTGCTCAGCTTCAAATTTCCTAGCTGCTTGCTCAGCTTCCAATTTCCTAGCTGCTTGCTCAGCTTCCCTTCTCAATTCCAACTCGGCCTTTCGCTCTTCCCGTTCCGCTTGACGATACTCTCTCTCCACTTCCTGTATGTAATCCGTTAGAGAAGACCCAGCCAATCCCATTTCTTCCCCCCTTGCCTTTAATTCTAACGTGCTAAGTTTAGGGGTGGCCATTATACAGAGAGGTAAGCTAGCAGGTCTAGTACAATATAACTGCAAATTACTATACCGATATATGAACAAGTACTATAAATCTAGATATTACCACACACAGTACATTCACTCAGTGACAAGAGTAGAATCAGGACCACAGACCTATGCAGACGTGTGAAGTGTGAACAGGTAAGATATTAGTCCTAACCCCTATCCACATTCACTCTAGCTGGATTCTCCAAACTGATATCTCCCTCTTATAACTAAGGATCCCGTGTCAAAAGACCCCGTTGTCAGAAGATCCCACTGTCAAAGGTTCCTGCTTGCAGGAGATCTCGCTGTCCAAGGATTCCGTTTACGGGAGATCCCGCTGTCCAAAGATCCCGTTTACGAGAGATCCCGCTGTCCAAGGATCACGTTTACGAGAGATCCCGCTGTCCAAAGATCACGTTTACGAGAGATCCCACTGTCCAAATATCACGTTTACGAGCCCCCAATAATGTCGTGTCCTCCTTTAAAGTGTCGTCCCTGGAGTGAGGAGATCCGACACCCACATTATAATATTATTTTTTTTCCCCCTCAATATTCTGGAGAATCCACCAGCTTCCGTCCAACACACTCCATCAGCCTATGGACACCTTTTCCTATCACTCTCACACTGTCGTACTATGCCCCCTTCTCATACTTCCCCAACGCAACATACTCAACAACTCTTGCTTCTAGAAATTAATAAAGATTAATTTATTAAAATAAAAGTGTAACGTGTATGAGACGTGTATGCGAAGAAAATGTGTGACGTGTTCTATAAAGTGTGTAGACTCTGTCTCTCAGACATCAACTCAGTCAGCTGATCACAGCAAAGATAGACCACAGCACGTTACGTCAGAACAAGTACGTCTCACCCGTTGCCGGAACCATCTTGCCGGATAATGCTTTGCCTCTGTAGACCTCTGGTAATCCAATTTCATGAACATCCGAAATAGACACCGGTGGTATTAACAGTTAATCATGGACCGGTTGCACTCTACACAATGTCCGTTCCTAATGTTCCTAAACAAACTGCACAAGTCTTTTGCAGTGTGTACGCAGTTAGTTAGTTAGTTAGTTAGTCGACAGATCATCCTCGTTGCACATCGAACCACTCAGTTCATAAGGGCTACTTACTAATGTTAATTGTTACTGTACTGGATTGATCCTCACTCGTGTCTATCCAGCCTCACATATAATGTCATGTGTTCTATTACACGAGATTATATAACTCTAGGTAACTATTAGACCCAATGTCTTCAGCCCGCCACCACTGTCTGATGATGTGTGGTGCATCAGTACGCATCACTCACTTTGGTGAATCAACCTGCTTTTAGCTTTCAGTTACGTTCTGTCTGCACTTTATTGATGGTTGAACGGGTGTTCTTCCGAATGGGTTTTTTTAAAACTTGTTGAGTTTCCTTGGATCTGGTAGGGAACCTAGGATAGAAACAACACATCTGGTGATAGTACTAGTCACTGATCCTTTTGGCTGAGTGTAAGCCTATCACCTTGCTTACTGATCTTTAGCTAACTAGACTTAGTCATAGAGCAGATTAGCTACCCACCTAGAGTCGAATCAGGCTATGACAAAGAAAAAATCACCAAACAGAATGCGGAACCCCGCCCACCAGGGACACCTACGGGAAGATCCCAATTATCCCTCATTACTCAACTAGTAAAGCTTATCAACACTTCACTAATCTATTCTAGCTAACAGAGCCAAGTATCACTTCACTACTCTAGCTAGTTTCCACTAACAGTGCTAATCATCACACTATAGTTTAACAAGGCCACAGTCTATAGTAATTATAACGAATATATTATAATAAGTTATACCTTAAATGGCACTACTGCAGTCCTATAAATCATATCTACATCTGCCATATAGGCACGTGTAAAATTAAGTCACTAATTAACACACGGTAGATATTATTTCCACTGGCACTGCAGTGCCCTGCACTCTGTCTAGAGCATGATTCAAGTCCCCCCTAGTTGATCTCAACTCGAGTTTATATGGCAAACTACCAAAGTTGTCCACGTGACGTTATCCTTTACTCCCCCACACAGGTGGCACAGTGGCAAATCATCCCCTGTCAAGAACTATTTTCCTGGCTTAAATCCTGTCAAAGTTGTCAGTAATTGCCTAGATTCTCAAAACAAGCCAGCTAGTTTCTGTAAACTCCCAACAAAGAGTTTCGATACCAAGCTGCCAATCATCTTGATGTTCCGGAAACCAAGAATTGACAGATGCACTGTTTTCCGTACTAGGTACTTCCGTTTTACATCTGCCCCTGTGATCTCACGGCTTCCATCTGCATTCAAATGTTGACAAACTTGTCACTCTTCTGTTCCGTGGTGACAATCCCAGCAGCCATTTCCGTCTGATGTCCGGCAGTATAGATGACAAACGGAACCATTCCATATCCTTCTCCCTCACCACCAAATGTGTTTATGGGCTGACACGATGTAACCTGTACAACTGTGTTTACTCTGTTAGTACAAATAGATGTCGCTGGTCGATCGTCCGCTTAATCCGAAAATCCTCTGTAATAATCAACCGGATAAACACACGGTTTCATTTTGTGACACTATGACATGATCATGTTCAACGTACGCAATTACGCGCGGTGCAGCACGAACAGATTTCAAATGAATGCTCCTAATAATAACAGACTGTTTCGCACTGGCTGCCACATCCTGTAGAAACTTTGGCTGCAAAATACAGTCATAATCAAGTGTACAAAATACAACTGGAAACACAAAACAGAGACAGCCTATTCTTGTTTCAGAGATAGGTAGTAGACAAAGAAGAAGAGAATTGGAAGCCAGAAAGAATGGCTGGTAAATTTCATAAACTTTTTATTTCATTTTCCCCTGGTTATACATTTGAAATGTTTCATTTTCGCCTGGTTATACATTTGAAATGTTTCATTTTTCTGGGTCATTCAAAAAGCAGTGGCAAACTACTGAATGTAAACTTGCCAAGAAATCACAAACAGCGAAAACAAATTACTGGAGTTGACTGCAATGCCCTGTAAAGGATACAACAGTCTAAAATACCACATGTTGAATAAACTAAAAATAAGAGATACATGTAAATTTAACTCTGGAACTGGTAAAGGGACAGCTAAACATTTGTTGCATAAGTGTCCAACATATGCAGAATAGAATGAACGAATTAACTTTATTTTCAAAGGGTCACAAATTGGGCACACAGACCCGTCTTACAGTCGGCCCTTTCCAATCACTCTTCTCTTGTACATCAATTCACTATTTTGCATGCTACATTCACATAGGAAAAAAAAACATTGTCAGATGGAAGTTGTGAACATAAACATCTAGAAGCCTTGGAGATGAGGTTTTATAGAAAAATGCTTAAATGCCAGAATGTGCAATATGGATATTTTGAGGAAAGAAAAGTCGCAAAAACAAATTATCACAAACATCAGAAAGAAGCAGTCATACTTTTTTTGGCTACATTCCATCATGTGCCATGCCGATAAGCGTGGGTGGTCATGATTCGCTATTTCACTCGATCACCAGAGTCGTGGATCAGCTCAGTGTTCTTGTCTCGACCATGCCACGTGGTGAAGCCATCCAGGTAATAGGTATTTACTTCTCTGTCTTCCCCTTGGGCTACTGTGGAGGGCGGACGCACCATGGACCAGGCTGATGACATTCTGAATGCTCTATGAGAAGTAAGACTTTTGCGAGAACCAAGTGATGACTGTGAATCTACAACCATGGCCAGACTGCGAGAACAGCAAATTAAAGAGGGGTTGGCCAAACAAGAACACTACGCAGGAAGTCAAAGAAGATTGCTGAACCAACACAGAACTGGTGTTGTTAGCTGCTACACGCTGCAGGATTTGCTGAGGAGGGGATCCGAGTACTTATAGACTGAATGGTTCGATGTGCAATGAGGATGATCTGTCGACTAACTAACTATCTTCCCCTTGTTTTCTTCCCCTCAATCTTGCTAGTTGTCACCAAGTTCTCCAATTCATTTCTTCTCATAACATGTCCAAAAAATGTTGACTGTCTACATCTAATTTCTCTAACCAGTTTACGATTTTCATTTGTTTCTTGTCAGACTTGGTAACTGGTTTCTCTGTCTGTCCTTGGTATTCTTTGCATTCTCCTCAGAAACCACATTTCCACAGCCATTAGATGTTTTTCAGCGTGACTGCTCATTGTCCAAACTTCACATCCATACAAATGTACAGGCTCTATGTAGCACTTCAACACTCTTTATCTCGTAGTAATTGACATCTTTTTATTGGTCAGTTTGTTTTTCGTCTTGCATTATGAGCAGGCCAGGTTAGATGAGATATTTGCTATGACCTCAACTTGTGCATATGTTAGATTAGATATTTGCTATGACCTCAACTTGTGCATATGTTAGATGAGATATTTGCTATGATCTCAACTTGTGCATATGTTAGTCATGTTAGATGAGATATTTGCTATGACCTCAACTTGTGCATATGTTAGATTAGATATTTGCTATGACCTCAACTTGTGCATATGTTAGATTAGATATTTGCTATGACCTCAACTTGTGCATATGTTAGATTAGATATTTGCTATGACCTCAACTTGTGCATATGTTAGATGAGATATTTGCTATGATCTCAACTTGTGCATATGTTAGTCATGTTAGATGAGATATTTGCTATGACCTCAACTTGTGCATATGTTAGATTAGATATTTGCTATGACCTCAACTTGTGCATATGTTAGATGAGATATTTGCTATGATCTCAACTTGTGCATATGTTAGTCATGTTAGATGAGATATTTGCTATGACCTCAACTTGTGCATATGTTAGATGAGATATTTGCTATGACCTCAACTTGTGCATATGTTAGATGAGATATTTGCTATGACCTCAACTTGTGCATATGTTAGTCATGTTAGATGAGATATTTGCTATGACCTCAACTTGTGCATATGTTAGTCATGTTAGATGAGATATTTGCTATGACCTCAACTTGTGCATATGTTAGTCATGTTAGATGAGATATTTGCTATGACCTCAACTTGTGCATATGTTAGTCATGTTAGATGAGATATTTGCTATGACCTCAACTTGTGCATATGTTAGTCATGTTAGATGAGATATTTGCTATGACCTCAACTTGTGCATATGTTAGTCATGTTAGATGAGATATTTGCTACGACCTCAACTTGTGCATATGTTAGATTAGATATTTGCTATGATCTCAACTTGTGCATATGTTAATCATGTTAGATTAGATATTTGCTATGACCTCAACTTGTGCATATGTGGAAATTATGTTGAGAAATAAAGGGACAATGTATGTATACAAATAAACTGGTTTCAAGTTGTTATCATAGTTAGTTATTTTTCTACAGCATTTGTGACTTACTTATCAACTTACCCTCGTATCTAATGTAACATGACTAACATATGCACACGTTGAGATCATAGCAAATATCTAATGTAACATGACTAACATATGCACACATTTAGGTCATAGCAAATATCTAATCTAACACGACTAACATATGCACAAGTTGAGGTCATAGCAAATATCTAATCTTGTTATGACCTCAACGTCTGCATATGTTAGTCATGTTACATTAGATATTTACTATGACCTCCACTTGTGCATATGTTAGTCATGTTATTCCAGTTGTCTAGTTGTAATCTTGTGGTCATTCCAGTTGTCTAGTTGTAATCTTGGGGTTATTCTAGTTGTCAGTTTGTGACCTTTTCCTGTGCCTAAGCGAATCATGTTACTTCAGTTGTCTAGTTGTAATCTTGTGGTTATTCTAATTGTCAGTTTGTGACCTTTTCCTGTGCCTGAGTGAGTCATGTTTCTTCTGTCCGTTTGTAATCTTGCGATTATTCTAGTTGTCATTTTGTGACCTTTTCTTGTGCCTAAGTGATTAATGTTATTCCAGTTGCCAGTGTATGACCTTTTCTTGTGCCCAAGTGATTAATGTTATTCCATTAGCCAGTTTATGACCTTTTCTTGCGCATAAGTGATTAATGTTATTCCAGTTGTCAGTTTATGACCTTTTCTTGTGCCTAAGGAATTTATTGTTATTCCAGTTGTCAACTTGGCAGCTGCACGACGTGACAACAAAATGAAAGAGGCAAAGGAAAAAGGAAACAGGTTCGAGGTTAGCGATGAGCCACCATGGAGACGCAAAAAAAAGAGGCCACGGTAGGTGTTATTTAACATGTTTTTAATACAGAAATACTTATTTGGTGTTGTCACAAATGTTTGGTTTTGGTTTGTTGCTAATCATCATCATCATGTGCCATGCTGATAAGCAAGGGCAGTCATGTCTTACACGATCACTAGAGCCATGGATCAGCTCTGTGTTCTTGTCTCGCCCATGGGAGGATCATGTTTATTGCACACAGTTATCTCCATAAGTGCTCCAGTCTCCTCCCATAGATCACACTATTGCATACAGTTATCTCCATAAGTGCAGCAATCTCCTCCCATAGATCACACTATTACACACAGTTATCTCCATAAGTGCTCCAGTCTCCTCCCATAGATCACACAGTTATCTCCATAAGTGCTCCAGTCTCCTCCCATAGATCACACAGTTATCTCCATAAGTGCTCCAGTCTCCTCCCATAGATCACACAGTTATCTCCATAAGTGCTCCAGTCTCCTCCCATAGATCACACTATTGCACACAGTTATCTCCATAAGTGCTGCAATCTCCTCCCATAGATCACACTATTACACACAGCTCCATAAGTGCTCCAGTCTCCTCCCATAATTCACACTATTGCACACAGTTATCTCCATAAGTGCTCAGTCTCCTCCCATAGATCACACTATTGCACACAGTTATCTCCATAAGTGCTCCAGTCTCCTCCCATAGATCACACTATTGCACACAGTTATCTCCATAAGTGCTGCAATCTCCTCCCATAGATCACACTATTACACACAACTCCATAAGTGCTCCAGTCTCCTCCCATAGATCACACTATTGCACACAGTTAGCTCCATAAGTGCTCCAGTCTCCTCCCATAGATCACACTATTGCACACAGTTATCTCCATAAGTGCTCCAGTCTCCTCCCATAGATCACACTATTGCACACAGTTATCTCCATAAGTGCTGCAATCTCCTCCCATAGATCACACTATTACACACAGTTATCTCCATAAGTGCTGCAATCTCCTCCCATAGATCACACTATTACACACAGCTCCATAAGTGCTCCAGTCTCCTCCCATAGATCACACTATTACACACAACTCCATAAGTGCTCCAGTCTCCTCCCATAGATCACACTATTACACACAACTCCATAAGTGCTCCAGTCTCCTCCCATAGATCACACTATTGCACACAGTTATCTCCATAAGTGCTCCAGTCTCCTCCCATAGATCACACTATTACACACAACTCCATAAGTGCTCCAGTCTCCTCCCATAGATCACACTATTGCACAGTTATCTCCATAAGTGCTCCAGTCTCCTCCCATAGATCACACTATTGCACACAGTTATCTCCATAAGTGCTCCAGTCTCCTCCCATAGATCACACTATTGCACACAGTTATCTCCATAAGTGCTCCAGTCTCCTCCCATAGATCACACTATTGCACACAGTTATCTCCATAAGTGCTCCAGTCTCCTCCCATAGATCACACTATTGCACACAGTTATCTCCATAAGTGCTCCAGTCTCCTCCCATAGATCACACTATTGCACACAGTTATCTCCATAAGTGCTCAGTCTCCTCCCATAGATCACACTATTGCACACAGTTATCTCCATAAGTGCTCCAGTCTCCTCCCATAGATCACACTATTGCACACAGTTATCTCCATAAGTGCTCCAGTCTCCTCCCATAGATCACACAGTTATCTCCATAAGTGCTCCAGTCTCCTCCCATAGATCACACTATTGCACACAGTTATCTCCATAAGTGCTCCAGTCTCCTCCCATAGATCACACTATTGCACACAGTTATCTCCATAAGTGCTCCAGTCTCCTCCCATAGATCACACTATTGCACACAGTTATCTCCATAAGTGCTCCAGTCTCCTCCCATAGATCACACTATTGCACACAGTTATCTCCATAAGTGCTCCAGTCTCCTCCCATAGATCACACTATTGCACACAGTTATCTCCATAAGTGCTCCAGTCTCCTCCCATAGATCACACTATTGCACACAGTTATCTCCATAAGTGCTCCAGTCTCCTCCCATAGATCACACTATTGCACACAGTTATCTCCATAAGTGCTCCAGTCTCCTCCCATAGATCACACTATTGCACACAGTTATCTCCATAAGTGCTCCACTCTCCTCCCATAGATCACACTATTGCACACAGTTATCTCCATAAGTGCTCCAGTCTCCTCCCATAGATCACACTATTGCACACAGTTATCTCCATAAGTGCTCCAGTCTCCTCCCATAGATCACACTATTGCACACAGTTATCTCCATAAGTGCTCCAGTCTCCTCCCATAGATCACACTATTACACACAACTCCATAAGTGCTCCAGTCTCCTCCCATAGATCACACTATTGCACACAGTTATCTCCATAAGTGCTCCAGTCTCCTCCCATAGATCACACTATTGCACACAGTTATCTCCATAAGTGCTGCAATCTCCTCCCATAGATCACACTATTACACACAGTTATCTCCATAAGTGCTGCAATCTCCTCCCATAGATCAAACTATTACACACAGTTATCTCTATAAGTGCTCCAGTCTCCCATAGATCACACAGTTATCTCCATAAGTGCTCCAGTCTCCTCCCATAGATCACACAGTTACCTCCATAAGTGCTCCAGTCTCCTCCCATCGATCACACTATTACACACAGCTCCATAAGTGCTCCAGTCTCCTCCCATAGATCACACTATTGCACACAGTTATCTCCATAAGTGCTCCAGTCTCCTCCCATAGATCACACTATTGCACACAGTTATCTCCATAAGTGCTCCAGTCTCCTCCCATAGATCACACTATTGCACACAGTTATCTCCATAAGTGCTCCAGTCTCCTCCCATAGATCACACTATTGCACACAGTTATCTCCATAAGTGCTCCAGTCTCCTCCCATAGATCACACTATTACACACAGTTATCTCCATAAGTGCTCCAGTCTCCTCCCATAGATCACACTATTGCACACAGTTATCTCCATAAGTGCTGCAATCTCCTCCCATAGATCAAACTATTACACACAGTTATCTCAAGTGCTCCAGTCTCCCATAGATCACACAGTTATCTCCATAAGTGCTCCAGTCTCCTCCCATAGATCACACAGTTACCTCCATAAGTGCTCCAGTCTCCTCCCATCGATCACACTATTGCACACAGTTATCTCCATAAGTGCTGCAATCTCCTCCCATAGATCACACTATTACACACAGTTATCTCCATAAGTGCTCCAGTCTTCTCCTATAGATCACAGTTATCTCCATAAGTGTTCCAGTCTCCTCCCATAGATCACACAGTTATCTCCATAAGTGCTCCAGTCTCCTCCCATAGATCACACTATTGCACACAGTTAGCTCCATAAGTGCTTCAGTCTCTTCCCATAGATCACACTATTGCACACAGTTATCTCCATAAGTGCTCCAGTCTCCTTCCATAGATCACACAGTTATCTCCATAAGTGCTGCAATCTCATCCCATAGATCAAACTATTACACACAGTTACCTCCATAAGTGCTCCAGTCTCCTCCCATCGATCACACTATTTTACACAGTTATCTCCACAAGTGCTGCAATCTCCTCCCATAGATCACACTATTACACACAGTTATCTCCATAAGTGCTCCAGTCTCCTCCCATAGATCACACTATTGCACACAGTTATCTCCATAAGTGCTCCAGTCTCCTCCCATAGATCACACTATTACACACAGTTAGCTCCATAAGTGCTCCAGTCTCCTCCCATAGATCACACTATTACACACAGTTATCTCCATAAGTGTTCCAGTCTCCTCCCATAGATCACACTATTACACACAGTTATCTCCATACGTGCTCCAGTCTCCTCCCATAGATCACACTATTACACACAGTTAGCTCCATAAGTGCTCCAGTCTCCTCCCATAGATCACACTACTGCACACAGCTCTGTAAGTGGTCCAGTCTCCTCCCATAGATCACACAGTTCTCTCCATAAGTGCTCCAGTCTCTTCCCATAGATCACACAGTTATCTCCATTAGTGCTCCAGTCTCCTCCCATAGATCACACTATTGCACACAGTTATCTCCATAAGTGCTCCAGTCTCCTCCCATAGATCACACTATTGCACACAGTTATCTCCATAAGTGCTCCAGTCTCCCATAGATCACACAGTTATCTCCATAAGTGCTCCAGTCTCCTCCCATAGATCACACAGTTATCTCCATAAGTGCTCCAGTCTCCTCCCATAGATCACACAGTTATCTCCATAAGTGCTCCAGTCTCCTCCCATAGATCACACTATTACACACAGTTAGCTCCATAAGTGCTCTAGTCTCCTCCCATAGATCACACTATTGCACACAGCTCCATAAGTGCTCTAGTCTTCTCCCATAGATCACACTATTGCACACAGTTAGCTCTATAAGTGCTCCAGTCTCCTCCCATAGATCACACTATTGCACACAGCTCCATAAGTGCTCTAGTCGCCTCCCATAGATCACACTATTGCACACAGTTAGCTCCATAAGTGCTCCAGTCTCCTCCTATAGATCAGACTATTGCACACAGTTATCTCCATAAGTGCTCCAGTCTCCTCCCATAGATCACACTATTACACACAGTTATCTCCATAAGTGCTGCAATCTCCTCCCATAGATCACACTATTACACACAGTTATCTCCATAAGTGTTCTAGTCTCCTCCCATAGATCACACTATTACACACAGTTAGCTCCATAAGTGCTCCAGTCTCCTCCCATAGATCACACTATTACACACAGTTAGCTCCATAAGTGCTCCAGTCTCCTCCCATAGATCACACTATTGCACACAGCTCCATAAGTGCTCCAGTCTCCTCCCATAGATCACACTATTGCACACAGCTCCATAAGTGCTCCAGTCTCCTCCCATAGATCACACTATTACACACAGTTAGCTCCATAAGTGCTCCAGTCTCCTCCCATAGATCACACTATTGCACACAGCTCCATAAGTGCTCCAGTCTCCTCCCATAGATCACACAGTTATCTCCATAAGTGCTCCAGTCTCCTCCCATAGATCACGCTTTTGCACACAGCTCCATAAGTGCTCCAGTCTCCTCCCATAGATCACACTATTGCACAGTTATCTCCATAAGTGCTCCAGTCTCCCATAGATCACACAGTTATCTCCATAAGTGCTCCAGACTCCTCCCATAGATCACACAGTTATCTCCATAAGTGCTCCAGTCTCCTCCAATAGATCACACAGTTATCTCCATAAGTGCTCCAGTCTCCTCCCATCGATCACACAGTTATCTCCATAAGTGCTCCAGTCTCCTCCCATCGATCACACAGTTATCTCCATAAGTGCTCCAGTCTCCTCCCATAGATCACACTATTGCACACAGTTAGCTCCATAAGTGCTCCAGTCTCCTCCCATAGATCACACTATTGCACACAGTTAGCTCCATAAGTGCTCCAGTCTCCTCCCATAGATCACACAGTTATCTCCATAAGTGCTCCAGTCTCCTCCCATAGATCACACTAATGCACACAGTTATCTCCATAAGTGCTCCAGTCTCCTCCCATAAATCACACTATTGCACACAGTTATCTCCATAAGTGCTCCCATAGATCACACACAGATATCTCCATAAGTGCTCCAGTCTCCTCCCATAGATTACACTAGGAGAATCTCATCACAGTGCACCAAACATGTCTATACCAGAATCACACACGCTGTACATTTCTGTTTTCTTATTTGGAAATTGTGCCAGGGCCGCTGCGGATTCTGCCTGCTACTTTTATTTCCAACTGCCACAAGATTTCTAACATACACAGCAAGTGAAATGGTTCGGCCATTTAACTATGCTACCAACTGACAGTATACCACAACAAGCAGTGATGTACAGACCAAATGGAGCCAAGAGAAGAGACTGACCATGTGAACAATGGACGGAGGGAATGACAGAGTCCTTTGGAATCTTGATATATGAGGGGGATTCAAATGACAACCTTAAATGTTGTTTTGTTTGTTGGGTGAATAATTCTGAAAAGGTAAAGAATAAATGTATCATTTTTTGATGTAGTCACCGCTGCGTTCTATGCTAGGTGCTTGAATTCTTGTAGAAAAAAAAAAATTCTCTTGATCACGTGTGTAACCACTCTGGGGTCACAACTCAGCGTACCTGACTGAAGGAAGTCATGCTGTTTTGAAACTTCCTACTCCACTCATACACTTGCTGGATTGTCAGGCGTGCATCAGCATACTGGACCTTCATTCGCTGATGAATTTCTATAGGTTTCACCCCTTCACTGATTAAAAAATGGATAACAGAACGCTGCTCCTCTTTGATGCATGTCAAAAGTTGGGCCACCATTTTTAAACTGTCTTTGTAACATCACCATGTTTGTCTGCATCATGATGTCACATGCTGAACCCTCTTGACATCCTTCACAACAATATTGACAGGTTTCAAGCAATGGCATGGTTATTGTAATTTCTATCACATTTTTAGGGGTTTCATGTGAAGCCTTCTCGTATAAAGCCAATAAACGGGCACTCTCCCTCTGCTTATGCGTCACCTCGACACCACAAGGTACAAGAGGAACAAGATGAGATGACAACATGCACACGGGCCTTGTCTGAAAAGGCCAGATGTGCTATCTGTTACCCTAGAATACAGTTTAGAAAAAGTGAATTCCAGCTCTGGTTGACTTTTCGTGACCCTTGTGCTGTCTATTGTTGAATGAGCACGTATTCTAGCTTTTTCTTGACCCTTGCGCTGTCTATTGTTGAATGAGCACGCATTCGCTATATATTGAAAGCTCACTTTTTCTTGACTCTTGCGCTGTCTATTGTTGAATGTGCACGCATTCGCTATACACTTTTTCATGACCCTTGCGCTGTCTATTGTTGAATGAGCACATTTTCTCTAAACACTGAAAGCTCACTTTTGCAAGCTGATATCAGCATGGCAGATAAGAATGCATGCTCATAAATATCCAGTGTGCCGATGCCAAGGTAGTGGGTTCAAACCCTACACCGCTCATCATCATCATCAAGTGTCATGCCAGCTGGCGTAGGTGTTCATGACTTTCCACAGATCTCGGTCTTTGGTTTTGTGGATCAACTCATCTGATGATATTCCTCCATGCCACCACTTCACTCTATTCAGCATCATGTCTCTTGGCCTGCTCTGCCTCTTTTTCCCTTGATATTTCCAATTATCACAATGTTCTCCAATGCGTCTATTCTCTTTTTCTTCTCATCACATGACCAAAGAAAGCTGTTTGTCTCTTTCTTATTGTTGTATATAATGCTCTAGTTTCATTAGCCTCTTTCAGGCAGTCGTTGCTAGTTACTTTGGCAGTCCAAGGGATTCACAACATTTGTCTCAGCTCCCAAGCTCTTCCTAATTTGTTCATTTACATTCCAAGATTCACAGCCATATAACAAAACAGGCTCTATATAGCACTTTAGCACTCTCTTTCTTACATTCAATGATAGTGTCTTGCTGCATAAGATGCTCTTCATTTTCTGAAATGCAAACTTTGCATGCCCTATTCTGCTCTTTAATCTCTGTTGTGCATCTTCCATCTGTTATAAATGCCCACCGGCCAGTTTGACTAAAATATTGACTTTTCATCATTAATATGGGGACGTAAATTACCAGAACCTAAGAAGTTGGAGTGGGTTTGTCTGATGACGAGAGACACTTGTAATAAGGAAAGCTAATCCACATGTAAAAATCAGTCCAGTGCACTAAAAGTAGTAGCATGTGTATGGACTACACTTGAGTTCAAAGCTGATGAATGCACACACGCACGCACACACACATGCGCACGCACACATGGGCACAAGTTTACAAGCTAGGGAAAGGGGTTACATCTGTACAAATAATCCAAGGCTTAAAATATAAACCACTCTCAGCATTTTTAAAATATAATGATGAGACAAAATGTAGAACTTACGATGTGGCCGGCTGTGACATGTAGCTGGTCATTGCGTGATATGGACAGTCAGCATCCATGACATGGACAGTCAGCATCCATGACATGGACAGTCAGCAATTCACAACATGGACAGTCAGCATCCACAACATGGGCAGTCAGCATCCACAACTTGAGTGCAGTGAAGTGTCTTGAGTGCAGTGAAGGATAGCACTTTTTTATTTTGCCTTTGCTCGCTTTGAACATACACACTTGTTCTAGTGGTACTGAACTGAATTTTGCCTGTGGATTAGCTTTCCCTATTAACAGCGTCCCTCGCCATCAGGCGAAGCCACTCTAACTTCAGTGGTACTTGTAATTTATGTCCCAAAGTCAAGGATAAGAGATCAACATGTTAGTCCAACTGTCCGGTGTAGGGGCTGAACCCCTTACCTCGGCATCAGCGCATCGGATATTTAAGAACACACGTTCTTATGGTCATGATATCACTTGATTCATTTAATTGCCCTGCCTCTCTGAGGGCATTCGGTATGTCAGCCCAGTCCATTGCTTATGCTTGTCCGCTTTCCACATGAGTTTAGTTGAGCTGAGAACCAACATCACCATTTAGACTGTATGTAGACCGCCTGTAGACCATGTAGACCACCTGTAGACTGTGTAGACCTGCCTGTGAACCAAGTAGACCGCCTGTAGACTGTGTAGACCTGCCTGTGAACCAAGTAGACCACCTGTAGACTGTGTAGACCTGCCTGTGAACCAAGTAGACCGCCTGTAGACTGTATAGACCTGCCTGTGAACCAAGTAGGCCGCCTGTATACTGTAAACCTGCTTGTGAACCAAGTAGGCCGCCTGTATACTGTAAACCTGCTTGTGAACCAAGTAGACTGCCTGTAGTCTGTAGACCTGCCTGTGAACCAAGTAGACCGCCTGTAGACTGTGTACACCTGCCTGTGAACCAAGTAGACCGCCTGTAGACTGTGTAGACCTGCCTGTGAACCAAGTAGACTGCCTGTAGACTGTAGACCTGCCTGTGAACCAAGTAGACCGCCTGTAGACTGTGTAGAACTGTCTGTAGACCAGTGGTTCTTAACCGGTTGGGGGGGGGGGGGGGATTTTTAGGGTTTCCAGGGGGGGGGGGATTACGATTATTTCTAGATTGTGTTAATACAAGAACTGATTACTTGATGTTGTTTTTCCCTTCAAACTTTATTGTTCTGTACGTATCACCCTTCTGAAATTAATTTTGTAACGTAAGTAGATCCACAAATCATATTTTATGTAGATGTCTAGACTTGTTTTAGTATGTGCTATTAAATTTAAGCTTCAATTATTATGTATACTGTGTAGGAGCAGGGGGAAATTTTTAGGGAGGAAATACAGGGGGGGGGGGGGGAAATGACATTCTAAAAATATGGTGGGGGGGGGGGGGGAATGATGTCCTAAAAATATGGTGAAGGGGGGCACGAGCCAAAAAAGGTTGAGAACCACTGCTGTAGACCACCTGTAGACCCGCCTGTAAACTGAAGTAGAGGGAGAAGAAAGTTGATGTGTTAGACGTCATGTTGTCCTTGTGTTGCCGTTTTTTTAAAATGTACTCATTGCATTTGAAATGATTGCATAATGAGATTAAATCCCTTGACAGTGATTCCAAGCGAGGTGGACATATGGATTCCAGGCGTGGTGGACATGTGGATACCGTCGAAAGAAGGCAGTCTCCACCACGTGAAGGCTCATTCCCTCCTCCACCTCATGGGGAGCCATACCCTCCACATCACGAGGAGCCAATTCCTCCACATCACGGAGAGCCATATCCTCCACATCACGAGGAGCCGTTTCCTCCACATCACAAGGAGCCGTTTCCTCCACATCACGGGGAACCATATCCTCCCCATCATGATGGGCCATATCCTCCTCCACATGGAGGCCGATTTCCTCCCCCACATCCCAGGGGGTCATTCCCTCCACGCCACAGGGGACCAGGTCCAGATTCTTTTCGGGGAAGATCAAGGCCACCATATGGTCCTGGCCCAGGGTAAGTCTATAGTGTCAGTTTGAAAGAATGAATGAATTTTACTTTTTCTGGCCCAGGGTAAGTCTATAGTGTCAGTTTGAACAAACGAATGAATTTTATTTTTCCTGGCTCAGTAAGTCTGTCATATCAGTTTGAACAAATTAATTAACTTTAGTTTCAAAGGGTTAAGAACTTGGCACAAAGGCCCATCTGACTTGCTGCCCTTCTCGTCTCTCTCTCCTTTCATACATTACTTCATTCATACAGTACTTCATTCATACAGTACTTCATTCATTCAGTATTTTGTTCATACAGTACATCATTCATATAGTACTTCATTCACACAGTACTTCATCCATACATTACTTTATTCATACATACTTCATCCGTACAGTACATCATTCACACATTACTTATCCATACAGTACTTCATTCATGCATTACTTATCCATACAGTACTTCATTCATACATTACTTATCCATACAGTACTTCATTCATGCATTACTTATCCATACAGTACATCATTCATACATTACTTATTCATACAGTACTTCATTCATACATTACTTATTCATACACTACTTCATTCATACATTACTTATCCATACAGTACTTCATTCACACAGTACTTCATCCATACATTACTTTATTCATACATACTTCATCCGTACAGTACATCATTCACACATTACTTATCCATACAGTACTTCATTCATACATTACTTATCCATACAGTACTTCATTCATACATTACTTATCCATACAGTACTTCATTCATACATTACTTATCCATACAGTACTTCATTCATACAGTACTTCATTCATACATTACTTACTCATACATTACTTCATTCATACATTACTTATCCATACAGTACTTCATTTATACATTACTTATCTCTACAGTACTTCATTCATACATTACTTATCCATACAGTACTTCATTCATACATTTTACTTATCCATACAGTATGTCATTCATACATTACTTATCCATACAATACTTCCTTCATGCGTTACGTATCTATACATTACTTCATCCATACATTACTTTATTCATACATACTTCATTCATGCATTACTTTTCCATACAGTACTTCATTCACACATTACTTATCCATATAGTACTTCATTCATGCCATACTTATCCATACAGTACTTAATTCATACATTTTACTTATCCATACAGTACTTAATTCATACATTTACTTATCCTTACAGTACTTAATTCATACATTACTTATCCATACAGTACTTCATTCATGCATTACTTATCCATACAGTACTTCATTCATGCATTACTTATCCATACAGTACTTCATTCATACATTACTTATCCATACAGTACTTCATTCATACATTACTTATCCATACAGTACTTCATTCATACATTTTACTTATCCCTACAGTATGTTATTCATACATTACTTATCCATACAATGCTTCCTTCATGCATTACGTATCTATACATTACTTCATCCATACATTACTTTATTCATACATACTTCATTCATGCATTACTTTTCCATACAGTACTTCATTCACACATTACTTATCCATACAGTACTTCATTCATGCCACACTTATCCATACAGTACTTCATTCATACATTACTTATCCATACTGTACTTCATTAATACATTTTACTTATCCTTACAGTACTTAATTCATACATTACTTATCCATACAGTACTTCATTCATGCATTACTTATCCATACAGTACTTCATTCTTGCATTACTTATCCATACAGTACTTCATTCATACATTACTTATCCATACAGTACTTCATTCATACATTACTTATCCATACAGTACTTCATTCATACATTTTACTTATCCATACAGTATGTCATTCATACATTACTTATCTATACAGTACTTCATTCATGCATTACTTATCTATACAGTACTTCAATCGTACATTTACTTATCCATACAGTACTTCATTCATACATTTACTTATCCATACAGTACTTCATTCGTACATTTACTTATCCATACAGTACTTCATTCATATATTACTTATCCATACAGTACTTCACTCATACATTTACTTATCCTTACAGTATGTAATTCGTACATTTACCATGCCCACCATGCATTACTTATCTATACAGTACTTCAATCGTACATTTACTTATCCATACAGTACTTCATTTGTACATTTTCTTATCCATACAGTACTTCATTCGTACATTTACTTATCCATACATTACTTCATTCGTACATTTACTTATCCATACAGTATTTCATTCGTACATTTAGTTATCCTTACAGTACTTCATTCGTACATTACTTATCCATACAGTACTTCATTCATACATTTACTTATCCTTACAGTATGTCATCCGTACATTTACTTATCCTTACAGTACTTCATTCGTACATTTACTTATCAATACAGTATTTCATTCATAAATTTACTTATCCATACAGTACTTCATTCGTACATTTACTTATTCTTACAGTACTTCATTCGTACATTTACTTATCTTTCATTCGTACATTTACTTATCCATACAGTACTTCATTCGTACATTTACTTATCTTTACATTACTTCATTCGTACATTTACTTATCCTTACAGTACTTCATTTGTACATTTACTTATCCTTACAGTACTTCATTCGTACATTTACTTATCCTTACAGTACTTCATTCATATATTTACTTATCCACACAGTACTTCATTCGTACATTTACCTATCCACACAGTACTTTATTCGTACATTTACCTATCCATACAGTACTTCATTCGTACATTTACCTATCCATACAGTACTTCATTCGTACATTTACCTATCCATACAGTACTTCATTCGTACATTTACCTATCCATACAGTACTTCATTCGTACATTTACTTATCCATACAGTACTTCATTCATACATTTACTTATCCTTACAGTACTTCATTCATACATTACTTATCCTTACAGTACTTCATTCATACATTACTTATCCATACAGTACTTCATTCATACATTTACTTATCCTTACAGTATGTAATTCGTACATTTACCATGCCCACCATGCATTACTTATCCATACAGTACTTCATTTGTACATTTTCTTATCCATACAGTACTTCATTTGTACATTTACTTATCCATACAGTACTTCATTCGTACATTTACTTATCCATACAGTATTTCATTCATACATTTAGTTATCCTTACAGTACTTCATTCATACATTACTTATCCATACAGTACTTCATTCATACATTTACTTATCCTTACAGTATGTCATCCGTACATTTACTTATCCATACAGTACTTCATCCGTACATTTACTTATCCTTACAGTACTTCATTCGTACATTTACTTATCCATACAGTATTTCATTCATAAATTTACTTATCCATACAGTACTTCATTCGTACATTTACTTATTCTTACAGTACTTCATTCGTACATTTACTTATCTTTCATTCGTACATTTACTTATCCATACAGTACTTCATTTGTACATTTACTTATCCTTACAGTACTTCATTCATATATTTACTTATCCACACAGTACTTCATTCGTACATTTACCTATCCATACAGTACTTCATTTGTACATTTACCTATCCATACAGTACTTCATTCGTACATTTACCTATCCATACAGTACTTCATTCGTACATTTACCTATCCATACAGTACTTCATTCGTATATTTACCTATCCATACAGTACTTCATTCATACATTTACTTATTAGATTAATATTAAGAAATAACAATCAAATTTTCATTGAGTCTAATCTTAAGTGTGAGCTGTAGTATGGTGGCTAGATGCTCGCTGCCAGTCTGGAGGTCATAGGTTCAATGCTTATTGGGGGGGGGGGGGATCGAATCCTTAAAGTTGATCTGGGCTTCCAGGTCGACCCAGCCTTAACTGGGTACCAAGAGATGTCTTGAGGAGTCAAGATGACCTGCGTGCTACTGACTACATCACTGGCTGAGGAAGTAAAGATGACCCACGTGCTACTGACCACATCACTGACTGAGGAAGTAAAGATGACACACGTGCTACTGACCACATCACTGACTGAGGAAGTAAAGATGACCCACGTGCTACTGACCACATCACTGGCTGAGGAAGTAAAGATGACCTGTGTGCTACTGACCACATCACTGACTGAGGAAGTAAAGATGACCCACGTGCTACTGTCCACATCACTGACTGAGGAAGTAAAGATGACCCACGTGCTACTGGCCACATCACTGACTGAGGAAGTAAAGATGATCAACGTGCTACTGACCACATCACTGACTGAGGAAGTAAAGATGATCAACGTGCTACTGACCACATCACTGACTGAGGAAGTAAAGATGGCCCACGTGATACTGGCCACATCACTGGCTGAGGAAGTAAAGATGGCCTGTGTACTACTGACCACATCACCTGACAGAGGAAGTAAAGATGACCCACGTGCTACTGTCCACATCACTGCTGAGGAAGTAAAGATGACCCACGTGCTACTGTCCACATCACTGACTGAGGAAGTAAAGATGACCCACGTTCTACTGACCACATCACTGACTGAGGAAGTAAAGATGACCCATGTGCTACTGACCACATCGCTGACAGAGGAAGTAAAGATGACCCACGTGCTACTGACCACATCACTGACTGAGGAAGTAAAGATGACCCACGTGCTACTGACCACATCACTGACAGGAAGTAAAGATGACCCACGTGCTACTGTCCACATCACTGACTGAGGAAGTAAAGATGACCCGTGTGCTACTGACCACATCATTTACTACTGGCCACATCACTGACTAAGGAAGTAAAGATGACCCTTGTGCTACTGGCCACATCTCTGACTGAGGAAGTAAAGATAACCAGCGTGCTACTGGCTACATCACTGACTGAGGAAGTAAAGATGACCCGTGCGCTACTGACCACATCATTTACTACTGGCCACATCAAAGACTGAGGAAGTAAAGATGACCCACATGCTACTGGCCACATCACTGACTGAGGAAGTAAAGATGATCCGTATGCTGCTGACCACATCACTGACTGAGGAAGTAAAGATGACCCATATGCTGCTGACCACATCACTGACTGAGGAAGTAAAGATGACCCTTATGCTACTGACCACATCATTTACTACTGGCCACATCACTGACTAAGGAAGTAAAGATGACCCTTGTGCTACTGACCACATCATTTACTACTGGCCACATCACTGACTGAGGAAGTAAAGATGACCCGCGTGCTACTGGCCACATCACTGACTGAGGAAGTAAAGATGACCTGCGTGCTACTGGCCACATCACTGACTGAGGAAGTAAAGATGACCTGCGTGCTACTGGCCACATCACTGACTGAGGAAGTAAAGATGACCTGCGTGCTACTGGCCACATCACTGACTGAGGACCAATTCTATACAAATGTGTGTCTAGCACCCGGTGTTTATGGCACCTTAAGTCTCCGTGGTGAAGGGGTTGCGGACGCATTTCGTAATCCCGCATAGCGTGTTCGAAACACAGCTGCAGGTGATTTGGTAGCAGATCGCCTTGCATTGTTTGTTTTTTTATGAAATGGGATGGGTCGTACAGAAAGCAATGGCAAAACTACTGAATGCAAACTTGCCCAGGAATCATGAACAGCCAAAGAATGTTGGTGTATACTGCGACATCCCGTAAAAGATATGGAACTAACTTTTAACTAACTATCAGAATATAAATTGTAACACTAAATGTGAAGCATATCATTTTCACACAAAATTGATAAAGTCAGTAAAGCACAGGGTTGATTTGTACTCATTAGAATGAGAACATATATATATATATATATATATATATATATATATATATATATATATATATATATATATATATATATATATATATATATATATATATATATATAAACTTTGTTCTGTTTAGATATAGTTATTTAAATACTGCTCAGCTTTTATGTGACAGGTAAAGAGCAACTTAGACTCATAATTGTGGCCCATTAGAGCAAGCATAATTCGACATGTTCCTCCATATGATGACAAACTTTCACTCTTAAGTTTTGTTTTTCCTATCACCACCTGCTTACTAAATAAATAATTTAACTGAATAATTACATTACTACACATGCTATCAGTATCAGAATCTTTTACAGTGTCCAATACCAGAATTACTATCATCTAGAATTGTTTCACATGATAATCAGATGTCAATCAGAATCACTATCATCTAGAATTGTTTCACACGATAAAATGATGTAAATCAGAATCACCGTCATTTAGAATTATTTGAAACGATAATCTGATGTAAATCAGAATCGCTGTCATCTAGAATTGTTTGACGCGATAATTTGATGTAAATCACAGTCACTGTATTCTAGAATTGTCTCACATGATATTCTGATGTAAATCACAATCACTATATCTATAATTGTTTGAAACGATAATCTGATGTAAATTACAATCGCTATCATCTAGAATTGTTTCACACGATAATCTGATGTAAATCAGAATCACTTTAGTCCAGAATTGTTTCACACGATAATCTGATCACTATCATCTAGAATTGTTTGAAACGATAATCTGATGTAAATGAAATTCACTATCATCTAGAATTGTTTCACATGATAATCTGTTGTAAATCGCAATCACTATATCTATAATTGTTTGAAACAATAATCTGATGTAAATCAGAATCACTATCATCTAGAATTGTTTCACACGATAATCTGACGTAAATCAGATTCACTATCATCTAGAATTGTTTTACACGATAATCTGATGTAAATCACCATCACAATATCTGTAATTGTTTCACATGATAATCTGATGTAAAACAGGATCACTATCATCTAGAATTGTTTCAAACGATAATCTGATGTAAATAAATATTGTCAAGAACTAATGGGCATTGCATTTCTGAAATCAGAAAATTAATCACAAAATTTTGGATATTTCTTACAATTCTTAGCAAGTGTGGTTGGTCTTTTTAGATAAATAAGAATGAAGGAATTCTCCAATGTAAATTATAGTTTACTGAACATTAAAATTGTGAAACAAATCGCGAAAAGAAACAAGTTAATGCAATGAAAAAAATTATTATGATGTATAAGTTAACGGTAAATACATGAAATTGCATATAATGATTATCATCCCACAGCACTTATTATCAGTTAATTATGGTTCACCATTCATAGATGGGTATGTGTGCCTAACAATTGACGTGGTGGTTGACTGAATACAATTATAAATATTTTCTTTTTCCGCCAGTCATTTTGGAGATAGGCACTCACCATATTTTGAGGATCGTTATGGACCCCCAGGACCTTGGATGAGAGATGACCCATTCAGGTAATATTTTGTGTGAGTTGGGTAGTTAGACAATAGATTAGACACAGTTAGTTAGATAATAGACATAGGCAGGGGTAATTAGACAGTAGATGTAGACACAGTTAGACAATAGATATAGATACACATAGTTAAACAATAGGTATAGGCAGAGGTAGTTAGACTATAGATAAAGGCAGGGGTAGTTAGACAATAAGTATAGACATATAGACACAGGTCGTCAGTCAATAGATACACACACAGGTATTTAGACAATAGATATAGGCAGGGATAGTTAGACAATGGATAACGGCAGGGGTAGTTAGACAATGGATATAGGCTGGGGTAGTTAGACAACAGCAGGCCACAACAAGCAATGATGTACAGACCAGATGGAAACAGAGGAAGAGGCCGACCACGTAAACATTGGACGGAGGGAATAACAGAATCCATGGGAATGTCGATATACGAAGCCCATAACCGGGCTCTCTCACGAAGTTTATACTTCACCTCGACACCGCAAGGTACAAGAGGAACATGATGAGATGAGATGAGTTAGACAATGGATATAGGCAGGGGTAGTTAGACAATAGATATAGGCAGGGGTAGTTAGACAGATATACGCAGAGGTAGTTAGACAGATATAGGCAGGGGTAGTTAGACAGATATAGGCAGGGGTAGTTAGACAATAGATATAGGCAGGGGTAGTTAGACAGATATAGGCAGGGGTAGTTAGACAATAGATATAGGCAGGGGTAGTTAGACAATTGATATAGGCAGGGGTAGTTAGACAATAGATATAGGCAGGGGTAGTTAGACAATAGATATAGGCAGGGGTAGTTAGACAATGGATATAGGCAGGGGTAGTTAGACAGATATAGGCAGGGGTAGTTAGACAGATATAGGCAGGGGTAGTTAGACAATAGATATAGGCAGGGATAGTTAGACAATAGATATAGGCAGGGATAGTTAGACAATAGATATAGGCAGGGGTAGTTAGACAATGGATATAGGCAGGGGTAGTTAGACAATGGATATAGGCAGGGATAGTTAGACAGATATAGGCAGGGGTAGTTAAACAATAGATATAGGCAGGGATAGTTAGACAGATATAGGCAGGGATAGTTAGACAATTGATATAGGCAGGGGTAGTTAGACAATTGATATAGGCAGGGGTAGTTAGACAATGGATATAGGCAGGGGTAGTTAGACAATGGATATAGGCAGGGGTAGTTAGACAATAGATATAAGCAGGGGTAGTTAGACAATAGATATAGGCAGGGGTAGTTAGACAATAGATATAGGCAGGGGTAGTTAGACAGATATAGGCAGGGGTAGTTAGACAGATATAGGCACAGGTAGTTAGACAGATATAGGCAGGGGTAGTTAGACAATAGATATAGGCAGGGGTAGTTAGACAATAGATATAGGCAGGGGTAGTTAGACAGATATAGGCAGGGGTAGTTAGACAATAGATATAGGCAGGGATAGTTAGACAGATATAGGCAGGGGTAGTTAAACAATAGATATAGGCAGGGATAGTTAGACAGATAAAGGCAGGGATAGACAGACAGATATAGGCAGGGGTAGTTAGTCAATAGATATAGGCAGGGGTAGTTAGACAATAGATATAGGCAGGGGTAGTTAGACAATAGATATAGGCAGGGGTAGTTAGACAATAGATATAGGCAGGGGTAGTTAGACAATAGATATAGGCAGGGGTAGTTAAACAGATATAGGCAGGGGTAGTTAGACAATAGATATAGGCAGGGGTCGTTAGACAGATATAGGCAGGGGTCGTTAGACAATAGATATAGGCACAGGTAGTTAGTCGATAGATATAGGCAGGGGTAGTTAGACAATGGATATAGACACATGTAGTTAGACAATAGATATAGGCAGGGGTAGTTAGTCGATAGATATAGGCAGGGGTAGTTAGACAATTGATATAGGCAGGGATAGTTAGACAATAGATTTAGGCAGGGGTAGTTAGACAATAGATATAGGCAGAGGTAGTTAGACAATAGATATAGGCAGGGGTAGTTAGACAATAGATATAGGCAGGGGTAGTTAGACAATAGATATAGGCATGCATAGTTAGACGATGGATATAGACAAGGGTAGTTAGTCGATAGATATAGGCAAGGGTAGTTAGACAATAGATATAGGCAGGGGTAGTTAGACAATGGATATAGGCAGGGGTAGTTAGACAATGGATATAGGCAGGGGTAGTTAGATAATAGATGTAGGCAGGGGTAGTTAGACAATAGATATAGGCAGGGATAGTTAGACAATAGATATAGGCAGGGGTAGTTAGACAATAGATATAGGCAGGGGTAGTTAGACAATAGATATAGGCAGGGGTAGTTAGATAATAAATGTAGGCAGGGGTAGTTAGATAATAGATATAGGCAGGGATAGTTAGACAATGGATATAGGCAGGGATAGTTAGACAATAGATATAGGCAGGGGTAGTTAGATAATAGATGTAGGCAGGGGTAGTTAGGCAATGGATATAGGCAGGGGTAGTTAGACAATGGATATAGGCAGGGATAGTTAGACAATAGATATAGGCAGGGGTAGTTAGACAATAGATATAGGCAGGAGTAGTTAGACAATGGATATAGGCAGGGGTAGTTAGACAATGGATATAGGCAAGGGTAGTGAGACAATCGATATAGTACACCAGGGTATTTAGATCAATAGATATAGGCCGGGGTAGTTTAGACAATGGATCATAGGCAGGGGTAGTTAGACTAATAGATTATAGGCAGGGGTAGTTCGATCCATAGATATAGACACAGGATATTTGAGCAACTAGATATAGGCATGGATAGTTAGACAATAGATATAGTCAGAGGGTTAGTTAGACAATAGAATAGGCAGGGTAGTTAGACTAATATGATATAGGCAGGGTGTAGTTAGATAATAATATAGGCAGTGATAGTTCGATAATAGATATAGGCAGGTGCATAGTTAGACAATTCGATATAGTCAGGGATAGTTAGACAATTAGAATCTAGGCAGGGGTAGTTAGGACAATAGATTATAGGGCCAGGGGGGTTAGTAGACAATATATATGGGTTAGGTTAGACAATAGCTATAGGCAGGGATAGGTAGACAATAGATATAGGCAGGGATAGTTAGTACAATAGATATAGGCAGGGGTGGTAGTTAGGACAATAGATATAGGCAGGAGTTAAGTTAGACAATAGATATAGGCAGGGGTAGTTAGACAATAGATATAGGCAAGGGTAGTTATGACCAATTAGATATAGGCAGGGATAGTTAGACAATAGATATAGGCAGGGGTAGTTAGACAATAGATATAGGCAGTGGTAGTTAGACAATAGATATAGGCAGGGGTAGTTAGACAATAGATATAGGCAGGGGTAGTTAGACAATAGATATAGGCAGGGGTAGTTAGACAATAGATATAGGCAGGGGTAGTTAGACAATAGATATAGGCAGGGGTAGTTAGACAATAGATATAGGCAGGGGTAGTTAGACAATGGATATAGGCACGGGTAGTTAGACAATAGATACAGCCAGGGGTAGTTAGATAATAAATGTAGGCAGGGGTAGTTAGATAATAGATATAGGCAGGGGTAGTTAGACAATAGATATAGGCAGGGGTAGTTAGACAATAGATATAGGCAGGGGTAGTTAGACAATAGATATAGGCAGGGGTAGTTAGACAATACATATAGGCAGGGGTAGTTAGATAATAGATGTAGGCAGGGGTAGTTAGATAATAGATATAGGCAGAGATAGTTAGACAATAGACATAGGCAGTGATAGTTAGACAATAGACATAGGCAGGGATAGTTAGACAATAGATATAGGCAGGGGTAGTTAGACAATAGATATAGGCAGGGGTATTTATACAATAGATATAGGCAGGGATAGTTAGACAATAGATATAGACAGGGGTAGTTAGACAATAGATATAGGCAGGGATAGTTAGACAATAGATATAGGCAGGGGTAGTTAGACAGATATAGGCAGGGGTAGTTAGACAATGGATATAGACAGGGGTAGTTAGACAATAGATATAGGCAGGGTAGTTAGACAGATATAGGCAAGGATAGTTAGACAATAGATATAGGCAGGGATAGTTAGACATAGATATAGACAGGGTAGTTAGACAATAGATATAGGCAGGGATAGTTAGACAATAGATATAGGCAGGGGTAGTTAGACAGATATAGGCAGGGATAGTTAGACAATAGATATAGGCAGGGATAGTTAGACAATAGATATAGACAGGGGTAGTTAGACAATAGATATAGGCAGGGATAGTTAGACAATAGATATAGGCAGGGGTAGTTAGACAATAGATATAGGCAGGGATAGTTAGACAATAGATATAGGCAGGGGTAGTTAGACATAGATATAGGCAGGGATAGTTAGGAACATAGGATATAGGCAGGGATAGTTAGACAATAGATATAGCAGGGATAGTTAGACATAGATATAGGCAGGGTAGTTAGACAATAGATATAGGCAGGGTAGTTAGACAAGATATAGGCAGGGGTAGTTAGACATAGATATAGGCAGGGGTAGTTAGACAAGATATAGGCAGGGATAGTTAGACAATAGATATAGGCAGGGATAGTTAGACAATAGATATAGGCAGGGATAGTTAGACAATAGATATAGGCAGGGGTAGTTAGACAATAGATATAGGCAGGGGTAGTTAGACAGATATAGGCAGGGGTAGTTAGACAATAGATATAGGCAGGGGTAGTTAGACAGATATAGGCAGGGATAGTTAGACAATAGATATAGGCAGGGATAGTTAGACAATAGATATAGGCAGGGGATAGTTAGACAATTGATATAGGCAGGGGTAGTTAGACAATAGATATAGGCAGGGGTAGTTAGACATAGATATAGGCAGGGGTAGTTAGACATAGATATAGCAGGGTAGTTAGACAAGATAGGCAGGGTAGTTAGACAATAGATATAGGCAGGGATAGTTAGACAATAGATATAGGCAGGGGTAGTTAGACAATAGATATAGGCAGGGGTAGTTAGACAATAGATATAGGCAGGGGTAGTTAGACAGATATAGGCAGGGGTAGTTAGACAATAGATATAGGCAGGGGTAGTTAGACAGATAGAGGGTAGTAGCAAGCAGGGATAGTTAGACAATAGATATAGGCAGGGTAGTTAGACAATAGATATAGGCAGGGGTAGTTAGACAATAGATATAGGCAGGGGTAGTTAGACAATGATATAGGCAGGGGATAGTTAGACAATGATATAGGCAGGGTAGTTAGACAATAGATATAGGCAGGGGTAGTTAGACAATAGATATAGGCAGGGGTAGTTAGACAATAGATATAGGCAGGGTAGTTAGACAATGGATATAGGCAGGGGTAGTTAGACAATAGATATAGGCAGGGTAGTTAGACAATAGATATAGGCAGGGGTAGTTAGACAATAGATATAGGCAGGGGTAGTTAGACAATAGATATAGGCAGGGGTAGTTAGATAATAGATATAGGCAGGGGTAGTTAGACAATAGATATAGGCAGGGATAGTTAGACAATAGATATAGGCAGGGGTAGTTAGACAATAGATATAGGCAGGGGTAGTTAGACAATAGATATAGGCAGGGTAGTTAGACAATGGATATAGGCAGGGATAGTTAGACAATAGATATAGGCAGGGATAGTTAGACAATAGATATAGGCAGGGGTAGTTAGACAATGGATATAGGCAGGGGTAGTTAGACAATGGATATAGGCAGGGGTAGTTAGACAATGGATATAGGCAGGGTAGTTAGACAATAGATATAGGCAGGGGTAGTTAGACAATAGAATATAGCAAGGGTAGTTAGACAATAGATATAGGGCAGGGAGTAGTTAGACAATGATATAGGCAGGGGTAGTTAGACAATAGATATAGGCAGGGGTAGGTAGACAATAGATATAGGCAAGGTAGTTAGACAATGGATATAGGCCGGGGTAGTTAGACAATGGATATAGGCAGGGTAGGTAGAAATAGATATGAAGGCAGGGGTAGTTAGACATAGATATAGCAGGGATAGTTTAGACAATGGATATAGGCAGGGTAGTTAGACAATAGATAGTAGGCAGGGCAGTGAGAGAGCAGAGTATTAGACAATGGATATATGGCAAGGTAGTTAGACAATGGATATAGGCAGGGATAGTTAGACAATAGATATGGACAACCGGGTAGTTAGGACAATAGATATAGGCAGGGAGTAGTTAGACAATGGATATAGGCAGGGTAGTTAGACAATGGATATAGCAGGGGTAGTTAGACAATAGATATAGACACAGGTATTTAGACAATAGATATAGGCAGGGAGTAGTTAGACAATAGATATAGGCAGGGATAGTTAGACAATGATATAGGCAGGGGTAGTTAGACAATAGATATAGGACAGGGTAGTTAGACAATAGATATAGGCAAGGGATAGTTAGACAATAGATATAGGCAGGGGTAGTTAGACAATGGATATAGGCAGGGGTAGTTTAGATAATAGATAGTAGGCAGAGGGTAGTTAGACTAATAGATATAGGCAGGGATAGGTTAGACAATAGATATAGGCAGTGATAGTTAGACAATAGATTATAGGCAAGGGATAGTTAGACAATAGATATAGGCAGGGGTAGTTAGACAATAGATATAGGCAGAGGTAGTTAGACAATAGATATAGGCAGGGGATAGTTAGTAAATAGATATAGGTAGGGATAGTTAGACAATAGATATAGGCAGGGATAGTTAGACAATAGATATAGGCAGGGATAGTTAGACAATAGATATAGGCAGGGGTAGTTAGACAATAGATATAGGCAGGGGTAGTTAGACAATGGATATAGACACAGGTAGTTAGACAATAGATATAGGCAGGGGTAGTTAGTCGATAGATATAGGCAGGGGTAGTTAGACAATTGATATAGGCAGGGATAGTTAGACAATAGATTTAGGCAGGGGTAGTTAGACAATAGATATAGGCAGGGGTAGTTAGACAATAGATATAGGCAGGGGTAGTTAGACAATAGATATAGGCAGGGGTAGTTAGACAATAGATATAGGCACGGGTAGTTAGACAATAGATATAGGCATGCATAGTTAGACAATGGATATAGACACGGGTAGTTAGTCGATAGATATAGGCAAGGGTAGTTAGACAATAGATATAGGCAGGGGTAGTTAGACAATGGATATAGGCAGGGGTAGTTAGACAATAGATATAGACACTGGTAGTTAGGACAATAGATATAGGCAGGGATAGTTAGACAATAGATATAGGCAGGGGTAGTTAGACAATAGATATAGGCAGGGGTAGTTAGACAATAGATATAGGCACGGGTAGTTAGACAATAGATATAGGCATGCATAGTTAGACAATGGATATAGACACGGGTAGTTAGTCGATAGATATAGGCAAGGGTAGTTAGACAATAGATATAGGCAGGGGTAGTTAGACAATGGATATAGGCAGGGGTAGTTAGACAATAGATATAGGCAGGGGTAGTTAGACAATAGATATAAGCAGGGGTAGTTAGAAAAAAAGATATAGGCAGGGGTAGTTAGACAATGGATATAGGCAGGGGTAGTTAGACAATGGATATAGGCAGGGGTAGTTAGACAATAGATATAGGCAGGGATAGTTAGACAATAGATATAGTCAGGGGTAGTTAGACAATGGATATAGGCAGGGGTAGTTAGACAATGGATATAGGCAGGGGTAGTTAGATAATAGATGTAGGCAGGGGTAGTTAGACAATAGATATAGGCAGGGGTAGTTAGACAATAGATATAGGCAGGGGTAGTTAGACAATAGATATAGGCAGGGGTAGTTAGACAATAGATATAGGCAGGGGTAGTTAGATAATAAATGTAGGCAGGGGTAGTTAGATAATAGATATAGGCAGGGATAGTTAGACAATAGATATAGGCAGGGGTAGTTAGACAATAGATATAGGCAGGGGTAGTTAGACAATAGATATAGGCAGGGGTAGTTAGACAATAGATATAGGCAGGGTAGTTAGACAATGGATATAGGCAGGGGTAGTTAGACAATGGATATAGGCAGGGATAGTTAGACAATAGATATAGGCAGGGGTAGTTAGACAATAGATATAGGCAGGAGTAGTTAGACAATGGATATAGGCAGGGGTAGTTAGACAATGGATATAGGCAAGGGTAGTGAGACAATAGATATAGACACAGGTATTTGGACAATAGATATAGGCAGGGATAGTTAGACAATAGATATAGTCAGGGGTAGTTAGACAATGGATATAGGCAGGGGTAGTTAGATAATAGATGTAGGCAGGGGTAGTTAGACAATGGATAATGGCAGGGGTAGTTTGACAATAGATATAGACAAGTGTCATCAGTCTATAGATATAGACACAGGTATTTAGACAATAGATATAGGCAGGGGTAACTTAGACAATGGATATAGACACAGGTCGTCAATCAATAGATATAGACGCAGGTAATTAGACAATAGACATAGGCAGGGATAATTAGACAATTGATATAGACACAGGTAGTTAGACATAGACAGGGGTAGTTACACAGTAGATATGGATGTAGGCAGTTAGACAGTATACAGGTAGGCCCCGGTTAACGTCGGAGCTACGTTCTTGGAAAACGCAACTTTAAGTGAAACGACGTATATCAAAACACTGTTTCCCATAGAATTAAATGAAATACAGTGTATTATGTAATGTTTATTTTGATGGCTGTATATATCTTTTGGCTAAATAGTGGTGGGTTGGGGGGCGAGTGGTAGAGTTATTGGGATGTAGAGGCATTAAAACCTTGACTCCCTCCAAAACTATCATGAGCGCTCTAGTACTGCTTTCACCTGCTTTCTTAGCTAGATCTTCATAGAGAGACTTTGCTTTCTCTTTGAGCCATCTTGTTCACAGGCATATTCCTTTGGTTCAGGTCTTCAATCCAGACGGCCAATAGTGCTTCCATGTTCTCCATAAGAGTACTTCTTGTACGAGTGATCTTGGAAACACTGAAAGGGATTAAGTTTTTAGCACCCTCTTTGATTTTGTCAGCACCTGCCCAAATTGTCCTTACTGTGGTTGGAGGTAAACCATGGACTTTACCGATATCAACAGCCTGATCGCCAGCGTCAAAACAGCGTAACACATCTAACTTCACCTCAAGAGTAACACTTTTCCTTGTTCTCTTACAACCAGACACACTATCGGCACTTACTGTGCGCTGTGAACTCATAATTATGGGTGATGACACGATAAAATCCTGGGAAAACGAACTGCACACAATGTAAAATGGCGACGTTAATGCAGCATAGCAACACAGGTGATGACGTTATGGCGAAACGTAGCGACATAAAGTGAAATTATGTCCCATTGTGGCAACAACATTATAGTGAAACAGCATAAACCGAAGTGGCGTATAGCGGGGCCTTCCTGTATATAGACACAGGTAGTTAGACAAGGGCAGGGTTAGTTAGACGGTGAATATAGACACAGGTAGTTAGACAATATATATAGACACAGGCAGTTAGACAATAGATATAGATACCGTTAGTTAGACAGTAGATATAGACACATGTAGTTAGACAATAGACATAGGCAGGGATAGTTAGACAGTAGATATAGACACATGTAGTTAGACAATAGACATAGGCAGGGATAGTTAGACAGTAGATATAGACACATGTAGTTAGACAATAGACATAGGCAGGGATAGTTAGACAGTAGATATAGACACATGTAGTTAGACAATAGACATAGGCAGGGTAGTTAGTAGATATAGACATAGATATGGTTTGTTAATGCTTTGGAAGGCTGAGTTTTAACTCTTCAGGCAGAAGTGTTGCGGTTCACGTTTTCCCATTTCCAAGCCCGGAAAAGGAGTGAGGCTGGTGTGAAGATTTCTCCTGACCCAGTACTAGCTTCTCATCTCCATGGGGATTGTGTTCCAGAACTTGCATCCCCCTCTCCACACTCAGGGCTGTGCAAGGGTGACACTGGAACTTCACATCTGCGGAGAGGCGCTGTGATTCTTGGAATGTCGGCCAGGCTGGGGGGGGGGGGCAGTCTGTTTATAGGCTACTACATGGAGAGGAGCTCCAAGACCTTGGCCAGTGTTAGGCCTCGTCGCAGTCTTTGGTGACCTCATCGGTCTGAGTGTGAGACTTCATCTGTCTTTCCTCGGCGATCCCAGTGTGAGACTTTGTTGCAGTCTTTGGTGAGCTCAGCTGTCCCGGTGTGAGACCTCATCCCAGTCTTTGGTGACCTCAGCTGTCCCAGTGTAAGACCTCATCCCAGTCTTTGGTGAGCTCAGCTGTCCCAGTGTGAGACCTCGTCAGTCTTCGGTGACCTCATCTGTCCCAGTGTAAGACTTTATCACAGTCTTTGGTGAGCTCAGCTTTCCCATTGTGAGACCTCGTCAGTCTTTGGTGAGCTCAGCTGTCCCGGTGTGAGACCTTGTCAATCTTTGGTGAGTTGAGCTGTCCCAGTGTGAGACCTTGTCAGTCTTTGGTGAGCTCAGCTGTCCAAGTGTGAGACCTCATCAGTCTTTGGTGAGCTTAGCTGTCCCGGTGTGAGACCTCTTCAGTCTTTGGTGAGCTCAGCTGTCCCTGTGTGAGACCTCTTCAGTCTTTGGTGAGCTCAGCTGTCCCGGTGTGAGACCTCGTCAGTCTTTGGTGATCTCAGCAGTCCCAGTGTGAGACCTTGTCACAATCTTTGGTGACCTCAGCGGTCCCAGTGTGAGATCTTGTCACAATCTTTGGTGACCTCAGCGGTCCCAGTGTGAGATCTTGTCACAATCTTTGGTGACCTCAGCAGTCCCATTGTGAGATCTCGTCACAGTCTTTGGTGACCTTAGGGGTCCAAGATGTGTGCACAATCAGTTACCTATGTGAATACAAGATCATTTATGGATATGGTTACTGAATCAGTTACAGATTTGTACAAATCAGTTGCGGATGTACTTTGAGAAGCAGTTTCAAATCTACATACAGAATCAGTTATGAATATACATGCATAATCAGTTGTGGATGTCTGCACAGAATCAGTTATGTTTATACATTCAAGAGTCAGGTTAAATCTACATACAGAATCAGTTACAAATCTACATACCGAATCAGTTACAAATCTACATACCATATCAGTTACAAATCTACATACAGAATCAGTTAAGAATCTATATACAGAACCAGTTGCCTATGTACATACAGAACCATTTACCTATGTATGTACAGACCAGTTACCTATATGTGTACAAAGCCAGTTGCCTATATGTGTACAGAACCAGTTGCCTATGTGTAAACAGAACCAGTTACCTATATATGTACAGAACCAGTTACCTATATGTGTACAGAACCATTTACCTTTGTGTGTACATAACCAGTTGCCTATATGTGTACAGAACCATTTACATATGTGTATGTACATAACCATTTACCTTTGTGTGTACATAGCCAGTTGCCTATGTGTGTACAGAACCAGTTACCTATATGTGTACAGAACTAGTTACCTATATGTGTACAGAATCATTTACCTATGTGTTTGCAGAACCATGTACCTATATGTGTACAGAACCAGTTACATCATAGTTTCCTTATCTCTCCCCCAGGCCACCCATGTTTGAAGAACCTTTCAGGGATGCCTTTGGGTCGCACCCGCCTGCAGAGTGTGAAATCTTTGTCAAGAACTCATCGTTGCTGTGAGTGTTGATGTGTGGATGTTGATGCTCGAGTGTTCTTGTTGCTGCTCAAATGCTCTTGTTGATGCTCAATTGTTCTTGTTGCTGTATAGTGGCTGGTGGTGCGCTAGCATGGGTCATGAATGTGCTTTGTGAGTGTGGTGAATGTTGTGAATACCTTGGACTGTCAAAGTAACTAACCTTGAATATAGTGTGTTTTTTGTTATTGTTGCCTCAATATAAAATTCAATATCTCAGTAACCAACTGAGGGAAAATGATGAGATTTAGCATATAACCTTATCATTATGTCCACCCAACAACAAAATTTTTGTTCTGGAGATTGTACAGCAGATTTCAATGTTTGTTTATATGCGGTATATAATTTATGGCTCCCGCATTCATTCCATCATTTTAAGAGTGTTAGAGCTTCAGCAAGACACGCCCCCGCTCTTTTTGAATTTTGTCTGGCGGTTTTCATTTTGGGAGACTGAGGGAATTTATATGGGATAGTTCAGAGGTGTCGTCAAACTGTGGGTTCTTTCATGAAACGTGATTATATAAATAAACTAGCTGTCTCTGCCCGGCTCCTGGCGGGGATCTATCTATCTATCTATCTGTCTGTCTGTCTGCCGGCCCACCCACCCACCGACCGACTGACCCTCCGACTGACCGACCCACCGGCTGACCCACCCACCCAGTCAGCCAGCCATGCACCCACCCACCCACCCACCCACCTACCTTTCTGCCTACCTACCTACCTGTCTGTCTGTCTGTCTGTCTGTCCGCGCTATTAAATATTGACAAAAGTTACTGGAAAAGACGTCAGGACCATGTGTTGGAAGAGGATTATTGGAGAAAGGATGGATTGAATTTTATGCAACCGAGAGCAATCATCAACCTACCGGAATCGTCCGAAACAGATTAAGGTCTGAGCAGATCACAGAGCTTAATCTACGTACACACTTACTGGGATATTTTGCTCCAACTCTCTCTTCTTCAGCGTTCCGAGCCATTGAGGTTCTTTGCTGCAAATACAATCTTGTCTCCATTCGTCTCTCTGGTGGACCTTCTCTTGCCAGTCGTTGATTCCAAGTTCTTGTAGGTCTGTACATGTATTATCTCTCCACCGCCTTCTTGGTCTACCTCGGGGTCAACGGTCATTTATTTCCTGAGTGTAAGCGAGTTTTGTTTCCCTATTATCTTCCATTCTTTCTATATGCCCCAGCCATTGTAGTCTATTAGCCTTCAACTATTCAGACAAATTACAGGCCCTAAACATTATAGCATCAGCTGAAGAAACAAGAAGGAAATGAAAAATAAGGTAAGAAATATATTCCTTCTACTTTCCTGTTAATTTACAAATTATTTACCCCGTGCCTCTGTAAATTCACTGTCTTTACTAATATTACACATTGCACCCCTCTCGGGATTCTCCGTGGTGAAGTGGTCAAGCCGTCTGACTTGGGCTCCGAAGGTTGTATGTTCGATTTCGGGCTGCGTCCTTCATTTCACGAGTGCATTTTTTCGGAGACTCCCGAGGGTCATCGCTGGAGCTACAGAGTTTGTGCTTTGTGCGACGCTTTCCACGCTGCAGAAAGAAACTGAGCCATATGGGATAAAAACCCGGTGCAATGCAGCTGACCCTGTTAGCTACTTCTTTCATTGCACCCACTCCCATACGAATCCGGATACGCCTTTGTGTGTAATCTGAATTTGCAGGTCTCCAATTACTGTAAACATAACTTCGTTAGCGAGAAATCACTAGTTGTTCAGCAAAACATCAAAGGAATGTCACCGCTTTTGATGATTTAAGTTTTTTTTTGACCTATCAAAGACATATTCCTTGGGTGGGGGTAAATATAAGACGGCTGGAAAAATTTCATAACGATGCAACAGACAGTTTTCAAAATAATTGATCGTGAATGAAGGCATTCAAATCGGAACATACTATAATTGGAAGAGGCCAATGAAAGTACAGTAATGCCTCAGTGTTCATTGACTACGGTTATCACCGGTTTCGGGTTTTGTCGATTGTTTTCGTGTAAATTTGTCTTGGATTTTGTCCGTTGCCTCAGATTTTGTGGGCGTGACTTCGCTGCCAATTTTGTGAAAACAAAGGGACCCATGCTTTCCAGTTTTTTGTGCTTTTTTAAAAAATTGATTACAAGTGCCATTACTACAATTACGTGTAAGTGATTACTGCATATACAGTATTTAGTGTAAAGTGTTTGTTTTGCATTTTTCAATTTCAAAATGTAGTAACGCACGTAAGAGATTATCACATATGCTCAAATCTAATATATACAACTATAAAAGTATAAAGTATATAAAGTGAAAGTATATACAAGTGTAAGAATATACAGTGAAAGTATATACAACTGTAAGTATACGCAATGAAAGTATATACAACTGTAAGTATACGCAATGAAAGTATATACAACTGTAAGTATACGCAATGAAAGTATATATATATATATATATATATATATATATATATATATATATATATATATATATATATATATATATATATACACATACATATGTATACATACATACACACACACTAGCTGGCCCGGCTTCGCCCAGCCCCTGGCAGGGATCGATCTATCTATCTGCCTGCCTGCCTACCCGCCCGTCCGTCCACTCTCCCTCCGTCTATATCTCTATCTATCTATCTATCTATCTGTCTGTCTGTCTGTCTGTCTGTCTGTCTGTCTGTGCCTGTCTGCCTCCCTACCTGTCTGCCTGCCTACCCGTCCGTCTCCCTCCGTCTATCCCTCCATCTATCCCTCCCTCCCTGTCTATCTGTCTGTCTGTCTGCCTGCCTGCCTACCCGTCCGTCCGTCCGTCCATCTACCCCTCCGTCTATCTCTCCCTCCCTCCCTCCCTCTCTATCTATCTGTCTGTCTGTTTGCCTGCCTGCCTACCTGTCCGTCCGTCTATCCCTCTGTCTATCCCTCCCTCCCTCTCTATCTATCTTTAATTATCGTTTAGTTCAACTATCGTTTAATTAATGGTGAAAAGCTTACCGACAATTCTAACCTATATAAACGTCTCCGGTTACTGCCACTCCACAAGCGCCTGCTTTTTAATAAGACCAAACTAATTCACAAAATCCTATTTCAAAATGCTCCAAGTTACCTTTGGCCATTGTTTAAATATAACGCTAGACATAGCGAACGACTAAATATACTTCATGTCCCTAAACCTAGGATAGACTTATATAAAACAAGCTTAGCATACTCTGCCGCTCAGTTGTGGAACAATCTTCCACAAGAAATCAAAGACACCACCAATCATGATACATACATTCGCAACCTGTTTGAACACTACCTTAGTACAGACTACATGCCCCCATAACAAACAACACAAAAAAGACAATAATGGTAACTTATCTCAAACGACAACTAGCCAAAAAACATTCCCTTATGTATGGCACGTTACACCCTCCTTAGGTATTTATAATGCCCATGTTAAACACTGCCTCAGTGAGTCATTTGTTATTGATTATTTTTCATGCGTTTTAATGTTCTTTTGTTGTCAAAAGTTGCTTCATAAGTGATGTTGAATGAAAGAATGTATGAGAGGAAATAGAGAAGAAGGGCAGAATGTCAGACGGGCCTGCGTGCCCAATTCTTAATCCTTTGAAAATAAAGACTTATTATTATTATTATTATTATTATTCTATCTATCTATCTGTTTGTCTGTCTGTCTGCATGCCTGCCTGCCTGCCTCCGTCCAACGTTTACGTGGTCGGCCTCTTTCTCTGTTTCCCTCTGGTTTGTACATCATTGCTTGACTGCGGCGTAATTCAAAAGTTTCTCTCCCAAAAAAGTACAGAAATAAAATTCTAATGTATCTATTATCCATTATTTTTAATGAAAACTGGTTTTTTTAATCACCTACATGACTGTAGATGACTTCTTTAAACATAAACATATGACTTAGAAAATTTTCATGTGTTTAAAATAGATGCATTATTTTTATGAAAACTTTGAAAGTGCCTTAAAGATTTTATCATTACCTATTATAACGCACATGCTTGTAGATAACTGTTTTTTTTTTTTTTTTTTGAGAAAAAAGCACCAATTATTTAAATTACACATATTGCAATGCTACTAAAAGTTATGTCCCTTGATATAACTTTTCTTAAGTTAAGTCCCCTTACTATATATATTAATTATAATGTAATTAAAAAAAATTAAATTTTATTATGTAAATAACTGTTTGTAAACTAACAAACTATGCCAGTTGGCAGCACGGGAATGAGAAGAACATGTGTAGAAAATTTCAAATTTCATCTCAATCGGATGGACCGTTCGCGAACGCATAAATAACATATATATGGACATACATTTTATTTTTAACACACACACACACACAAAACACACTGTAAGTAAACACAACTGTAGGTATATATAAACTCTAAGAATATACAACAAAAGTATATACAACTATAAGAAAGAGACAAACAGCATTTTCGGTCATATAATAAGAAGAGAGGTATCGGAGAACATTGTGACAACTGGAAAGGCCAGTGGGAAAAGAGACAGTGGCAGGCGACAAGAAATAATGATGGAGGGATTGAGACGATGGCTTGGAGGAATATCGTCAGCCGAGAACACCAAGGACCAAGATCTGTGGAGAGACATGAACGCTTACACCAGCTGGCAGGACACATGATGATGATAATGAGTGTGGGTATATATTTTAAGCTTTCAAAGTGCACATCTATAACTCAGAGGACAGAGAAGAAAACAAACATGCGGTACTGACGGCTGCAGGCTTTGCTAGAACATTCATCGCAATTGAGTTTAGTTGAGCTAAGAACCAACATCACTGTTGTTGTGTTGGTTTATTAATCTTCTTTGGCGTCACTGCACTCAGAACATTCCCATACGCACTCTCGTCCCCTCGTCAACAGCTAGCAAAGAGTCATATTATTTTTCCCACCGCTGTCTGATTGAAAGTTCTCCTGGTCTTCCCTCTCTGTTTTGAGATTCCAGAACCCCTGCTGATCCCCAGCCATCTCATTCTTTCCACAAACGGATTCTCAATCTTCCCCCAATTTTCTCCATCTGGTCCCACAGGCGCACGACCTCTCTCCCTGTTCTATAGGTAATCTACCACCAAGAGGTGCATTCCCTGCCAGCCTCTCAGCCTGTTCATTCCCCCCGCACTCCTGCATGGCCAGGACAAAATATCCATACAATTCTTACAATCTGTGACCTCTGAAGCGAGGATAGCCATTCCACACAAAACATTCCTTTCTCCACCTTACTAAGCATACTCCTTGAATCCATAATGAATGCAAAGTGTGTTGCAGTGGTCTCTTCTAACCATCTGAATATTGCTGTTACTGCTTCCACCTCCATTTCATCACAATTATAAGGAAAAGACATGGAATTGTCAGGCACAGTCATAGCATATTTTTTTCTTCACTTTATTATCCTTTCCACACAGACATGTTTTGGAAAGAACAGCAGTGTATGTTATCTTCTTCTGCGTTCATTCAGAATGTTGTTTTAGATGTAATTGCGTTGTGCCTGTTTATAGCAGAGTTGCGATATTTGCACCTTTCGGCCGTCACATCTGACTTCTTCAGGCATTTGTTGGCCGGGTTACCTTCTCCGCTAATGTCTACAACATGCAGTGTTTCCAAGCGGAGACCCATCTAGCCATGCCCTGCGTTTCTTGACTTTGGTTATTGGGCGAGAACCGGTATTCTCAAAGTGGTGTGGCTGTAGACGGTGGAGGCTATGATTCCTGGAAGAAGAGGATATGGACTTCTTTATTAGATGTGAGTCATGGACCATTTTGTAACCACGAAAGGAGAGAAGGAGAAAATAGAGGCTTACACGTTGCAGTAGAATTCCTAGAATATTGTGGACCAAGAAGATACAGACATGCGACCAAATCTGAACATCGAAGTGTTATTTCTCGAAAACTTAAATAATTTACCCAAATTAAATTAAAAGTGGTTTGGAGAGGACAGTGGTGGATGGAAGAAGAGGCTGGGGGTCTTCTTCTTATTCTTCTTCATCTACTTCTGCATGTCAATTCAACCTCAGTGTGTATTTGTGTTAGATTTACTTCCTGTATACATTCTATTTTGTTTTTAACCTTGATATTCAAGAGCCCATCATTTTCAGGTATTTAGTGTATGTGTGTTCTACTTAGCTGGTTAGTTAGTTAGTTGACAGATCATCCTCATTGCACATCGAACAATTCAGTCTATAAGTGCTTGGATCCCCTCCTCAGTAAATCCCGCAGCATGCAGCGGCTAACGACACCAGTTCTGTGTTGGTTTATTAATCTTCTTTGGCTTCCTGCATAGTGTTCTTGTCTGACCACACCTCTGTTAACTTGTTCTCACAGTCTGACCATGGATGCAGATTCACAGTCATCATTTGGTTCTTGCAAATGACTTCTCATAGAGCATTCAGTATATCAGCCTGGTCCATGGCTTGTCCGCCCTCCACAGTAGCCTTTATCTGCAAGCCTGTCAGCCTGCTCATTTTCTTGGACACCCCCATGCCCTGGCACGAAAATGAAACTAATCTTTGCCAGCCGTGACCACTCCAGAGACAACATCCACTGTCTTCGGACCCACCCCATCGCTGTCTTCCTGAGCACGCTCATTGAGTCACTAAGGAAACATGCCCAGACCTGTGTCTCGAGCCATGTTCAGTGTGAGTGTTTGTGTATTCTAAGTTAGTTTCATCATTTCAAAGTGCCTTGTGTCACGCTCTCATTCTCCAGGGCCTATGGAGAATTTGTGGAAGGGCAGATCAAGAAGTTCAGCATCGTCACTTCAGTTTCTATAAGACCTCACCAGATACCACCGATTCAGCTGCTGGAGGATCTCAGAGCGCAGAAGGTCCTGTTTGCCATCTTCATCAATGATCAGAATGAGGGGCACAAGTCTCTGACGCTGAATGTTCTACATGGCTCTCCTCAAGGTAGGTTTTCTTCATGTTTTTAGAGCTCCAGGTTGTCGTCGTGTGTTTGTTGTTTTATTCATTGGTTTTCTCTTCATTATTAATGCTTAAGGTCTGGGTGGCCAAGTATTTGAGTCCGATATTTACAAGCTTCCACGTACAAAACACAGCTGCGCGAGATTTGGCAGCAGATCGTGTCGCGTTTGTTACTTACGGAGGTATGTGAGCCGTTCATTCAGAAAGCAATGGCAAACTACTAAATGTAAAACTTGCCAAGCATCGATAACAGGTGAAAAATGCTGGTGTTGACTGCAATGTCCTGTAAAAGGATATGCAAAAACAAAAAAAATTTACAAGCTTCGTAGTGTCTCTGGTTTACAGGTAGTGATTGTGGTTTTAACAATCTTGACATACTCGGTTCCAGGTCAGTGCTGGGTGAACGAACAAACAAACTTTATTTTCAAAGGATCACATATTGGATCCCATATGGTTCTGTCTCTTTCTGCATGTTGGCCTGCCGAAAGCGTCACACAAAGCATGAACTCTGTAGCGACGACCCCCAGGAGTTTCCGAGAAAAATGCATTCATGAACTGAAAGACGAAGCCCGGAATTGAACCCACACACATGACCTTCGGAGCGCAAAGCATACGACTTGACCACATCACCACAGAGCCTCAAGGGCAGCCTATCTTACGTTCTGCCCTTCCAACCACTCATCTTTCATACTTCATTATCTATTGTAATGTTACAATTCACATAGAAAAAAAAGACAACATTGTCAAATCAATGCTGTGAACACAAACAATGCATATTGTCATGTTATGAGGCAGGCAGGCACACACATAGACACTCACATATGTATTAACTGATTCACTGCCAAACAAAAAGTGCGTTTGTACCAAACAAAATATTTATGGCAGAAAATGGGATGTAGGGGTGTGTCACAGTAATGATCTAAAAATGGTTAAAATTATAGCAGTTAAATTATATATCAAATTAAAAGAGATTGCACAAGGAACACATCAGTATTGGTACTTTTAGAAGTGGTTAGAAATATCATGATAATATTAGATTGTGTAACAAACATTTAGAAGAAAGGAGTGACAACTATTTAAAATTTTCACTTACCAAGGCACTTCTCCATCTTTGATGATAACCCAATTAAATTTACTGAATAATGATAAATACACCACTTGTCTTCATAAGTATCACAAGAACTGCTCCTTAACACCATCAAAACACAATTATAACATCATATTTTAAAGCGCATCATTTTCACACAAAATGGAAAAAGTCAGGAAAACACAAGGCAGATTTGTACTCATTAGAATGAGAACCAATATATACACTATTTTCTATTTAGTTATAATTATTATTTTAAAAAATGTAATTATTTAAATACTCCTCAGCTTTTTTGTGATAGGCAAAACAAACTTAGGAGCACAAGTCGGACGCATTAGAGCAAGCATAATTCGACAAGTGCCATCATATGATGACGAACTTTCACCGTTAGTTTTTGTTTTCCATATGACCACCTGCTAAATAATTCGACTCAATAACCACATTACTGCACGTGCTGACAGTTGTAGAATCTTTCACAAAGTCCTTTAATTCAGAATAACTATAATCTAAAATTGTTTAAAACGATAATCTGATGTAAATCAACGAGGTCGAGAACCAGTGGGCATTGCCATTTCTAAAATCAGACAACTAACCTTACTGTTCAAATAATGTCGGGCGTAGAATTGCAGTGTAGTGGTGAAACAATATTACGAACCTGTAACTAGAGTTTATTGACATTGACTTACTGTTTTTATAAAAGTAAGACTTAGAATTGTAGTGTAGTGGTGAAACAATGTTACGAACCACTAGAAGAAAAGAATGATCAAATCAGTCAGAAAGCCACCAAAACTATCACCTTATGGACAGATCAGAACAAAGCATTACTCTGCGCCTATGTTGAGAAGTGACACCTCTGCTGTTTCAGTCTTGGTAGTTATGTGGTGACTTCTCCTTGCCTTATACATCCACTTTGTTTTAGGTTGCTCATCACCTTTATCGGTGCTGTGGCAAAAGGGTTCAGAGTGCAATTTGCAGTCCCGTACCATGTTCGGAAAACAGAGCTGCGGGCAGTTTGAAGGCAGACAGACTTGCGTGTTTGTCATACAATAGTATGAGTGCCAATCATTCAGAAAACAATGGCAGACAGTGGCAGACTACTGAACGTAAACTTGTACAGAATTCACAAATGGCCAAAATATACTGCTGTTGACTACAACGTCCTGTAAAGATATGCAACTAACTTTTAACAACTTTTAGCAATATTTTAGTTTGTTAGAGTAAGTGAGTACTTTTCATTTAGCTTCTTGACTACATGGCCATGTTAGAGTGAGTGAGTACTTTTCATTTAGCTTCTTGGCTACATGGCCATGTTAGAGTAAGTGAGTACTTTTCATTTAGCTTCTTGGCTACATGGCCATGTTAGAGTGAGTGAGTACTTTTCATTTAGCTTCTTGGCTACATGGCCATGTTAGAGTGAGTGAGTACTTTTCATTTAGCTTCTTGGCTACATGGCCATGTTAGAGTAAGTGAGTACTTTTCATTTAGCTTCTTGGCTACATGGCCATGTTAGAGTGAGTGAGTACTTTTCATTTAGCTTCTTGGCTACATGGCCATGTTAGAGTGAGTACTTTTTGTATAGTTTCCTCATGGTGTATGTTAACATGGCCATGTTAAAGTGAGTACTTTTTGTGTTCCTTCTTGGCTACATGGCCATGTTAGATAGAGTAAGTGATTACTTTTCATAAAGCTTCTTGGCTACATGGCCATGTTAGATAGAGTAAGTGATTACTTTTCGTGAAGCTTCTTGGCTACATGGCCATGTTAGAGTGAGTACTTTTTGTGTAGCTTCTTGGCTACATGTCCATGTTAGAGTAAGTGAGTACTTTTTGTGTCCCTTCTTGGCTACATGGCCATGTTAAAGTAAGTACTTTTTGTGTCCCTTCTTGGCTACATGGCCATGTTAGATAGAGTAAGTGATTACTTTTCGTGAAGCTTCTTGGCTACATGGCCATGTTAAAGTGAGTACTTTTTGTGTCCCTTCTTGGCTACATGACCATGTTAGATAGAGTAAGTGATTACTTTTCGTGAAGCTTCTTGGCTACATGTCCATGTTAGATAGAGTAAGTGATTACTTTTCGTGAAGCTTCTTGGCTACATGTCCATGTTAGAGTAAGTGATTACTTTTCATAAAGCTTCTTGGCTACATGGCCATGTTAAAGTAAGTACTTTTTGTATCCCTTCTTGGCTACATGGCCATGTTAGATAGAGTAAGTGATTACTTTTCGTGAAGCTTCTTGGCTACATGTCCATGTTAGATAGAGTAAGTGATTACTTTTTGTGTAGCTTCTTGGCTACATGGCCATGTTAGAGTAAGTGATTACTTTTCGTGAAGCTTCTTGGCTACATGTCCATGTTAAAGTGAGTACTTTTTGTGTAGCTTCTTGGCTACATGTCCATGTTAGAGTAAGTGAGTACTTTTTGTGTCCCTTCTTGGCTACATGGCCATGTTAGATAGAGTAAGTGATTACTTTTCGTGAAGCTTCTTGGCTACATGTCCATGTTAGATAGAGTAAGTGATTACTTTTTGTGTAGCTTCTTGGCTACATGGCCATGTTAGAGTAAGTGATTACTTTTCGTGAAGCTTCTTGGCTACATGGCCATGTTAAAGTGAGTACTTTTTGTGTAGCTTCTTGGCTACTTGGCCATGTTAGAGTAAGTGAGTACTTTTCGTGTAGTTTCTTGGCTACATGGCCATTTTAACCCTTTACCGGGCAAATCGTCCATTTACGTCCGGACCCCGGTATGGGCTCCCCGTCTGAAACCGTCCGTTACTATTATGCATTGTAAAAACGCAATCTCTCGGCTTTCCGATACTTCCGGCGGCTACTTTCACTTTTGCCGATAGCTTAACAACGTGGCCGCCATTTGTAAGCGCCTACTATGAATTTGAACGGATTTTTAAAATAGTTTTCGGGGTTTTTACGCTTAGTTTTTCAAAATGGATTTCGGCGATTCTTCAAGTGATAGCCGAGATTTCGCTAGGTTCAGTTTAAGTGACATTAAAGGGCACGAAGTTGACTATTAATCGGAGCTAGATGTAAGTGAAAAGCATTACTTTGCATTAGCAGTCGTGGGTTGGACTTTTAAAGAAAGTGATTGATTCTGAAAATGTGTTTGTAAATTGCCGTATAGAGGACTGAAAATCACAAAAAACATGCTGTATTTCGTAAATATTTGTGTTCATATATGGATTACCGGCAACAATCACGTGAGTAACATATTCTGCATGCTTTTCCCTTCATTGTGTTGTTTATTTAACTAAAATCGGTTTGACTAACACCTTATTTGTGATGTTTTTACTAATGCAACCTGAAATTTTACCGAACCTGAAAAAATCTTGCCCGTTTATGGCTAAAAAACGGACAAGTGTCTGCCCAGTAAAGGGTTAAAGTGAGTACTTTTTGTGTAGCTTCTTGGCTACTTGGCCATGTTAGAGTAAGTGAGTACTTTTCGTGTATCTACATGGCCAGATACCCAAGGATGTTCATTTATCCCGGTGGATACTCGGTCGCTGGAGCTGCATTAACTACACTATAGTGTGCCCATCCTATGTCGTGCGTAGGTGCAGATGGATAAATCTCAAAATATGAATGCATACATTTCATGAATCACAAAAACACACTAGTCAGGCAGCTTGTGGCTTACTCAGATTGCCCAAAATTGAGTCAGTCATAAGTTTGTGTTTTTGTGACTGAATAAATATTTAGGAATTGACATTTCTTTTGCCATTCCTTCACCTTGAACTCAGGTGTAGTCCATACATGTGCTTCTACTTCCATTGTACTGGACTCAATTTTGCATGTGGGTTAGCTTTCCCTATTACCAGTGTCCCTCGCCATTAGGTAAACCCACTCTAACTTCTGATGTACTTGTAATTTATGGTCCTAAGTCAAGGATGAGAAGTCAACATGTTAGTACAGCTGACCATTGTAGGGGTTGAACCTCGGCATCAGACACTGGAGGTTTAAGAGCGAGCATTGTTATCAATTATGCCATGCTTCCCAGAATTTAATTGAAATGTGTTACGGATGAAGCTGAGGCAGTACTTTATCGGACAAAATAACATTCTATGTATCTTCCAGGTTATAGAAGTTAGAACATGAGTTTTAGGATGTTCTGTACTACCCTTGCTGCTGTATGTCTGTAAATCATGGACTTAGAATAAGGAAAGTAGACAGAAACTGGAGGCCACAGAGATGTGGTTTTAAAAAGGTTTTAATGACAATTGAAATTAAGAAAAAACCCTAGGAACAACAATTTAGATTCTGAATGTTGTGAAAACCTTCCGAAGTTTTCACAACCTTCAGAAAACTGTAAAACACCTTGAAATTTTTGCCATATGGTCAGGAAACGTGAAGAAAACCGAAAGTGAGATCGTGAAAGATCATTTTCTATTATTGGGATATTTTTGGCGATCATACGCCATACAAATGTAGCAGATAAGAATTAGTAAATTATTCCGGTCGTTTACGGTAAAGTGTGAGCGCATGGTTTAGCAATCAGTCAAGGCGTATGACTATAAGACTATGCCTGGTTGCCGATTTCAACATAAGTGGCTTTTTATATTTACGTAAGCGTAAGCTTTGAATATATTTTGGAAAAGTGCAATATACTGGTTAGCCATGAATGAAGTTGGTCTGGAGAAAGATCAACTTGCTTCAGCGATATCTGAGTACTGTTCTTGTTTTAAAATCATGATGGACTTCCCAGTTCTATGTTTACTGCGGCTGATATTTATAACGTGTAGAGACAATAACGTTATAACATTAGTCACATATGTTGGGTTTCCTGAAGACAGATATATGGCAAAGTGATAATCATAAAGTTCAAAGCGAGTATGCTTGCATTGTTTCGTCAAGTCTGTGACTCACTACATCTGATTTCTACAATCATTTTTTTTTAAATTTGGTTTTTGCTTTTCTTAGCCTTTGACTGTCCCCAGGCTACCTATAGAGGAAGAGTGGCTGGATAGAATGTTGAGTTTTTCATCAGAAAGTGCAGGTTTAAATCTTCTGTAAGGTGTGGGGTGTTTTTTTTTTTTTGTCAGGGGCAAAAAACAAACAAACCCTAACCCGCACAGTTCACAATGACTGCACTAGCCAGGCAGCCTGAATTCCTCAGGCTCAGGACCTACACCCTCCCCACTTGTCCTACAATGCAAGGTACAATAAGCAGTAGATGACAGTATTTTTTGGGGGGACAGTCAGAAAGCAACAGGTTTGTGTCTCTCTTCATCTCGTTCTGATCCCTTGACCCTTGAAGGGTGACCCAATAGTTGCGCTACTGTCTGCATAGCTCTTGGGATCATTGGAAAATGCAGACCCCTCTACCACTGTAAGCCGTTGACACAAATTATGTTTGTGGCAAAGTGGTTCATCTTCTTATTGCTGATACCAATGATCTTATATGAGATGTGATTTATTTAGTGGTTTAAGTTTTCTGCACCAAATGATAGTTTATTTCAGCGATTCAGTCATGTGTATTAGTCTTGAGTGTGTACTGGGCAGGGGTGACTATAGTTTATTTCAGTGCTTCAGTCACATGTATTAATCTTGAGTGTGTGCTGGGTGACTATAGTTTATTTCAGTGCTTCAGTCACGTGTATTAGTCTTGAGTGTGTGCTGGGTGACTATAATTTATTTCATTGCTTCAGGCACATGTATTAATCTTGAGTGTGTGCTGGGTGACTATAGTTTATTTCAGCGCTTCAGGCACATGTATTAATCTTGAGTGTGTGCTGGGGGACTAGTTTATTTCAGTGCTTCAGGCACATGTATTAGTCTTGAGTGTGTGCTGGGGGACTAGTTTATTTCAGTGCTTCAGGCACATGTATTAATCTTGAGTGTGTGCTGGGGGACTAGTTTATTTCAGTGCTTCAGGCACATGTATTAATCTTGAGTGTGTGCTGGGGGACTAGTTTATTTCAGTGCTTCAGGCACATGTATTAGTCTTGAGTGTGTGCTGGGTGACTATAGTTTATTTCAGTGATACAGTCACATGCATTCAGTCATGTGTATTAGTCTTGAGTGTGTGCTGGGGCAGGAGTGACTATAGTTTATTTCAGCACTTCAGTCACGTGTATTAATCTTGAGTGTGTGCTGGGTGACTATAATTTATTTCATTGCTTCAGGCACATGTATTAATCTTGAGTGTGTGCTGGGGGACTATAGTATATTTCAGCGCTTCAGGCACATGTATTAATCTTGAGTGTGTGCTGGGGGACTAGTTTATTTCAGTGCTTCAGGCACATGTATTAGTCTTGAGTGTGTGCTGGGGGACTATAGTTTATTTCATTGCTTCAGTCACATGTATTAGTCTTGAGAGTGTTTGCTGGGTGACTATAGTTTATTTCATTGCTTCAGTCACGTGTATTAGTCTTGAGAGTGTGTGCTGGGTGACTATAGTTTATTTCATTGCTTCAGTCACGTGTATTAGTCTTGAGTGTGTGCTGGGTGACTATAGTTTATTTCAGTGCTTCAGTCACGTGTATTAGTCTTGAGTGTGTGCTGGGTGACTATAGTTTATTTAAGCGATTCAGTCACATGTGTATTAGTCTTGAGTGTGTGCTGGGTGACTAAAGTTTATTTCAGTGATACAGTCACATGCATTCAGTCACGTGTATTAGTCTTGAGTGTGTGCTGGGGCAGGAGTGACTATAGTTTATTTCATTGCTTCAGTCACGTGTATTAGTCTTGAGTGTGTGCTGGGTGACTATAGTTTATTTCAGTGTTACAGTCACATGCATTCAGTCACGTGTATTAGTCTTGAGTGTGTGCTGGGGCAGGAGTGACTATAGTTTATTTCATTGCTTCAGTCACGTGTATTAGTCTTGAGTGTGTGCTGGGTGACTATAGTTTATTTCATTGCTTCAGTCACGTGTATTAGTCTTGAGTGTGTGCTGGGTGACTATAGTTTATTTCAGTGCTTCAGTCACGTGTATTAATCTTGAGTGTGTGCTGGGGCAGGAGTGACTATAGTTTATTTCATTGCTTCAGTCACGTGTATTAATCTTGAGTGTGTGCTGGGTGACTATAGTTTATTTCAGTGCTTCAGTCACGTGTATTAGTCTTGAGTTGTGCTGGGTGACTATAGTTTATTTCAGTGCTTCAGGCACATGTATTAGTCTTGAGTTGTGCTGGGTGACTATAGTTTATTTCAGTGCTTCAGTCACGTGTATTAGTCTTGAGTGTGTGCTGGGTGACTATAGTTTATTTCAGTGCTTCAGTCACATGTATTAGTCTTGAGTTGTGCTGGGTGACTATAGTTTATTTCAGTGCTTCAGTCACGTGTATTAGTCTTGAGTGTGTGCTGGGTGACTATAGTTTATTTCAGTGCTTCAGTCACGTGTATTAATCTTGAGTGTGTGCTGGTTGACTATAGTTTATTTCAGTGCTTCAGTCACGTGTATTAGTCTTGAGTGTGCACTGGGGCAGGAGTGACTATAGTTTATTTCAGTGCTTCAGTCACGTGTATTAGTCTTGAGTTGTGCTGGGTGACTATAGTTTATTTCAGTGCTTCAGGCACATGTATTAATCTTGAGTGTGTGCTGGGTGACTATAGTTTATTTCAGTGCTTCAGGCACATGTATTAATCTTGAGTGTGTGCTGGGTGACTATAGTTTATTTCAGCGCTTCAGGCACATGTATTAGTCTTTGAGTGTGTGCTGGGTGACTATAGTGTATTTCAGTGCTTCAGTCACGTGTATTAGTCTTGAGTGTGTGCTGGGTGACTATAGTTTATTTCATTGCTTCAGTCACGTGTATTAGTCTTGAGTGTGTGCTAGGTGCTATAGTTTATTTCAGTGCTTCAGTCACGTGTATTAGTCTTGAGTGTGTGCTGGGTGCTATAGTTTATTTCATTGCTTCAGTCACGTGTATTAGTCTTGAGTGTGTGCTGGGTGACTATAGTTTATTTCATTGCTTCAGTCACGTGTATTAGTCTTGAGTGTGTGCTAGGTGCTATAGTTTATTTCATTGCTTCAGTCACGTGTATTAGTCTTGAGTGTGTGCTAGGTGACTATAGTTTATTTCATTGCTTCAGTCACGTGTATTAGTCTTGAGTGTGTGCTAGGTGCTATAGTTTATTTCATTGCTTCAGTCACGTGTATTAGTCTTTGAGTGTGTGCTGGGTGACTATAGTGTATTTCAGTGCTTCAGTCACGTGTATTAGTCTTGAGTGTGTGCTGGGTGACTATAGTTTATTTCATTGCTTCAGTCACGTGTATTAGTCTTGAGTGTGTGCTGGGTGACTATAGTTTATTTCATTGCTTCAGTCACGTGTATTAGTCTTGAGTGTGTGCTGGGTGCTATAGTTTATTTCAGTGCTTCAGTCACGTGTATTAGTCTTGAGTGTGTGCTGGGTGACTATAGTTTATTTCATTGCTTCAGTCACGTGTATTAGTCTTGAGTGTGTGCTAGGTGCTATAGTTTATTTCATTGCTTCAGTCACGTGTATTAGTCTTGAGTGTGTGCTGGGTGACTATAGTTTATTTCATTGCTTCAGTCACGTGTATTAGTCTTGAGTGTGTGCTAGGTGCTATAGTTTATTTCAGTGCTTCAGTCACGTGTATTAGTCTTGAGTGTGTGCTGGGTGACTAAAGTTTATTTCAGCGATTCAGTCACATGCATTCAGTCATGTGTATTAGTCTTGAGTGTGTGCTGGGTGACTAAAGTTTATTTCAGCGATTCAGTCACATGCATTCAGTCATGTGTATTAGTCTTGAGTGTGTGCTGGGTGACTATAGTTTATTTCAGTGCTTCAGTCACGTGTATTAGTCTTGAGTGTGCGCTGGGGCAGGAGTGACTATAGTTTATTTCAGTGCTTCAGTCACGTGTATTAGTCTTGAGTTGTGCTGGGTGACTATAGTTTATTTCAGTGCTTCAGTCACATGCATTAGTCTTGAGTGTGTGCTCAGACCTTATTAAGAATTCAAAATGGGTACAAACTGTTGAAGTCATTAACTCCAAACACAATAAATAGAGAAAACCATGTGAACCATATGTCAAGACTGTCAAGAATCTTCACGCGCTGTCTTCCTCTATCTCTCTTTCCACAAATCTACACCCGTAAAGATTTGCTGAAAGAAAGAAAGAAAGATATTTGTTTTACCGGATAATTTTATTTTCGTATCAAAAAAAGAAATAATTGCCCCTCCCCCCTGAATTCCAAACACTGTCATGCGTTACCTTAGTTTTTAACATTTAGTCAGTTTACTTAATCCAGCCACCCAATGACTTTGATTGTTGTGAAACTATGTATATCAAAGAAGTTTGTTCATTATGTATATAAAGAAGTTTGTTGACTTATTTATTCATCTTGGATCATTTCAACGAGGACATGGAAGAGATAACTTTTTTTTTTTTTTAAATTTAAAAATAAGCCACGAAGCAGGATCCTTCTGTAGGTTTGTGATGTGCTAGCATTGTTTTGGGTGCTCGCTCACTTTGAACTCAAACGTAGTTCATACACAGTACTTCCAGTAGTGCTGGACTGAATTGTGCGTGTGGATTAGTGTTTACTTATTAACAGTGTCCCTTGCCATCAGGTGAACCCACTCTGACTTCAGAGGTACTTGTAATTAACACCCCCAAGTTAAGGATAGGTCAACAATTTATTCCAACTGTCCAGTGTTGGGGTTGAACCTCTTACCTCGGCATCAACACACCAGATGTTTAAAAACCTGCGTATTTACCCGTTCTGCCATGCTGACCTACGTGCTAGCATTTGACTACTGGCAGGATCAACCAGGTATCAGTTGCATGGACTGGGATAATTCAAGAATTGCAAGCTTATCTTATCCCCTGTGGTTTCCTGATGATCTATGCAAACCACCTTTTGACAAGCTATGAACTGTGCCAAGCAGGACAGAGGGAAAAACCATGCCAGCTTACTGACTGCAGGCTCGTGTTGTGTTGAGAGTGAGGGCCTGTCTCTAGACCTTAGTCGAAACAGACTGGTGCGCTCTGAGCGCAGTCTCATCCAACAAACTGAGAATAGGAGGCACAAGCATAACATGCAGCCACTTGCTGCGAGACCTGCAGATGCAGAAATTGTGCTAGAGATTGTCACTCTCACATTGGACTATACAGTCACCAGCGGCAATGTAAGGTGCCTTCCCAACAGCACAACTCTATAGTCCCACAGGACTGAAAGAGGCCTACTACTACTACTACTACTACTACTACTACTACTACTACTACTACTACTACTAGTCAAACTATCATACCAGAATTTCTCGATTACCCACTTACACTACGACTTCGGCTTTCAGCTGCAATTCACAAAATGATTGCCCCACTGCCATTTACTGTCTGGGAGGGCCAACTTTTGGGAACACCACATGCAGTCTTCTTAGACAGCTGATGCCAGACACATGGTTGCAAGTTGCGAGCCAGGCCACCCCGATCCATGGATTACTAACCATGATTCTACATCACTCAGCACTTGTGAACCGTCACATTCTGGTGCCATTGGCAGTGTCCATAGTAAGATTTCACAAGCTGTGGTATCAGGAATGCTGACTTGCGTCGCGTAATGGTCAGAGGCAAAACTCTCAACATTTTAGTGTTACCTTTACTAGGCAAAACTAAAATGTTGAGAGAGTCTCCATGGTGAAGTAGTCAAGCCGTCTACCTCTTGCTCTGGAGGTTGTGGGTTCGATTCCAGGCTTTCGGTTCATGAGTGCATTTTTCTCGGAGACCCCTGGGAGTCGTCATTGGAGCTACGGAGTTCAAGCTTTGTGCGACGCTTTCGGCAGGTCGCCCTGTGGAAAGAGACCGGGATACATATGGGATAAAACCCGGTGCAATGAAGTAGACTTTTTTCCAAATTGTTGAAAGTTTAACTACCTTTACTAAGCAAGACTAAAATGTCAAAAGTTTGACTACCATTACTAGGCTAAACTTTTGACATTTTAGTTTTACATTTACTTGGCAAAACTTTCGCCCTACTAAAGTTAAATAAAACATATATCCAGACTTGAAAGACCGGTGACCTAATATCATTTTATTGTGCGATTATACTGTGAGCTTTTATCTACCAACACATGGAGAATGTCGTTTCTGCCAGAACTTTTCTAAGAATCTGAAAGTAAGGATTTGTTGAGTTTTATCATTATGGGCTACTGATTGTAAGATTATGTTTGTTTATAACTATGGGCAACTGATTGTAAGATTATGTTTGTTTATAACTATGGGCAGCTGATTGTAAGAGTATGTTTGTTTATAACTAAGGGCAATTGATTGTAAGATTGTTTGTTTATAACTATGGGCAACTGATTCTAAGATTTATGTTTGTTTATAACTATGAGCAACTGATTGTAAGATTATGTTTGTTTATAACTATGAGCAATTGATTGTAAGATTATGTTTGTTTATAACTATGAGCAATTGATTGTAAGATTATGTTTGTTTATAACTATGAGCAACTGATTGTAAGATTTTTGTTTGTTTATAACTATGAGCAACTGATTGTAAGATTATGTTTGTTTATAACTATGAGCAACTGATTGTAAGATTATGTTTGTTTATAACTATGAGCAACTGATTGTAAGATTATGTTTGTTTATAACTATGGGCAACTGATTGTAAGATTATGTTTGTTTATAACTATGAGCAACTGATTGTAAGATTATGTTTGTTTATAACTATGAGCAACTGATTGTAAGCTTATATTTGTTTATAACTATGGGCAACTGATTGTAAGATTATGTTTGTTTATAACTATGAGCAACTGATTGTAAGATTATGTTTGTTTATAACTATGAGCAACTGATTGTAAGATTATGTTTGTTTATAACTATGAGCAACTGATTGTAAGCTTATTTTGTTGTACTTCACCTCATTATATCGTAACCTAATATACCTGAAGGCCCAGCAGCATTTTACATGGGATTGAATACACTTCCTGTAGTAAATGATCGCTTGAATAGATCAGTGGTTGCAGGACTTGACTAGCAACATTTGAATTCCTTGACTTCAAAATGAACGTCAATGGTGGTGGTGGTGGGGGAGTGGGGGGCTTTTCAACGGAAATCGAAAGAACTGAACATAGAAATACCAGGTGTTGACATTATTATGAGCCTGTGGCACAACACTAGCACACTAGTTCAACATTTTGAGAACATGCATCTTTACTGTAATTCCTTGGACAGTTAGTAGCGGTTGCAACTTCACAGCAAAGAGTCACCCCATTATGCTACCTTCCTGTGGCAGTGAATATCACACAAAATGCTCCTCACTGCCCAATGTGAAAAGGGAACAGACAGGAGTTTCGACAAACCAACAGCCTGCGCAGGTATACTATGCATAATGCCACTGCCAGAATGCCAACACAAAAGTATGCTATGAAAAATACGGTTCATTTTTAATGAAGGCGGGAGTCACTAGAAAACCAACAGCCACTCAATACTGCGTAAGGCAATCCGGTTAGATCAGCATCCGGCCGGCAGCCATATTTCTGTATATGCAGTTCACGCTACAAACAACCGCAGACAGATGTAAAAGCACTCCACATGAAATTCACAGGTCACTGTGTTGCTCCATGCACCAACTCAGTAAACATGAGTAATCTAAGCGTTGGTTAGAACACCAAGACAGTTTATTACTAACATCTAAAAGAAGCAGTCATCACTTTTGTCCACATTATGAGAAGACATAAACTGCAACATGTTGTGACAACTGGTAAGATTTGTGGGAAATGGATTGACGACACCAAACACATTGTACAGTCACAGGGAATAACACTGTTCTGTGTCACCCATCTGTCACAGGGAATAACACTGTTCGGTGTCACACATCTGTCATAGGGAATAACACTGTTAGGTGTCACCCATCTGTCACAGGGAATAACACTGTTTGGTGTCACCCATCTGTCACAGGGAATAACACTGTTTGGTGTCACCCATCTGTCACAGGGAATAACACTGTTTGGTGTCACCCATCTGTCACAGGGAATAACACTGTTCGGTGTCACCCATCTGTCACAGGGAATAACACTGTTTGGTGTCACCCATCTGGTGCTGAAATGTCAACTCTCCCTTTGGTTGATAGCAAAAGTGAAAGATGATGATGATGTCTGAAGGGGTACGAAAAAAAAGAAGGAAGAATTAATTTTACTATGTTTGGTAAGACACATCTTTCATTAATGCATTAACAGAAGAAGAAGAATCATTTTACCATGTTTGGTAGGACCCATTTTTCATTAATGCATTAACAGAAGAAGAAGAATCATTTTACCATGTTTGGTAGGACACATCTTTCATTAATGCATTAACAGAAGAAGAAGAATCATTTTACCATGTTTGGTAGGACACATCTTTCATTAATGCATTAACAGAAGAAGAATCATTGTTGCCATGTTTGGTAGGACACATCTTTCATTTAATGCATTAACAGAAGAAGAATCATTGTTGCCATGTTTGGTAGGACACATCTTTCATGAATGCATTAACAGAAGAAGAATCATTTTTACCATGTTTGGTAGGGCACATCTTTCATTAATACATTAATAGAAGAAGAAGAATCATTTTTACCATGTTTGGTAGGGCCCATCTTTCATGAATTCATTAACAGAAGAAGAATCATTTTTACCATGTTTGGTAGGACCCATCTTTCATGAATGCACTAAGGCTTGCTATGGCATCCCACTTTTAAATTTTTGTCTCATCACATGCTCACATGGCTGCCAGTGTGTCCTACAAATAAGTATTTTCTTCAATATTTTCTTTTCCATTTGCAGTGTCTTTCATGTGCAAGACCTTCCAAGAAATTTGAGTTCTAAAATGGGCACGACCATTTTTGTGTGTGCAACCAATATTTTAACCACAACATGAAAATATTTTCAAAAATTGTTGCTGCGTCTTGCGTGTTATTTTGTAGCTTCTTGCGTGATGATACTATAGATGTCAAGCTCATCATCTTTCTCATTTTGAGCTCGGTTTAGTGTCCGCATACACGTTTGTTGCGTGAATTAACAGACACATTTGTTCAAATTTTGTTCAAAAGCGAAAATTAACACGTGTGAGTTGCGTAATCGGCTTAGTGTCCACGCTGATCTGTATTCCGTGGTTTAACAAGCGCGTGGTCATTCGTTAACATTTTCACATTGAAAAATTGTTAGCACTTGCGTCCAGTTGAAACAGGTACAAAGTAGTTTAAACATAAGTCAATGTTTTTTATTTCTGTCTTTTTTTCTGAACTTGGTTTGTGTTTATATTAACAGGCATATTATTTACTGTCTCTTCTTTCCTCTGGACATTGGGTGAGTGTGGGGAGTGATGTGGAAGCGGCAGAGATGTGGTTTGACAGAAGAATGATGAAAACACTGTGGATGGAAAGGAAGGATAAAGAAGACATCTTGAAGGAATTTAACCCCCAAAGAGAACTGGTTACAGGCGTCAGCAGCAGATGGTCGATATTCTTTGTGCATTGCATGAGATGAGGAAAGCTGGAGTGTGTGGTCACAACAGGAAGGTTGACAATGACAGAGCTAAAACTTATGGAGGAAACATTACTAGCCTAGAGCTAATTCCAGATGAAACATTACTAGCCTAGAGCTAATTCTGGAGGAAACATTACTAACCTAGAGATAATTCCAACCAGAACATATGTGCTCACACTCAGGTACGTGCCTCTCCACTTATTCGGGTCAGTACATGAACTGATACTTTCTGTTGGAGATCATAAGGTGTGGAGAAGCATCTTCGCCCACACCAGTCAGCATGGAAATAAATTGGAGAACTTGGTGACAACTGGCAGAGGGGAGGGGAGAATAACAAAGGAAAGGCAGAAAAGTAAATACCTAGATGGCTTGTCCATGTGGTTTAGTCAAGACAAGAACACAGAGCTGATATACAACTCTGATGATCGTTTGAGATGGCGAAACATGACCGCCCATGCTTATGGCCATGGCACATGATGATAATAAATAACATGGCACTTGATGATGATGGGAAGTTACAGTACTGGTCTTGCACAGCCTGCTAGTTTCTGAGCTTGGTGAGGAAGAGAGATGTGCAACAAAGTCCCTGCGAAGATGGTTCTTGAGTACTAGGCCAGGAAGAGAGCCTCATTGCTAACCTCATTCCTATATATACAAGTCCTCTTCAGGGTTCTAACCATGTGAGCCTGAGGCCAGCATGGCCGAATGGATGAGAACGCTCATTCTTAAACATCTGGTGTGCTGATGCTGAGGTAAAGACTTGAACCCCTACACTGGACAGTTGGACTAAAATGTTGACTTCTCATTCTTGACTTGGGGACATAAATAACAAGTACTTCTAAATTTGGAGTGGGTTCGCCTGTCGGCAAGGGACACTGGAAATAGGGAAAGCTAATCAACACACAAAATTCAGTCCAGTGCTACCAGAAGTAGTGTGTATGGACTACGCTTGAGTCAAAGAGAGTGAGTGCCAAAGAAAAAAATCCTGAGCTCCAAACACATTGAACTTGGGAGTTCGGTCTCAGTCTTCCAAAGAGTTCTCAACCAACTGGCCAGCCATCTGCATCTTTGGGGAAAAAAAACAAAGAGTTCTCAACCAACTGGCCAGGAGTCTGCATCTTTGGGGGGAAAGAAAGTCTTCTGCAAGATTCCCTGGGTGTATTATTTGAGTCTGATATTTTTCTTATAGTTGTCTTATTGTCTGTGTGTTGTGTTTTTTGTGCTGATGAAGGTCCTGATGGCCACATCCATTCTGTGGCTTGTGGTTGTGTTCTTGTAAGGCTGACTAAATCCATGTCCCGTTTTCTTTGATCTGCTCCCTGGATTGATCTGCAGTGTTCATACCTGTGCAGTAGGCTGTTGGAAATGTATGGTTCCCAACAACAGCCTGCTGGCTGTATGTGCTGGTGACTTGCTGGCTGTATGTGGCACTAAATCACATTTCTATTAGGCCTGTCTGGTTCTTTATTTTAGTTTGGATGTGTATTTTTTGTTCTTTCTTGTTCTGAGCTTTTTTAAGTAAGTTTAACTTATTAACCACCTCATGCCGCTAAAGGCGCTAAACTGCATGGTTAGATGACAAATTAAAACAAAAATATTCAACAGCAACTTGTTCAAATATCGGGTGGGAATGGGGGCAAGGGGGGGTGTAAAAACAAGTGATGGAAATTGACAAACAATAGCTGGCCTTTGAAACATAAGTAAATGACTTCTGCCACATGGTATTTTTCTATCTGGTTGTCAGTTATTGGAGCGAGGTTCTGCAAAGGACATGCTAATGAATGAATCGGTGAGTGCGTGCACAAAATAGGACCTAAAGTGCTGCGACAAAAGCACCAATATGGAGCTCAAGGAGAGGACGAAATAAATACACCAGTGAATCAGGAAGCAAAAAAGATGCTGAAGCTGGATAGGACATACATTGGACAGGGCATGCATTGGACACAGGGCGTACATTGGATAGGATATACATTGGGAAAACTTGAGAATAGTATAACTAGACCAGCCATTGTCTGGAATCCACAAGGCGAACTGAAAAGGGGAAAATCCAACACAACATGGAGGATAGAAGTTGAGATGGAAATGAGTTATGGGGCGGACATGGATGTCAGCTGTATGGAGGATAGAAGTAGAGAAGGAAGTGAGTTATATGGGGAGGACATGGGTGCAGTTGTATGGGATTGCTAAGGGTACGTGGGCTTGGAATGAGTCTTTTATGGGCCTATGTTAATTGCTGGGGATAAGAAGCTTATGAAGCAGAATGAATATTTTTTTTTTAATTTGCAAAATGTTATTAAGAAAAGGTTAATTAACAAGGTTTTGGCCTGCGACCTACAAAGATTTTAAAGGGCTGAATATAGTGTGCATGGTTACTATAAGCAAGTAGTATTTACTGCTCGTTTTATTGTATGTAATTTCTTCAGTCTTTCTTTAACCATTGTCTATACTTTCTGTCACTCACACAGAGCACCGGAACATGCCGGTGGATGATGCAGTCAACTTCATCCTGGACAGCTTTCACAAATACGTTCAGGGCTTGAAAGCCAAGGCGCAAGCTCGTGGAGTGGGTCCCTTGCCTCTGCGGGAGAAAGCATCAGCTACTTTTATGCAAGCACCCCCGGATGTTGCCTACCTGGTCAACCTGTTGGCAGATAACCGGAGTCTGACGGTGGAAGAGCTGGATTCAATTATCCATTACCTGACTCAGCGCCGGGACAGTTTGGTGGATCCGAAGAGCCGCAAGTTTGTTGCCGAGGGTAAGACATGTGAAGTGCTTTTGTGGCTTTTCCTTGTTGGTTTGTTTACAAGTGAGCATTCGAGGGAGGCCAACTTAGATGTCTTTTTGTGGTGCCATGTATGAGTTTACAGGGGGGGAGGCATAATAGAGCAGTTACTAGAACGCTTATCTGCTGGCCCCTGTGGTCATGTGTTTGAGTCCCCTTCGAGGCACGAATATTTTTCATCGGCCGGGGTTGGGGTTGCCAGAGCCTGACAGGGTAGCAGGAAATTTCCTATAAAGTAATCAATACTAGGCGCAGAAATCTGGACAATGAACAAGCAGTTAGAAAGTTTAATGCAATTTATATACTCCATCCATTCATCCATCATGTGCCATGCCGATAAGCGTGGGTGGTCATGATTCACGATCTCACTCGATCACGAGAGTCATGGATCAGCTCAGTGTTCTTGCCTCGACCATACCACGTGGCCAAGCCATCCAAGTATTTTCTTCTCTGCCTTCACCTTGTTCTCTTCCCCTTGATCTTGCCAGTGGTCATCAAGTTCTCCAATTTCTTTTGTCTCATAACGTTAACAAAAAATGTTGTCTACGCCTAATTTCTCTAATCATTTGCTTCTTGTAGGACTTGGTCATTGGTTTTTCTGTCTGTCCATGGTATTCTTTGCATTTTCCTCATAAACCACATTTCCACAGCCATCAGATGTTTTTCAGCTTGTCTGCTCATTGTCCACGCTTCACATCCATACAAATGTACAGGTTCTATGTAACACCTCAACACTCTTTTTTCTCGTTTCAATTGATATCTTTGACATTTTATTGGTCAGTATGTTTTTCATCTTGCAAAAGGCAACCTTCACCATGGCAATTCTTGTTCTAATCTCTTTAAGGCACCTTCCATCAGATGTTATGACTGCTCCTAGATAATTGTACCAATCCACTTGTTTAAGAATGTTCCCATTTATTTGGAAAATTCATTATGGTATGTCCTTCTTTCTAGTGATGACCATAATCTGTGTCTTCTTACAATTTAATTCTAACCCTAGTTGTTCACTGTGTGCAACAATCGCATCTATTAAATGTTGGAGATTCTGCTCATTGTCTGCAATCAGGACTGTCATATCTAATGTTATTGATGTAAAGTCCCCCAATGATGATTCCTTTCATATCTTCTACATTTCTGAAAATATTTTCACTGTACAGGGGAAAAATATCTGAAGACATTACACATTCCTGTCTCACTTATATTTATATATTCAGCAATATTATATGGCGCTGAAATCTGGACAATGAACAGGCAATTAGAAAGCCAAGTAGAGGCAGTGGAGATGTGGATATACAGAAGAATATGTTGTATTTCATGGAAACAAACACAATCGAATACAGAGGTTTTAGAACATCTATGGGTGAAAAGTGAGTTGATGAAAGAAATAAAAACGGGGCAAATTACATATTTTGGTTTCGTTAAAAGACAACACTCTTATTATTAAAACAAAGCATGCTGGATTGTAAAGTTGAAGGTAAGAGATAGACAACAATACACATAAGAAAATAACATCAAGAGATAGGTGAACATCAGTCTGACAGTATGTACAATCAAGGGAGAGACAGACAGTGTTGGAGATCAACTGCAACCAACCTTCATTGTGGAGATGGCACCTGATTGATTGAAAGATCACATTGCCCATCAAGTGGGGATCAGCCTAGCTATGTTTCATAAGCACCATATGCCCATTATGCATCTTGGTGTGACAAGGGGTCATTGACTTGTACATGAATGGGTGTCTCCCTGCAGGAAGCACAACAACAGGTTTCAGATTATTGGTACGAATTCTTTAGGAAAATTGTATGTAAGTGGTATGAGGGGATCACAACAAGGTGAAACAAGAACATGTGGTATGGGGGATCACAACAAGGTGAAACAAGAACATGGGGGATCACAACAAGGTGAAACAAGAACATGTGGTATGGGGGATCACAGCAAGGTGAAACAAGAACATGTGGTATGGAGAGGATCACAACAGGTGAAACAAAAACATGTGGTATGGGGGATCACAACAAGGTGAAACAAGAACATATGGTATGGAGAGGATCACAACAAGGTACAACAAGAACATGTGGTATGGGGGATCACAACAAGGTGAAACAAGAACATGTATTGGGGATCACAACAAGATGAAACAAGAACATGTATTGGGGATCACAACAAGATGAAACAAGACTATGTGGTATGGGGGGATCACAACAAGGTGAAATAGGAACATGTAGTATGGGGGATCACAACAAGGTGAAATAAGAACATGTGGTATGGGGGATCACAACAAGATGAAACAAGACTATGTGTTATGGGGGGATCACAACAAGATGAAACAAGACCATGTGTTATGGGGGGATCACAACAAGGTGAAATAGGAACATGTGGTATGGGGGATCACAACAAGATGAAACAAGACCATGTATTGGGGATCACAACAAGATGAAAAAGACCATGTGTTATGGGGGGATCACAACAAGATGAAACAAGACCATGTGTTATGGGGGGATCACAACAAGATGAAACAAGACCATGTGTTATGGGGGAATCACAACAAGGTGAAATAGGAACATGTGGTATGGGGGATCACAAGAAGATGAAACAAGACCATGTGTTATGGGGGGATCACAACAAGGTGAAATAGGAACATGTTGTATGGGGGATCACAACAAGGTGAAACAAGACCATGTGTTATGGGGGGATCACAACAAGGTGAAATAGGAACATGTTGTATGGGGGATCACAACAAGATGAAACAAGACCATGTGTTATGGGGGGATCACAACAAGGTGAAATAGGAACATGTTGTATGGGGGATCACAACAAGATGAAACAAGACCATGTGTTATGGGGGGATCACAACAAGGTGAAATAGGAACATGTTGTATGGGGGATCACAACAAGATGAAACAAGACCATGTGTTATGGGGGGATCACAACAAGGTGAAATAGGAACATGTGGTATGGGGGATCACAACAAGATGAAACAAGACCATGTGTTATGGAGGGATCACAACAAGATGAAACAAGACCATGTGTTATGGGGGGATCACAACAAGGTGAAATAGGAACATGTGGTATGGGGGATCACAACAAGATGAAACAAGACCATGTATTGGGGATCACAACAAGATGAAACAAGACCATGTGTTATGGGGGGATCACAACAAGATGAAACAAGACCATGTGTTATGGGGGGATCACAACAAGATGAAACAAGACCATGTGTTATGGGGGGATCACAACAAGATGAAACAAGACCATGTGTTATGGGGGGATCACAACAAGGTGAAATAGGAACATGTTGTATGGGGGATCACAACAAGGTGAAACAAGACCATGTGTTATGGGGGGATCACAACAAGGTGAAATAGGAACATGTTGTATGGGGGATCACAACAAGATGAAACAAGACCATGTGTTATGGGGGGATCACAACAAGGTGAAATAGGAACATGTTGTATGGGGGATCACAACAAGGTGAAACAAGACCATGTGTTATGGGGGGATCACAACAAGGTGAAATAGGAACATGTTGTATGGGGGATCACAACAAGATGAAACAAGACCATGTGTTATGGGGGGATCACAACAAGGTGAAATAGGAACATGTTGTATGGGGGATCACAACAAGATGAAACAAGACCATGTGTTATGGGGGGATCACAACAAGATGAAACAAGACCATGTGTTACGGGGGGATCACAACAAGGTGAAATAGGAACATGTGGTATGGGGGGTCACAACAAGGTGAAATAAGAACATGTGGTTGGGGGATCACAACAAGGTGAAACAAGAACATGTGGTATACAATGTGAAACAAGGACATGTGGTAAGGGGGATCACAACAAGGTGAAACAAGAACATGTGGTATGGGAGATCACAAGATGAAACAAGAACGTGTGGTAGGGGGATCACAACAAGATGAAACAAGAACATGTGGTATACAATGTGAAACAAGGACATGTAGTATGGGAGATCACAACAGGGTGAAACAAGAACGTAGTATGGGAGATCACATGGGATTCCAAATTGCTAGTAGCTATGTTTCGAACACGGGATTGTGAATTGTGTCCTTAATCTCTTCGCAACACAGTGCTGGCTATATAGAGCCTAGGGTTCAATTTAACACAAAATTTACTTGAAAGCTCGGTGGAAAAAACAACAGAGAGAGAGAGAGATGCAGCAAATGTAACCAAAGTCTTTATCAATGAACAAGAAACACGGAAAGAAGAAAAATACAACCACAAAGAAACAAACACTGAAGCAAGAATACTTACCTGGAAAACAAAAGTGCGGTCTGATAAACATAGGAACTAAGAACTAAGTTCCGGAAACAGAAATCTGGAGTGAGAAAGAGGTGTTGAAAACTGAAATGGCAAAGAAAGGGATTGATCTTTGAATTCAATTGAATTGATCTTTATTTTCAACGGGTAACATAGGCCCATCTTATATTCGGCCCTTCCAATCACTCATCTTTCGTTCATCAACCGTACATGATGCATAAAACATAGGAAAAAAACCATTGTCAAATGAATGTTGTAAGCGTAAACAATGCATATTCTCATGTTATGTGACACATCCCCCACCCACCACACATCCCCCACTCACCACACATCCCTCACTCACCACACATCCCCCACCCATCCCTCCACCCACTCATAGATCCCTCCACCAACCCAGACATCTCGCACCCACCCACACACACACACATCCCTCACCCACCCACAAGCATATTTTCACCCACTCACACATACCCCAATCCACTCAAGCTCACCTACACACACATGCTCCACACACCCTCCAACCACACACACATACCCCTCATACATACACACACATCCCGCACCAATACACACATATCCCCCACCCACTCACACATCAACCACCCATACCCACACATCTTTCCATCCACACACACATTTCCCCACCCACCCATACATTTCACATCCACCCACACACCCCCAATAACCACACACATCCCCCCCCCCCCACCCCACTGATACACATTACCCTACCAACACACACATCTCCCTCACAAACACACATCTCCCACGCAATCACACATCCCCCACCTACCAACACCCACATATCCCCCACCCGCCAACACCCACACATCCCACTACCCACCACTACATTGGCACCTTGCCGTCTTGACAGACGATAGTTTGTGCTTTAAAAAGGCATAATAACTTTTACCTATGGCGGTAGCGAATGTGACTGATAAGGCCAGTTCACGCTGTAAATGTTCGTTCACAGTGGGTGCATGTGAACATGTGGTAATTTCCACCATCATGCACCATCTTACGTCTCACACGCTGCAATAATTTTTTCCTTTGTCCTTATTCCATTTCTGATGTTTGCCCTCCATGCAACACGTTCAGCGGTGACTTGCTCCCAATGTGCATTATCAATGCCTGTATCAATCATGTCCCACTTACACACATCTTTGTATCGTAGTAGAGGCCGACCCTGAGATCTCTTACCCATCTCTTACACCAAAAAAGATGTCCTTTGGTATTCTACCATCATCCATCCTCCTAAGATGTCCTATCCATCTAAGTTAACGAAGACTGAGCATGGAATAAACCGTCACACAACCTGATCTTTCCAATACTTCAGTATTTGTGATTTTGTCTTGCCACTTAATACCAAGAATTATTCGCAGACACCGCATATAAAAGCTGTTTAAACATTTCTCTTGGTGTGAGTAAGCTGTCCAGGTTTCACTGCCATAAAGAAGAGTACTAAGGACACAGGCTTGATAGACAAGGACTTTTGTTTTGGCAGTAATCTTCCTCTTCTCCCGGACTCTTTTTCTTAACCTGTTCATTGTTGTTGCTGCCTTACCAATCCGGATGTTGATTTCCTGATCTAGGGATAATTTGCTATCTACCACTGATCCTAGATATGTAAAATGGTCTACCATCTCTAGTTCGGCGTCGTCAATAAAGATTGATGGTACCCCATGTGCACCTTGTGACATAATCTGTGTCTACTTTTTGCTAATTGTTCAAGCCAAATTCAGAACAAGCATTGGAGAATGCAGATAGTAGACATTGCAATTCTTTCTCAGAGTGGGTCGTAATTACAGCATCATCTGCAAAAAGCAACTCTCTGATCAGTACCCTCCTAATTTTGGTCTTGGCCTTCAATCTCTGAGCATTGTAGAGGCCGCCATCTGAGCGTGAGTGAATGTAAATACCACCATCCTGATCACGAAAGGCATATTTCAGTAGAAGTGAAAAGTATATTCCAAAGAGGATGGGAGCTAGTACACAACCTTGCATAACTCCACTCTTGATTTCAAACTCTTCAGAAGTTGCACCATCAAACTTGATTAGACTTGATCTCCTAGGAACTACTACCCACCAACACCCATACAAACACACCAACCCAAGCACACATCCTCTTCCCACACATCCCTCACCCATCCATACGCCCCATCCATACTCACATCCCTCCACCCACCAACCCACTCATCTCCGCACCCACCTACACATCCCCCACAAACCTGCAAATCCCTCACATCCTCACCCACACACATCTCCCCACCCACACTTCTCCCATACTCCAACACACCTCTCCCACCGACCCACACACCTCCACAATCTACACATACACTCCCTGTCCACACATTCCCTCACCCACACACAAACACCGGCCCACACACATCCCCAACCCACACACCTCTTCCATCCATATACACATCAGCCACACTCATCCTCCAACCCATACACACATCCCCCACACCCCCTACACACATCCCCACACACCCATCCACATACCCCCACCCACACATCCCCATCCACACCCCCCACCCACCAATACCCACCCACTCACACACATCCCTCGCCCACACTGACACCCCCACGGACCCACTCTACATTTCCACCCAGAACAATCCCTCATCCACACACATATTCCCCACCCACCAACACATCTCTCCACCCACCCACCGAACCACACACAAATTCCCCCACCCACACACAATTCCCCCACCCACACACAATTCCCCCACCCACACACACATACCTCCACCCACAAACTCATCCCTTAACACAAACACAATCCTCACATCTAGACACACACATAATGCCTTAAATAATCACTGAAGCTAATGTGAACAATCTTCCACACTTTACACACACCTACACTGATGACTATCATGAGCATTCTCACAAAAATGTAAAAAAATGGAGAGCAAATTATGCACATACATTGTGTAGCGTAAAAAAAATAGTGATGTGATACAATAAGTTGATTCCTAACATTGACACACATGATGGAATAAGCAGTGCACAAATTTTTGTCAGAATGTGTTAGAATATCAAGTGGCAGTAAAAATGATATGTATGATGAGTATACAGAAAAAATATGGAATAGTACGTCACATGACATGCATGCGCTCAACCCTCTCTATCTCTCTTTCTTTTTTTTTCTTTTTTTCTTTCACACACACTAACTCTCTCGTTGTCTCATCCTCCCACCCACACACCCATCCTCCACACACCCACTCACATATCCTTCACCCCCAACCACCCAGCCATACACACACCTCCCACCCACATACATCCTATCACCTACATATACCCCCACACACATCCCCCACCCACACACATCTTCCTACACACATACATCCCCCAACCATACACTCATCCCACAGCCACTCACATCTACACATCCCCCACCCACCCATCAACATACATGTCACCTGCTCCCTCTCCAGTTGTATCAGTACTATATAGAGCTGAATATTTTGTGTGCATGTGGAATATGGACAAATAGACAAAACATGGACAAATAGTTGACAAAAACATGGACAAATAGCAGACAAAACATAGACAAATAGCAGACAAAACACGGACAAACAGCAGACAAAACACGGACAAATAGCAGACAAATTGAAAAATGTCTTATGGCAGCAGACATATGTTTTGTGAATTATATGTAAAGAAGCCTTGGAGATGTTAGTTTAGTTTAGTCGTTGGATCAACATCATGGCACACGGGTGTAACCCATATGTGCTCCCTTTTCCTCCTAATTCAAACCTGAGTCTGGAGAAACTCAGCTCAATGCACGAACTCCGTAGCATCGGCGAGGATCCTGAAATACTTTGGGTAGATTTTTAACTCGAAATTTTGCCCGGGCAGCGCCTTTAGACTACTCTTTTTCGATTTCCAACTGCCAAGGGATTTTTTACGTGCGCAACAATACACATGGGTGTCCGATCTCACTACCCAGAGACCAGGGGCAATTTTATTACTGGAAGTCCACGTGGATTTTTAAAAATAAATCCTGGTCCTCACCAGGGCCTGAACCCGGGACCTCCAGCACTCGAAGCGGACACCATACCTCGAGACCACTCAGCGCGCCCATACACACACAAAAACACACCCCCCCTCCCCCCGTAGATGTGGTTTGATAGAATGCTGAAAATTAAATGGACAGCTAAAATGAGCGATCAGGATGTTTTAAGGGAAGCTGAGTCGCAAAGACAGCTTATTACAAACATCAGAAAGAGCCAGTCATCTTTTCTTGGCCACGTTATGAGAAGGAAAAAAAACAGGAACATGTGACAAACGGAAAGACTTTTTGGAAAGAGAGACAGAGGAAGACAGCGTGAGAAGATTCTTGACAGTCTTCTATCATGGCATGGAGGAGAGTCAACACACGAATTGATCCATGCCGTCGGAGATTGTAATTTGTGGAGATAATGATCACCCACGCCAGCCGGCAAGGCACTGGATAATGATGATGTAAAGAAGGCCATAGACGGACAGAAAAAAACAAAAAATATACATCCCTTCTAGAAGTAGGTGAAACTAGCTAATGTATGTACTCATTTTATAATTGATGTAGCAGGGACTGTTGCATTAAGAGCTGGCACTAGACTGCTACAGCAACAGCTGGACATTGTGAAAGAAACGCCATGTGATGCCTGATCTCTTCTGGAGCTACTGTAAGACACTCCGTATAAAAGAAAAGACATTTCTCCAGCAGAGAGGGCAATCCAGAACTTGATGGAATAATTCCCCGTCTCTATAACATTGGAGTGGATTTTCAGTGGCAGTGGTCCTATGGGAAATTAGAAAGTCAGGTCCTATAGGAAATTAGAAGGTCTGGTCCTATAGGAAATTGGAAGGTCAGGTCCTGTATGAAATTGGAAAGTCAGGTCCTGTAGGAAATTAGAAGGTCAGTAGACTTTCTAAAAACAGAAGGTTCAATACACGAAAAGGACAGATCTTGAAGTATAAGAACTGTCAGCGAATTATCAGAAATAACCTAAAAGTTGAACAGATGGACAAAAGGAACAACAAATTGAACTGTTTTCAATGAAATGCTCCAGCCAAAAGTCTTTGACAACATCAATGGCCTTAGCAGGAAGATCCACAGCCTGATTGTCCAGTTTCACACAGGGCATGCTGGAATGAGTGGTGATCTCAACCGCATAAATATAACCGCGCATGTGCTACCAGAGCCCATAAGGTAAGCAAAGAATAGTAACACCTGCCACGTATTATATGGGGTGACCAGGGAGGAGGGTGGGAACTTGCTAGTGATCCTGATTTTATACAGTTTGTATGTTTTTTAGCTTAGCCTGTGACTTGAAAGAGCATTGATTAACATGGCACGTTTTGTTTCATTTATCGTAGAGAATTACCGCAAGTCCTCAAAAAGTGGCCACGATTCTCCAGACAGGTCTCCAGAGAGTCAGCGCCGGCTCCCAGAGAGTCATCGTCGGTCTCCAGAGCCAGAGAGTCAGCGCCGGTCCCAAGAGAGTCATCGCCGGTCTTTAGAGCCAGAGAGTCCGCGCCGGTCCCAAGAGAGTCAGCACCGACCCCCAGAAAGCTATCGCCGGCCCCCAGAGAGCCATCACCTGTCCCCAGAGCCTGGGAGTCCGCGCCGGTCCCAAGAGCCTGGGAGCCAGCGCCGGTCCCAAGAGAGTCGTCATCGGTCCCCAGAGAGCCGTGACAGATCCCTGGAGGTCAAACACAGATCTGTGAAAGAAGGTCATCGCAGGTCACCACATAACTACGGTAGGTCTCCAGAGAGCCACCGCAGGTCTCAGGGCAGCTATCGCCAATCTTCACCAATGGACCTCGAAGTGTCTCAAAGCCCAAAAGCAGAAAGCCCCGCAGCAACAGATAAGCCTGTATTGCTAACTGAGGATCTCAAAAGCAAAATTATTAACATTCTGAACAACGTACGCAATGCCCAGAACGTGCCGGCTGCAGACAGAGTGGGGCAGCCGTCAAAGGTCCCTGCAAGTGTGTCTACAGCTGCTGCTCCTCCAGCGCATGCACCTCCACTTCCACCTCCGCCTCCTCTCCCTCCTCTTCCTCCCAATGAATTTGACAACTTTACTAGCTCTGGTGCGCAAGGTTCTGGGGACAGCATGAAAGGGGGCATATCAGCACCTGCAACATCTCAACTGATGGGGGCTTCAGCCTTTCCCTCCGGCTTTGAAGCTGGAAATCAGTATAATCAGAACTCCGGAGACTGGTGGATGGGGTTCAAGGATGGCCATGGATATGGCAATGAAGCCGGGCAGGAGCAGGGAGTACAAGGCCCTGCTGGAGGGCCATACCAAAGACCTGCTGGAGGGCCATACCAAGGCCCTCCAGGAGTGCCATACCAAGGCCCTCCAGGAGTGCCATACCAAGGCCCTTATGGCTATCCTGGCATGCACAACCAAATGGGCAACTACGGACCACCCAGATATTAGTTCATATATTATAATATATTAGTACTTTGCTTAAATAATGTTGCAGTGGGGTGTGAGTCGAAGGTTATAGGCCTGTGAAGCAGACATTTTAGGAGATTTTATGTAAAAGTTGTGTATCCTTTACAGGACGTCACAGTCAATCCCAGCATTGTTTGGCTGTTTGTGGTTTTTTTGGGTGGCAAGTTCATGTTCAGTAGGTAGCCATTGCTTTCTGAATAACTTCACTAATATTAATAATAATATTCACTAAATTAATGTCCCAGTTAGTTGCATGTCCTCTAAAGGACATCACAGTCAACCTCAGCATTTATTAGCTGTTTGTGATTTCCCGGCAGTCTTACATTCAGTAGTTTGCCACTGCTTTTGAACGGCCAAAGCTCATACCATTGTATGAAAATCAACACAAATCAATCTGCATCCAAATCACCTGCGGCTGACTACACACCATCAGTGATTTTGCGCGCCGTGAAAAATTTTCTCTGTGCATTTTGGTGTCTGGAAAAGTTTGGACTCAATCATGGCTTGACGTTGTCTACGACACTCCAGTTTGCTAGGTATTAAGGCATATTAGGGCTATTGTTGTTTCTTCTGCTGCTTTCATTTATCTGCCAACTCAAGCCGTCCTGTCTTCTGCTTTCTTCTGCAGCCTTGCCTTGTCCTTCACATGTTATTCATTGTATGGTACTTAAACAGTGCTGTTTAAAAGCTTACTTTCTGCTGCGATATGTCTTGTTTCACATAATATTCTTATCTTTAGACTTGCTTGTGGTTGCTTTCAATTTTTCAGCTAAAGTTTTCTGTGGGATGGGTGCGAAATTCAATTCAGAGAGTTTAACATAAATATCACATGTGTGATTTGGAAAAGGTACAAAACGAAGCCATCATTTTGGGCTGCACGAGAGACACCAGCTGTGTAGCAATGAGATACCTCCTTGACTTCCCGACAATGGAACACAGGATCAAGATCTGGAGAGCTCGTGCATACTTAAAAATAAGTGCAGATGAGCAGCACCCACTGCATGACGCTATATTCAGAGAAAAGGGTGACAGGCTAAAGAGGGGCAAATCATGGATGGGTCAGGCGGAAGATGTCGTCAGACAGGTCTGCAGTCTTACCAGTATCAACCCCGGCAAGGAATGGGTGCCGGTGCCTCCAGCCTTTAAGTGCACTTTCTCCTGCATTATCACACTCGACAGACGGTGCAGAGAGCAGAACCCCGCCGCTGTCAATGCTGAGGTTAACACGCTCATCTATGAACACTCAGATAGCCCCGAAGTGCTCATCTATACAGATGGATCTGTTATAAAGCAGCAGAGAAGTGCGTGGGCATTTACAGCCCGTTCAGCGGGCCGAACCGTTCAAGAATCCAGTGGTGCCCACTCTATGACCACGAGTAGCATGACGATGGAGGTGATGGCAGTTACACAGGCTTTCATATGGCTGGAATCACAGCATTATACCAACGTGTGTGTACTAAGTGATTCAATGAGCATGATTCAGAAGGTCGAAGCTGGATCTGTACATAGACAGTGGACTGAGTCTCTGCGGAAGTCTGTTGTTCGTAAAGTCACCTTCATCTTCGTCCCGGGACATGCGGGAGTCGAAGGAAATGAACGAGCTGATAAACTGGCTGGCTCTGCATCCCCTGTAGATGGCCAGCCCATGGATCGTGCCGATGTTATTAACGTCCTTAAAGATATGTCGAGAACAGAGGACTTTGACGTCAGTGATTCCACATCACTGTCCAGGATGAAAGACTTGGGAGTAAGAATCGGCACAGCCAGACGCGAGAGGTACATCGAGAAAACAAAGCGCCTCGTCAACCAACACAGAACTGGCACTATTAGCCACCGGACGCTGATGCATATGCTGGGGGGAGGATCTGAGCACCTATGGACATGTCCGGATTGCAATGAAGATACCCCAACTGATAACTGATCACATATGTGTGAGAGTTAGCAGTGGGGCATGTCATTATCCACCTGTATTTCTGGATCGCCCCTGAACCCGAAATAATTTCTTGTATCATTTATGTGACAGCACAACAAGCCTTAAGAAGCTGAAGTTTCATATCTCATGTGGTAGGATACGTAACTGCTTCCAGTTTTGTTTAGTTAAAAAGGTAAACTTTAGTTATTCAAAGTAATATTAAAAATAGTATTTTTGATGTGTAAAGTGAAAAGTAAAGGTGGCAACACGGGATAGGAGGTTGACTATCAACAGCTTCGATGCATGTAGCCTGCCCATTTACAAAGCCACCTTAGTCACCGATGACGACACATGTGCTAGGTTACTATTCTTGGCCTCCCATAAGGGCCCCAGTAAGGCATGCATTAAAAAGAATCGTCCATGGCGGAATTTAAACCCATGACTGCAGGATTAGACAGTCCAGTGGGTTATCCACTTTGCTAGAAAGACAAATGTTATCCACTTCGCTAGAAAGCGAGTGTTATCCACTTCACCAGAAAGATAAATGTTATCCACTTCGCCAGAGAGACAAGTGTTATCACTTCACCAGAAAGACTTGACTTGGCCAGTGTTTCAGTGGCTGTCTTTGCCTTGCCAAAGACATCTATGGTGCTTGTTTGGTAGAGGATCTGCTTTGTCCAATATATTTCTTCAGTGTGGATGTTTGTGCCTCATTGAAGAGATATATCGGATACAGAGCGAGTGTCACTTGAATATGAATTGCGTGACGTCCGGTAAAAGGGAATTCGTTTGTGTGACACTAAACACAGGAATTTGTCAGGGGCAGATGCCATGTGTGATTTCTAGCCGTGTTTCCAAAGGGAAGTCACTGACAATGTTTTATGTAGCAGGTATGTACGAGATTTTGCTAGTGTTTCTCGTGGTGATGTCTTTCTGTCTCTCTCTTCCTTCCTCTTTCTCTCTGTCTTCATCCCTCAATCCCTCTCTCTCTCCCTCTCTCTTCCCCTCCTCTATCTCATTTGCTCTCTCTCCTTCCCTTTCTATCTCTCCCTCCTCCCCTTTCTATCTCTCCCTCCTCTCTCACTCTCACTTCCTCTCTCTCTATCTTTCCCTCTTCTCTCTTCCTCTGTCTCTCTCACTCCCATCCTCTCTCCCTCCCTCTCTTGCTCTCTCCCTCCATCTCTTGCTCTCTCCCTCCATTTCTCTTCCACCCTCTGTGTGTGTGTCTCTTTCTTTCTCTCCCACACTCTCTCCCACCCTCTCTGTCTCTCTCTCTCCACACACACACACACCCTCACACACACACACACACAAAAGGCTATGTTTGAGCATCTAGACACATTGGTCATCTGAGCCGTGAAGAGAGCTTGCATCTATTTGAGTGAGCAAACTTTGTTTTCAGAGGGTCACAAATTGGGCACACAGGCCCATCTTATATTCAGCCCTTCCAATCACTCATCTTTCATATATCAACAATGCACACAGACCCATCTTACATTCAGCCCTTCCAATCACTCATCTTTCATATATCAACAATGCACACAGGCCCATCTTACATTCAGCCCTTCCAATCACTCATCTTTCATATATCAACAATCTATTGTGGATGTTACATTCACACAGACAAAACATCAAATGAAAGCTGTGAGCTTTCTGTGGTTACTTTCCTTCTGACCCAGTACCATCTCCATAAGGACTGGTTCTTCATCCCCTCTCCAGGCTTGTAAAGTGAAAAACTGGTACTAAACCATCACATCCTCAAAAGGGCATATTGGGGTGTAAACAGGTCGTACGGGACAGACTGGGTTTAGGCCTCAGGTGGTGGTGTCTCCGTGGGTATTGGGTATTCATTGCCAGTTGCCTCCACCCCACTGCCCAGAGCTAGTTGTTATTCATAAAATTGCCCTCCTTAGGCTAAGAAGTAACAGGGTTCAAATCCCAGCAAAAGGCTAGGAGTATTTACAAGAGCACTTGGTTTCTAATATCACATTTCTCTCATATCTCTTCAGTTGTGATATTGGATGCCTAGCCTTGTTGATGAGGACCAAAATTCAGGAGGCCCATGTGTAAGTTGCATCATATCTTCCGCAGTACTTGCAAATGGCAGAGGTTGGTCATAAAGCAGCTGCTCTGGCAAAGTTGATAGCAACGAAAACCTACCCATGGGTAGATAGCTCATTAATTTTGGTGGAATCTTGCAATGAGGAATGAGTTGTTTTTTTTTGCTGTAATTTTCCACGGAATTTTTAAAAAATTTTTAACACATCCCTATTCTTTCTTTTTCTTTTAATTTCCTTTTGTGAACTTATAATGATTTTAAGTTCCTTTGATTTTGTTTTTCCATTCACGTTTCAGAAATTGACATGGCAGTATACATGTATTTTATCATGTATTCAGTTTTTAATTGACTGTGCGTTTGTTGAGTTATAATTAAAAGAAGGAAGACGAAAGCCATGGTTTTCATATGTGTATGTGTTATGCTTCACTGTCTCACTGGGAGGGTGCTGTCAGTATAAAAAGTGGCCTACTGAAAATATGTTTTCTGTTCTTATTTTTTATTGTGTTTGTGTTCGCTGGCTTTGAACTCAAGCGTAGGCCATACACGTGTGGCTACTTCTAGTGCACTGGACTTAATTTGGCATGTGGTTTAGCTTTCTTGGGAGTCTCCATGGCGAAGTGGTCAAGTCGCCTGACTCGGGCTCCTGAGGTTGTGGTTTTGATTCCGGTCCACGTCCTTTGGTTCACAAGTGTATTTTTTCTGAGACACCTGGAGCTACAGATTTTGTGCTTTGTGCGACACTTTCAGCGGTTTGCTGCGGAAAGAGGCTGAACCATATGGAATAAAACCTGGTACAATGAAGTCGACCCTGTCGACTTTTAAGCGACGTTTCTTTAAAGCTTTCTCTGTTGCCTGTGTCCCTGGCTATCAGGTGAATCCACTCCGACTTCAGAGCTACTTGTAATCCACATTGTATTTTTTGTGGAGGACTTTTGTGTGGCATTCTGGTGGCGGCATTAAGCACAGTGTACCTGTACGGACTGTTGGCTTGCGAAGACTCCTGTCTGTTCCACTTTTCACATGGAGCAGCGAGGAGCATTTTGTGTGATATTCACTGGCACAGGAACGGAGCATAATGGGGACAACACGTTGCCGTGAAGTTGGAACCGCAACTAATGACTAAAGAAGCCATTAACAGTAGGTTGTACAAATTGTTGCCTGGCATATTTTGTTGCGTCTTGCCATGTGTGTACTGCAGAATTATATATCAGATAAAGGGCATAGATGAATCACATTTTGGCTGGAATACATAAAACATATAGTCTCTAATATTGTTTGAATGTGAAACATTTGTTATCGCTACAGTAATTGCAGATCTATATATATATAAAAGAGACTATGTGTGTGGTTGGGGATGTATTTGCTGTGTTCGATAACGGTACATCCGATTGAGATGAAATTTCTACACGTCTTCCTTTCATTCCTGTGCAACCAACTGTAATAGTTTTTTAGGGTGCAATCATCTATTTACTTACTAAAATTTCATTTTGTAATTACATGACTCAACATAAGAAATATTCTATAAAGGGACATAACGTTTAGTAGCATTGCTATATCTTAGGTTAAGTCCCCTGGCTATAGATAGCTAAATAGATAGATCTGACCCGATAGATAGAGAGGGTGGGAGAGATGGGCAGGCAGGCAGATAGACAGACAGACAGCCGGGTCAACAGACAGACAGACAGTCGGGAACGGGAACTTATATGACTACTTATATGAATTAAATTAGATGCTCCCCACCAGGGACTGGGTGAAGCCGGGTCGGGTCAGACAGACAGACAGATAGTCGGGAACGGGAGCTTATATGACTACTTATATGAATTAAATGAGATGCTCCCCACCAGGAGCTGGGCGAAGCCGGGCTGGGTCAGACAGACAAACAAGCAGACAGATAGATAGATCCCCGCCAGGACCTGAGCGAAGCCGGGCCGGGTCAGGGTCAGCTAGTTCACTATAAAGTCTTTCTGTGTGCACAACAGGGGTTCTAAATATCTAGTGGTTGAAGCTTCAGCATATTTGAGTAATCAGTTATTGTTCGTCAAATACTATATAGGAAATGTCTTTGTTTTGTTAACTTTATGGCTGCAATTTAACAGTTGTTGGGCAATGGACAAAGTAAGGATTATATGGCTAATATTGACATTCACTTTGCCAGTGACAGTGACATGCCCAGAAGAGTGGAGTCTCTGTGGCGAAGTGGTCAAGCCGTTTGACTTGTGTTCCGAAGGTTGTTGGTTCGATTCCGGGCAGCGCCCTTCGGTTTACGAGTTAAATGTTTCGGAGACTCCGGTGGGTTGTCGCTAAAAGCTACGGAGTTTGTGCTTTGTGCGACGCTTTCCGTGCTACGGAAAGAGACCGAGCCATATGGGATAAAACCCGGTGCAATGAAGTCGACTTTTAAGCGACTTTTTTAAGCGACATTCACTTTGGGGGTAAAACTAAAATCTCTTCACTATGAAAAGCTCTGATTTGTAGTCGTATAAACTCCAGCACAGAGTAGCACGATGGGAGACTTCTGATTATCAGAAGAGTTAACCAGTGAGCCAAAAGTTATAAGCACTTTTGAATCTGGCTAGATTCTGTCAGAGAGAAAATGAAACCCTAGGACCATGTTATGTAGTTGTACGTTTCATTCCTGTCTCAGTATTGACATACCTGAAATATACATTTCATTCCTGTCTCCGGATTGACATACCTGAAATATACATTTCATTCCTGTCTCAGCATTGACATACCTGAGATATACATTTCACTCCCACGTGTTGACAGAACTGATGTACACACTGAATTCCTGTCTATGTGTTGACAGAACTGAGTTATAGATTTAATTTCCATCTCTGTATTAACTGAATTGACATATACATATCATTCCCATCTCTGTATTAACTGAACTGACATACACATTTAATTCCCATCTCTGTGTTGAGAGAACTGACACACACATTTCATTGCCATTTCTGTATTGGTAGAACTGAGATATACATCTGTATTGATTGTGATGTGGTAATTTTGGTCACATGCCCAGAAAAAATTTAAAACTGTTGTGATGCTTTTAAAGGAATATCCTGTACCTCACCTTGGCTACATCAGAGGTCTGGAATGACAGTTTGTGGAGCCTAGAGACACAGTTTAGAGAATGCCCTGGTACCACCTACCACAAAGAGCAACATTGAAGAAATTTATTTGTGAGGGGGAGGGGGCCCGCTCACTTTTAACTCAAGCGTAGTCCATAAACGCAACTTCACATAGCACTGGGCTGAATTTACTTTCTCTATTACATCAAGCGAACCGACTCCGTCTTCAGAGGTACTTGTAATTTACGTCCCCAAGCCAAGGACAAGAAGTCAACATTTGAGTTTGCATCAGCACATGTTTAAGAACATGTGCTCTTATCCATTTCCCTATGCTGACCTCCGTTGACAAAATATGATGGATTCAGACCCAGGGAAAGACCACGTAAAAGATGGAGTGGTAGTATCAAGAACAACCTTACAGAAATGAATACCGACTTACAATGCATTGGCTAAAGCACACAGAAGATCCTTACATCTACCCCCAACACTTGAGCATATGTATGTATGTATGTATGTAACCGGACTCTGTGATACTTGCAACGTGACTCCATGATACGTGCAACTTGACTCCATGATATGTACAACGAACGAATGAATGGAAATCTTTATTTTTAAAGGGTTAAGAATTGGGCACGTAGGCCTGTCTGACATTCTGCCCTTCTTTGTTTCCTCTCATACATTCTTTCATTCAGCATTAAAACGCATAAAAAATAATCAATAATACATGACTCACTGAAGCAGTGTTTAACATGGGCATTATAAATACCCAAGGTGGGTGTAATGTGCCATACATATGGGGATTTTTTGGCTAGTTGTCGTTCGAGATAATTTACCATTATTATTGTCTTTGTTGTTGTTGATTTTTAAAAAAATAAAGGCATGTAGTCTGTCCTGAGGTAGTGTTCAAGCATGTATGTATGTATAATGATTGGTGGTGTCTTTGATTTCTTGTGAAAGATTGTTCCACAACTGAGTGGCAGAGTATGCTAAGCTTGTTTTATATGTCTATCCTAGGTTTAGGGACATGAAGTATATTTAATTGTTCGCTATGTCTTGCGTTATATTTAAACAATGGCCAAAGGTAGCTTGGGGCATTTTGAAATAGGATTTTGTGAATTTGTTTAGCCTTATTAAAAAGTAGGCGTTTGTGGAGTGGCAGTAACCGAAGATGTTCATGTAGGTTGAATTGTCTCAAGCTTATCACCATTGATTAGACGCACTGCCCTTTTCTGGAGTGAATACAGGCGTTTTGTTATTGATTTGGAGCATTCATCCTAGATTGTGGAGCAATAATCAATATGTGTTTGTATGTGAGAAGTATAGAATATCTTGTGTTTTCGTCGAGGAAATTTTTAATTTTGGCAAGTTGGTATACTTTTTTGGCTATTTGTTTAACTAGAGCATGAACATGGGAATTAAAGGTTAGATTTTGATCTATGATAAAACCCAGTGCCTTGTGGTCGGTTATACTTTCTATAGGCGTGCTACCAATGTGCAGCTGAAGAATTCTCTGCGAGTTTAGAGTGTGAAGTCTTTGCCTGGTTCCTATTAACATAGATTTTGTTTTAGAAATGTTAATTTGCATGCGGTTTACATGACTCCAGTTAACTACTGTATCTATTTCCTGTTGCAAGGATAATTCTAGCACATTACGATCAATAGTGTTTGTATATACTGTGCAGTCGTCTGCAGATAGATCGCAGGACGGTGACAGATATAAGGGAAGATCATTTATATAAATGGCAAATAACAGAGGGCCAAGTACAGACCCCTGAGATACTCCAGTATTAATGGTAATGGCTTGAGATAGAGATTTATTGTGTGATACTACTTGTATTCTGTCTGATAAAAATGAGTTTATTAATGTCGCTATATTAAAGCTTACTTTCATTGTTTCTAGTTTTTTAATTAGAATAGTATGATCTATAATATCGAATGCTTTTCTAAAGTCTATAAACACTATTCCACATAGAGTATGATTGTGCAACTTGACTCTATGATATGTACAACCTGATTCCATGATATGTACAACCTGACTTCATGATATGTGCAACTTGACTCCATGATATTTACAACCTAACTCCATGATATGTACAATCTGACTTCATGATATGTGCAACCTGACTCCATGATATGTACAACCTGACTGTATGATATGTACAACCTGACTCTATGATATGTACAACCTGACTCTATGATATGTACAACCTGACTCTACGAAATGTACAACCTGACCCCATGATATGTATAACCTGACTCTATGATATGTACAACCTGACTCTATGATATGTACAACCTGACTCCATGATATGTACAACCTCACTCCATGATATGTACAACCTGACTCTATGATATGTACAACCTCACTCCATGATATGTACAACCTGACTCCATGATATGTACAACCTGACTCCATGATATGTACAACCTGACTCCATGATATGTACAACCTGACTCCATGATTTGTACAACCTGACTCTATGATATGTACAACCTGACTCCATGATATGTACAACCTGACTCTATGATATGTACAACCTGACTCCATGATATGTACAACCTGACTCCATGATATGTACAACCTGACTCTATGATATGTACAACCTGACTCCATGATACGTTGATACGTACAACCTGACTCCAGCTTCAAGCTTTCGGTTCAAACATGTGCTAGTCGCTGTGCTCAAGAAACAAAGTAGTTCCAGGCACGGCGGACATTCGGAAAACAAGCTAGTCGGAGTTGTTTTGGTCACAAGGGACATTTGGAAGACTAGATAGTCAGAGCTGTTTCGAGCACGCGGGACAATCGGAAAACTAGCTAGTCAGAGCTATTCTGGATGCGAAGGACATTCGGAAGACTAGTTAGTCAAAGCTGTTCCAAGCACAAGGGACATTTCATTCACTCAGACGTTTTTGCGTTGTGCCTGATTTATTTGCGCCCTTAAGCCAGCTCTGTGGCTAAGGGTTTGCGAATGCGGTTTGTGAGCCTGTATACCCGGGTTCGAAACACGGCGCTGCTGGTTTTTTCGAAAAAGGTATAGGGGCCGGTCGTTCAGAAAGCAATGGCAAACTACTGAACGTAACACTTGCCTAGTACATCAACAGCAGCTGAAAATGCTGGTTTTGACTGCAACGTCCCGTAAGGGATATGCAACAAAACTGACTTCAGCAAGTGTTTTTACGGGTTTGCCTTCCCATGGTTTTGAGGGACGTTAGACTCTTACTGTTGTGGTGCTGTCCACATCTCAGCTGGTCAAGGTAGAACGGTCAAAGACATCACGATCAACCCTCAAGGGAAGGCAGGGGCAGACCATTGGCATTCCCGATATCCAAGGAGGCTTCCATAAGTGCAGAGCCGGCACATAGTGCTCTGAGACTGGGCTCACCCAAGGAATCGACACGTCCTGCTCATGACTGCTTTAATTCTTCACTTCCATGTATTGGGCATTTTGTTTGCCACTGGTCGCTCCCCACACAAACCAGGGACGGGCAGTCTGCAGGCGACATCCACTCATCAAGCTTTTGCTTTGGACTTCCATGTAATAGACTCGCTAGCCAAGCGTTCCATTTTGTGTCAATAAGACGCTCTTTCACCTTTGACCATGCTCTCTCTCTATGAACACAGATACAGATTTTCATCGTAACCTTCTTGTGCAACTGGGGCACATTTCCACCTTTAGTAACCTTTCACGAGGTAGGCTACATGTGCTGCCGTCTCAGCACCATACCTCCATGCAGAACCGAGGTCCCATTCCATTATTTCATGCACCATTATTCAGGCAACCGAGGCCTGCTTTGAGTACTCTAATTTTTTCAAAATAAAAGCGCCAGCCACCCGAAACACTCAGCGAAGAGCATCCCCGGGAGAGCCGCTGGTAAACGGTAGGGCATGAACAAGGGGCAGTGAACTGGCGTGAGCCGGACCGCCCGCCTGCACCTGAGATCTAACTATGAGCTTTTTAACTGCAACAACTTTAATATACGCTATAGGAGTTGCAATTACCGCGGCTGCTGGCACCAGGCTTGCCCTCCAATAGATCCTCGTTAAAGGGTTTAAAGTGTACTCATTCCAATTACGGGGTCTCGATAGAGTCCCGTATTGTTATTTTTCTTCACTACCTCCCAGTGCCGGGAGTGGGTAAGTTGTGCACCTGCTGCCTTCCTTGGATATGGTAGCCATTTCTCATGTTCCCTCTCCGGAATCGAACCCTGATTTCCCGTTACCAGTTACAAACATGATAGGCATGTCACATACCATTGATATTTGATAGGGCAGACATTTGAAACATGCATCACCGGCATGTAAGGCCATGCTATCAGCACAAAGTTATCCAGAGTCACCAGTGGGAACATCACACCCTGCAACGACAATTGGTTTTGAACTAATAAAAGCTCTCTTTCTAAGCATGTATTACCTCTAGAATTGCCACAGTTATCCAAGTAGGATCGTGACATCTAAGAAACCTCGACTGATTTAATGAGCCATTCGCAGATTCACTGTGAGACAGTGTGAACTTAGACATGCATGGTTTCATCTTTGAGACAAGCATATGACTACTAGCAGGATCAACCAGATATCTATCGGACAGACGGACTATTCACACACACGCAGGCCAAGAGTAGCATCGCTAAAGCGCGCCCTCCCGGTACCCGGTGATACATGCAAAACCACTGGACGCCTACCAACGAGCTTTCAAGCTACGCCGGCAGGACTGACCGAAAAGCTATACCAGCTTACTGACTGCAGGCCCACTATTCATCTAGAGAGAGTAGGTGCTTATCAAGACTTTGTCGAACAGTCGTACAAATTTGCTCTTTTGCCTGCTCAAACCACGACTCTGGCTTCACTATGCAGTTATATTAACGAAACGCCTGCCTCTCTAACTTGTGTTGGCTGGGAAGATCCCAATTCGGTGCACCTCACACAGCCATCCGAGACAATGAACGCTAGTGAATGATCAGACCAATTTGTGCTTTAAATGTTCATCCACAATGGATGCATGTGAACAAATGGTCATTTCCACCATCATGCACCATCTGACATCTAACGCGCTTAATGTCTGACCAATCTGCAATCATTTTCACCATTGTCTTTATTCTATTTTCGATTTCCAATCAATGTGACCAGCGGCGACTAGCTTCCAAGGTGAAAAATCAATGCCTGTAGTAATCAGAATAACATGTATACGGTTATAACTGTATGCTCAGATAAAACCACATAAATATGAGATCCTGTATGCACGTTGTCCATGTTAAAAATGGCATGGCTTTGGAAATTGCAAAGAGTCAGCCAATGCCCTCGCTAAGTTCTTGTACGAGGGAGCTTCAAATTAAAACCTTAAATGTTTTTGTATGTGTGTGAATATATTCTGAAAAAGTAAAGAACAAATGTATCATTTTTTGATGTAGTCACCACTGTGTTCAATGCAAGTCCTCCAGCCACAATAAAGTTTGGATTCCTGTAGAAACAATTCTCTGGGGTCACTACTCGGTGTGCCTGGCCTGGTCGTGAACAGTCTGTCACAGAAGTCTCACCGTTTTGAAACTTCCTATGGTATGCATCACCATACTGGACTTTCATTCTCCGATAAAGTTCTATAGGTTTCACTTCATGACTGTTTAAAAAAAAACTGATAACAGAACGCTGCTTCTCTTTGGTGCATGTCAAAAGTGGGGCAGCCATCTTTAAACCATCCTTATTGCAAGAACGCAGCTCTGCTGTCACAACAGGCACAACGCAGTCACATCCGGAAAAAAAAATCTGGATGAACGCAGAAGAAGAAGAAACCATCCTTATGACATCACTGTGTATGACTGCTCCTTGATGTCGCGTGCTTAACCTTCTTGATATCCCTAACAAAAATATTGACAGGTTACAAGACAATGGCATGGTTATTGTAATTTCTCTCACACTTGTAAGGTTTTCATGTGAATCCCCTGGTAATAAAATGCTACCCATCAGTAGGTGGACATGTTGCCTAGGATAGAGTTAGTGTACAAAAAGTCAGTTTTTAAGAAAAGTATGAGGCCCTTTTGTGTGCCTTGAAGGGCTATGGGTTCATCGGGTTAGCCCCGCTGGATGGGCCTCAACATCTATTGGCTGTTTGTGATTTACTGCATTCGCTGTTGCAAGGAGGTTACTGGCTCGATTCGTAATCCCGCATACCGCGTTTGAAATGCAGCTGCAGGCAATTTGGAAGCAGACCGCCTCGCGCTGGTTTCATACAAAGGTATGCGTGCCTGTCGTTCAGAAAGCAATGGCAAACTACTGAACGTAAACTTGCCAAGTGATCAGATACAACCAAAAAATTGCTGGGGTTGACTGCAATGTTCTGTACAGGATATACAACTAACTTTTTAACTTGTCGTTTACTAAGCAATTTTATGTTCACTAATTTGTCATTGTTTTCTGAACAGCTGACTGACACTTTGTACCGTCAAAATAACGCGATCTGCTTCTGAATCGCCCGTGACTGATTTTTTAACACTTGACTTTATGTGTTGGGGATTTGTGATACTGTGTCTCACTAACTCCTTAGCCATATATTCCAAATTTTTATACCTGCACTACGTAAATTAGAGAAGTAAACTGCTGTATGTCTCTACAATTATGGTGAGCATGATATGAGTAATGCCATATAAGTTAGAGAACTGAACCGCTGTATATCTCTAAAATTATGGCAAGCATGATACGACTATTGCCATACAAATTAGAGAAGTTAACCAATGTATGTCTCTAAAATTATGTTGTGCATAATATGAATATTGCCATATAAATTGGAGAAGTGAACCACTGTATGTCTTTAACATGGTGAACATATGAATATTGCCACATAAATTAGAGAAGTGAACCCCTGCATGTCTAACATGGTGAGCATATGAATATTGCCACATAAATTAGAGAAGTGAACCACTATATGTCTCTAAAATGGTGATCATATGAATATTTCCATATAAATTAGACAAGTGAACCACTCTTATGTCTCTAAAATGGTGATCATATGAATATTTCCATATAAATTAGAGAAGTGAACCACTGTATGTCTCTAACATGGTGAGCATGATATGAATATTGCCATATAAATTAGAGAAATGAAACACTATGTCTCTAACATTATGGTTAGCATGATACAAATATTGCCATTGCGCAAAAAATATGAATAAACAAATAAAGAAAACCACTCTGAAATAGAATAAATCCAGAAAGAGTAAACTAGATATTGAAACACAGTCATCACAACCAATAGGTTGTACAGTTTATTGCCTGACATTTTGCTGCATCTCATCAGTTGCATACTGCTGAATTGTACAGGGTGTTTGTAAAGTCTCACTAAACTTTGTATGTAGAACAAATTTGAAAAATTCTTTCTTCCGTTAATAACACCATTCTGTTTGGAGTGCAAAGAATTACTCCTGCAAACGACAGCCATTCTCTGCATATTGCTTCATGGTGGCCTGTGGAGCTCATTATTTGATGACATCATGTACTTCATTTTTCAAATTTGTTCTACATAACAATGTGTAGTGAGACTTTACAACCACCCTGTATATCATATGAAGTGAATCATATTTTGGGTGAAGTTACACATATTCACCGATGGCCGATCATGTTCCCTCACATCTTGAGATCCGCAACAGAATATCAGTTTATGTGCTGATACTTTTCTATCATCTTCTTCTTGTGTTTTTGATATTTCTAGTGGAGTATAGTCCCACAGACACACAAGCTAAGCCTTTTGCATACCAGTTCATGGTTGCTTGGGTGTTATCTGATGTGAGATTGTCAATCTCTGACCAACCCTCTCTAGTCATCTCTGACCAACCCTCTTTAGTCATCTCTAACCAACCCTCTCTAGTAACCTTTTGTGACATGCACAGAAGGTCTACAGTGTTACTATTCTTTTGTTACTTTCTCTTTGTCAGAAGTGGTCTAGAAGTAGATAACACAGATTCACAATACTGACATACAGGTTTTGAGAACAGCCTACGATCAGTTGGAAGCAGACAGTTTTGCGTTGATTTTTACAACAGCACTAGCTCTGGTCGTTCAGAAAGCAATGGCAAACTGCTGTTTAGAAAGCAATTGCAAACTACTGAATGTCAAATTGCGCAAAACAATCACAAATAGTAAGAATCGTGCTGGGGTGGATTGTGATGTCCTGTAAAAGGACACAGCAAACTCCACAGTAACATACAGGCAGCACTTCTCAATGCTATGATGTAAGGCTGAGTCCTTTCTCATTGTCTTCCTCCTCTCTTTTTCCATAAATCTTTCCAGTTCTTACAATATGTTCAGGTTTTTTTCCCTCCCATAAAATGGTCGAAAAAAATAATGAAATAAAATCTCTTTCTGATGTTTGATCAGTTTTCTTCATGTTGTGCATTTTCCAAAACATTTAGATTACTCACCATAAAAGTCTACAGCATTTTAAACATTTTCCTGGATCCTGCTTATTGAAATTTTATATTTAAATTCTTATTTTCAGTTTTTGAAGTGTCTTGATCCTGGCACACATGTCAAAATAATCGTCAGTGAGAACAGGCTGATTGACCAACGGCAACCTTTAGCTGAGATTGAAGTGCATGCAGCCTTGTGGCATTGCTTGAAATGAGTTTTCATATGTCCACATGAGAATCAGCAGAAAATGCTACAGGTAAAATGATTATTGTTATTGTTCTGTTTCCTTTTCTCCTTTCATTGTGCTGATCCTATAGGACACTGCTGTAACCACTCTATGTCTCCTCTCATGTTGCTCCAGTTCATGATATTCATCTCTTCATTCTCCCTCGTGTTTTTTTTTTTTTTATTTGCTCAGGGCCTTTGCTTGCATTCAAAGATAAGGGACAGGGTTTTAAAAACAAAAAGGAGACTATGGTATATGATATCACGACTTCCATCTTGAGGTGGAAGCTGTGAAGGTGGTATTCCGATGGCTGGAGAGTCATACAGAATGGCATGTTGTCCTTGTGACAGAGTCACAAAGCTTGTGATCAAATTGAAACTGTTATATTCTGCATAGAGTGACTTGCACCGCTCGACAAGATGAAGGTCAAGAACATATGGGTTGAATTCTGCATGGCTGAATGGATAAGAATGCACGTTCTTGAACATCCGGCGTGTTGATGCCGAAGTAGGGGGTTCAACCCCTACACCGGACAGTTGGACTAAAATGTTGACCTATCGTCCTTGACTTGGGGACATTAATTACAAGTACCTCTGAAGTTGGAGTTGGTTTGCTGATGGCAAAGGACACTGGTAGTAGGGAAAGCTAACCTACACGCAAAATTTAGTCCAGTGCTACTAGAAGTAGTGTGTATGGACTATGCTTGAGTTCAAAGCAAGTGAGTGCACACACAAATACCAAAAAACATGGGTTTTCTGCCAAGACCATGCAGGTATGTCCAGAAATAAACAGGCTGGTGTGCTGGCTGCTGACGCTTTTTTGAGTGGTGGGTCCCTTGATGGCCAGGCTGATTTGATAAAGACTGTCTGGGATAGAATGGAGTGTGCAGCAAAACATAGTATCCACTTCTAGCGGAGGTGATTCAGTGGAGAGTGAAGACAGGGTCCAGAGAATACAGAATTCATGAGGGAAAATGCACATTTAATCAGGTTCCACTGATACCTTCAGCATGGGAACTTTTTGTTGGCTATTGAAGGAGAAACTCTTTGTTGGCTACAGAAGGAGGAACTCTTTGTTGGCTGCAGAAGGAGGAACTCTTTGTTGGCTAATGAAATAGGAACTCTTTGTTGGCTGCAGGAGGAGGAACTCTTTGTTGGCTAATGAAATAGGAACTCTTTGTTGGCTATTGAAGGGGGAACTCTTTGTTGGCTATTGAAGGAGGAACTCTTTGTTGGCTATTGAAGGAGAAATTCTTTGTTGGCTATTGAAGGAGGAACTCTTTGTTGGCTATTGAAGTAGGAACTCTTTGTTGGCTAATGAAGGAGGAACTCTTTGTTGGCTATTGAAGGAGGAACTCTTTGTTGACTATTGAAGGAGGAACTCTTTGTTGGCTATTGAAGGAGGAACTCTTTGTTGACTATTGAAAGAGGAACTCTTTGTTGACTATTGAAAGAGGAACTCTTTGTTGACTTTTAAAGGAGGAAACAGAGCCTTGTGGAAATATACAAAGTACAATTATGGTGATTCTTAAATTCCTACGCTCCTGGTTAGGGGAGAGCTTGTTATTTAACAGTGGAAGTTATCGCGGCAAGATTATCTAGATTATTGGTTCTCAACCTTTTTTGGCCCGTGCCCCCATTCACCATATTTTCAGAACGTCATTCCCCCCTTTCGTATTTCCTACCTAAAAATTTGGCCCGTGCCCCCCTTCACCATATTTTCAGAACGCCATTCCCCCCTTTCGTATTTCCTACCTAAAAATCCCGCCCCCGCCCCTACACAGTATACGCAATAATGGAAGCTAAATTTAATAGCATATACTAAAACAAGTCTAGACGTCCACATAAAACATGATTTGTGGGTCTACTTACTTTATAAATTGAATTTTAGAAGGGTGGGACGTACAGAACCGTACAGTATGAAGGGAAAAACCAATATCAAGTAATCGGTTCTTGTATTAACGCGATCTTGAAATAATCTTAATTCCCCCCCCCCCCCCACCCTACGGAAACCCAAAAATTCCGGGGGGGGGGGGGGGGGGAATTCCCCACCGGTTGGCGGTTAAGAACCACTGATCTAGATCGTTTGCCAAGGTAATTAAAGTAGTAACTGATTATATTGATTTGTATTTACAGAGATAGTGGGATTATCTCATCCTTTTCATACTCTTTCTTTCTTTCACAGGGTGATTATCTTATTCATTTCATATTCCTCTTTCTTTCATAGGATGATTGTCTTATAAAATTTCATATTCCTTTTTCTTTCATAGGTTACACGGGATACCTCATAATCATGTAGCAAGAATTGCAGAACATCACCCTCATCATCATGGAGCAAGTCCTTGCAGAATCATGCCCTCATTATGAGCCGCTGGAAGGATTGGATTCTCAACACTTGACCAGTTTTCTCAACACTTGACCAGTTTTCTCAACACTTGACTAGTTCTCTCAACACTTGACCAGTTCTCTGAACACTTGATCAGTTCTCTCAACACTTGACCAGTTCTCTCAACACTTGACCAGTTCTCTCACCACTTGACCATTACTCATGCCTCATACATTTCCATACCCAGGGTGTCTTCAGTGTCCTGTCTCCATCACCATGTTGATCAACCCTTGCCTCTGTCATAAGTTGCTAATTAGAGGAGTATTTTGCTTACTCCACTTTGTTAGCTAATTGAGTTATCGCTGACACTGGCGTTGTAGTGGATGCGGGTTCAACTCCCTGATGCTCCCAGTCCAAGGAAGTAAACTTGGGACAAATGCCTTTTAGGCTGAATAAAGACCAAGTCCCTGGACACACAAGCACACAGCTGGATAGGGCTCGTAAACAAAGTAACAGTTGATGGTCTTGGTATCCCCAAGCACACGGCTGGATAGGGCTCGTAAACAAAGTTAACAGTTGATGGTCTTGGTATCCCCAAGCACACGGCTGGATAGGGCTCGTAAACAAAGTAACAGTTGATGGTCTTGGTATCCCCAAGCACACGGCTGGATAGGGCTCGTAAACAAAGTAACAGTTGATGGTCTTGGTATCCCCAAGCACACGGCTGGATAGGGCTCGTAAACAAAGTAACAGTTGATGGTCTTGGTATCCCCAAGCACACGGCTGGATAGGGCTCGTAAACAAAGTAACAGTTGATGGTCTTGGTATCCCCAAGCACACGGCTGGATAGGGCTCGTAAACAAAGTAACAGTTGATGTCTTGGTATCCCCAAGGAGTGCGGAGGAGGAAGTTAGGTACCAAAGTTTAATTCGATTACTTTAATACTTGGAAGGGCAGGTTTCCTCCCTGACAATCTCCCCTCCCTGGTTAATATAACGAGTCCCCCACCAAGTGTTGTAACAGGTTAGTTAGTTAGTCTTTCCTCTTGAGCCTAAGGCGGCGCATAGGGCAGAAGTCCTGTCTCTCCATGCCTGGCGGTTCGCTGCTACCTGTTGTAGATCTTGGATATTTACTTGGCCATTGAATGAGCCTTCTCTAATGATGGTTCTACGCAGGGTCTCTCTTGGTCTTCCCCGTTTTCTTTTCCCTACCGGTGACCATATGAGGGCTTGGTAGGGGAGTCTTGACTTGTCCATTCTGAGTACATGGCCGATGTAGTTCCAACGGCGTCTTCTTGTAACAGGTAGACATGCACAATTACGTACACATGGAAAATATTAAGATAGAACTATGAGTTTAAAAAAACTACTACTGTGGTTATTTTCTACCAAGGTACATCATAATAGTTTGCAGTATGATGATAGTGAACTAGTTATTTCTTCTTCTTCTGCGTTCATCCGGATTTTTTTTTTCCGGACGTGATTGTGCTGTGCCTGTTTACAGCAGAACTGCATTCTTGCGCTATTAGGCCGACACATCCGACTTCTGCAGGCATTTGTTGACCGGGGTAATCTTCCCGGGAGAACTAGTGATTTGAAGGCATAAGACATTCACATATACTTGGTAGTGATGTAAAATAATAGTCATATAAAATGATGTAAACAATAATATGATGTTACATCAACATGTATGATAAAATACGTAAGTTAAAATGTTACTTGTATGACTGGAATACAGGTATCAGACTGAGATTTTGCCTTGGGTCAGCTGAGGCAGTTTCTGTATGAATTGCAAGTTCTCCACCAGGTTTCTCCGTGTTGTCACTGAACAGGATCATGTAACCAGGTGCTTTGGTTGAGAGCTTGAAATAGACGATCAAGAATGGGTAGTTTCTAAGATCTACACATTGATTGATTGATTGATTTAGTAATCGACATCACAGCATTCGGGGCATTCCCATAAGCGCTCCGTCTCCATCCTCAGCAGCCAGCGAAGAGTTCCAACACCAATAGTACCAGTAGCAATCAGATTATATGTCCGTCTCGCCTTTCCTCTGAGCGGTGAGCGTCAGCCAGATCCCCTCGTCACTCCTCGCTGTCTCATTTTTGTCAGACCATGGTAATCCATTTGCTCCTCCGAGGTGTGCACGTGCTCCCACAAGGCCGCAACCACGTCTGCCTTGTCATGTATCAATACTCCACCAAGTTCTGCAGAGCCAGCCAATCTGTCCGCCTGTTCATTTCCCAGCACACCGGCATGCCCCGGAGAAAAGATCCAGGCGATGCTTGTCACCCGTGACCTCCGAAGCGAAGCAATCCACTCCGCACGAAGCCTGCCCGTCCTCACCCTCGTCAGCATGCTTTCTGAGTCAGTTACAATCACGATGTGTGTGTGTGTGTCGTATTCTCCATCCAGCGGAGAGCCGCAGTGACCGCCTCCACCTCCATTCTTAAGCTGGATGTTGTGGTATCATATGCCAGGCTCTCCTGCCCCAAACGTCGACCATTGGCTTTGGCTATGAACCCCCAGCCACTTTTCTCACCTCTTGACACCGAACCATCTGTGTAGATAATCACATCACCCGAGTGAGCATTGTCCTGAATTAGTTGCTGGATTTCACTTCCGTGGCCCCTGCTGGCCACTCCCTGCACTCCCGGCTTAATGTGATTATAACTCTGCACAATTCTGACTGCTCCGCTGGCACTCTGACCCACTCCTCTCCACGCCTAATGTTCTCCAAGGGGCACACCTGTCTGATCGTATCCTCTGCCTGAGCCATCCATGATTTCCCTCTTATCAGTCGCTGACCCTTAACTGCGTCCAGCGCCTCATGCAGTGGGTGGTCTGTGTCTGCAGCTACTCTGAGGTATGCCTTCGCCTGCATCACCTTGAGCCTACCAGCAACACTCGGCAGACCAAGGATGTAACGCATACACACTACTGGGGTGTCTCTAGTGCATCCCAGAATGACCCGCATAGCTTCGTTCTGTATGCGCTCTAACTTCACCAGCTGACTCTCTGAGACAGTGAGCAGACCTAATCCATAATCAATTACTGAGAGGATCAAGTGCTGGTATAGTGTGAAAAGCATTCTCTGCTCTGTGTCCATTGCAGCCATAGTTTTAAGTGCACTGAGTCCCTTTTGAGATCTTGTCACAACCGTCTCCACATGGTCCTTGAAGGATAGGCTCCTGTCAAATGTGATGCCCAGATACTTCAGTTTGTTCTCTCTGCTGACATTTCTACCATCTATCGCGAGGCTTGGGACATCCGCTCTCACAATCCTGTTGTCCAAAGAGCACCACAAAACAGCCGCCTTTTCTGGGTGGATGACAGCACTCATTTCAGTGCACCAGTCAATCACTTTGTCTACTGTCGCCTGTAGCTCCTGGGCTGTTTGCTCCCTATCTCTCCCCTGCCTATATGCAAGAATATCATCTGCAAATGTTAGTATTCTTCCAACCCCTGGTGCTTCTAGGTTTGCAATCTTGCTCGTATACACATTAAAGAGCACCGGTGAGACTGCAGATCCCTGTGGCAGTCCCGGGGTTAAAATATGTGGCTCTGAGGTCCATGCACCCAGACGGAGAGCAACCCGACGAGAATGCAGGACGGCTGCTATCCAGTTCACCAACCAGGGATTGACCCCCTTCTCCATCAGTGCGGTCATCAAAATATCATATCAAACTCTATTGTACGCATCCTCGAGATCAAGCGCTGCTGCCATCGTTTCTTGTCTACTCTGGAACCCCTCATAAATGTCAAAGGCAAAAGTGGCTGCATTTGACCAGGTATCTTTTCCTGGCCTGTAGCTCCCCAGACCTCTTGGAAGAAGCTTCCCGCTTTCCAAAAACTCTTGCAGCTTGACAGCGACTATCTTCTCTAGAACCTTCCCAAATGTATTTTGAAGGGTGATGATTCTAAAGCCGCTAAGCTTTGACTGATCCTTGAATGGTTTTGGGAGAGGGATGAGATAGCTGTGCACCCAATCCTGCGGTACTGATGCTGTCCTAATGCTCTGGTTAAAGCAGTCGGTCATCTCCTCCAGGTCTGCATCGCTCAAACCCTTCATGTGGCCATACCTGACCCCATTGGGCCCTGGTGCCGTGTCTTTTGCCTTTTTCAAAATGTGTTTAACATCTCCCACCCGTATGATGTCTTCATACTGCATATTCTTCGTGGTGCCAGATAACTCCTCTCTAACTACATCCCTGGTGTCAGCATCATTATGATTGGTCTGCTCTAAAAAATCTCTGGAGAAATGCCTCCCCTTTCTCTTTGTCTGTTGTCACGCGCACACCATCATCTCTACAAATTGTTCCCACTGTCATAGGCCGATCTTTTCTCTGCATTTACCTGTGCAGTTTCCAGAATTTTCACAGTGTTTTATCACCTCCAATCTCCTTCATGAAACATTCCCAATTTGCCTTTTTGGCCTCTGCAGCACAGCGCTTGAAAACCTCCACCTTGTCTTTCTTGACATTTTCCGCTGTGTCCACTTCCTCTCGTGAGCTTCGAAGTGTCTGTCGCACTTTCTTTAGCTGCTTCATTGCAGCTCTCTTTGCTTTCCAAGCATGGTCTACTTTTGGGGTCCACCATGGGGGCTGCAAAAAGGGAGTTTTTACAGTCCTGTTGCATGCCCCTTGCCTGAGGCGTCCAAGAAGGCAATCGGTCCTCTCATATCGGAAGGTCTTGCGCGCTCTCCCACCTTTAACTTTCCTGGGTTTAGAGATCGGGACTGAGCAAGGCATGTGATCACTCCCATGGTCATTCAAAACAGTCCACTTTACATCAAGGACTGATGACTGGGAGACAAGTGCCAAGTCAATAGCTGTGTCTGTATTGCCAGGCCTCATTGCCATTCTAGTCGGCCTACCATCATTTATGCAGACCACATCGGAGTCCACCATGGCATCCGCAAGAGAAATTCCCTGTCGATCTTCTCCACTACTGTCCCAATCTCTGTACCTTGCATTGAAGTCTCCACATATGAGTAGCCTATTACCTGGTAATTCGTCCAGTTCCTTAAGCCAGTCCCAGTGTTCCTTTCTGACAAAACAGTCCACTGTGGCATATACATTTATGATGTTCCAACTTAGGCCACCAATCTCCATTTGTATACCCTGGACCTCTCTTGCACTGTGATTCCACTGGCTCAAGTCAAGTACCACATGCTTCACTCCTTCCTTCACCAGCAGACCTTGTCCATGTCTCTTCTGCCCAGTAGGGTTTATATAACTGGTGTACCCAGGGCAATGGTATTTGTCTGTATTTAGCTCCTGGAGCATGAGGACATCAAAATCATATATTAGTCTCTCCAATATAGGACCTCTCTGTCTGGCACTGCGACAATTCCAGTATCCCACTCTTACATAGTTGAAACCTAGTCTCTCCACTTTCCGTCTTGTTCTCCTGGCGCCTGCCCTCCTATTTCTATGCCGTCTTCTCACACCATTTCCTCGTTTTCTCCTCCTCACTCTCTCTTCACTAGATCTACACATATAACATCTTATCTATACATATACCAACATACACATATACAGACATTGTGATCATGTCTGGCAATGTCTTAGGTTTACCTCTTTTACTTTCCTCTCTCTCTCTCTCTCATTCTCTCTCCTCTTCTCTTTATCTCTCTCACTCTGTCGAGTGAGAAGGACTTTTCCGGAGTCAAACAGGTCCCATCATTACAATTGCCACCTTCACCTTATCGGTCAAGTCCTGAGTAATGAAGTATCCGAGTCCACATCTCTCATTCAGACATAAGGTTTCTTTGCAGTCACTCCTTAACCAAAGTTGTTTCAGCAGATTAAGTGTTCAGTGGTGTTAATACAAGAGTGCATGACGCTCGGGCTTACCTGCCGGTGGTCAGTCTCTGCGTCAGCCTCATGTGAGTTATGATTAACGCACGTTCATCATGCACTTGTTGTGGCTATGCACACCATATACCCGTCACGTAGTTTGGGTAATGTATACACTAAAACACTTATGTTTCAAACACAACCACGAGGGTATCGTTTAACATTCACATTGGGGTAACATATTACATCTGAAGCATACTATAACAATAATCAAGAAAGCTACTCATAATAATAGCACAACCAACATTCACCCTGGTGTGTTATAACTATTTTAAACATCATATACATTCTGTATATCAAGATATAATAAAATATATGCATAGAAACTAGTCCTAACAAAGCATGATAATCCCACATGTGTGTTAAGAACAAAAGAAGTATAGTAATATAACTATGTACAACAAAATGATAATAAAATAGCTCTCATTGAAGTGACATACGTCAGACAGATGAAATGACAGTCCGCAAATGTAAAGACAGTCATTACTTAGCAGAATAATTTTTTTTTTCATCATTCATTGGCACCTTGCCGTCTTGACAGACGATAGTTTGTGCTTCAAAAAGGCATAATAGCCATTACCCATGGCGGTAGCGAATGTGACTGATAAGTCCAATTTGCACTGTAAATGCTCGTCCACAGTGGGTGCATGTGAACACGTGGACATTTCCACCATCATGCACCATCTTACGCCTTACACGCTCTGTGTGTGACTTATCTGCAATAATTTTCTCCTTTGTCTTTATTCCATTTCTGATATTTGCCCTCCACGCAACACGTTCAGCGGCGACTTGCTCCCAATGTGCATGCATTATCAATGCCTGTATCAATCATGTCCCGTTTACACACATCTTTGTATCGTAGTAGAGGCTGACCCTGAGATCTCCTACCCGTCTGTAATTCACCAAAAAAGATGTCCTTTGGTATTCTACCATCATCCATCCTCCTAAGATGTCCTATCCATCTAAGTCTGCGAAGACTGAGCATGGAATACACCGTCACTCAACCTGATCTTTCCAATACTTCAGTATTTGTGATTTTGTCTTGCCACTTAATAACAAGAATTCAAGCAGAATAATTACTACGCATAAAATCCATATGAAATTCTAAACAGCAAAAGAATCAAGGCTTATCGACAAATGATATATACATATAAAATCACTTTTTACCTGAATTCTTCCAGAAGACAATATAATTGAGAAATCCCAAGTCCTAGTATTTATACCCAGGTCTGATTATCGCCCTTTCCTGTCTCCCAGCCTTTCAACTTCTAATCTACGTTTAGCAACTAGGTGTTAGGGCAGGTGGTTTCCTGAACCATTCATTGGGTCAGTTCACACATTCATCTGGTTGAACGTTTTCCCTCAGTCTGAAATTCAGACATGCTGTGCTAACTGGGGATGTGTTTTGGCATGTTGTTTGATGCCAAACTGTTTCAAGTTGTCATTACAACCTTGCAACTCCTTTTGCTGGTAAATAGAAATTGCGTCAAATTATAAATTCTTCAATCGTTGCCAGAATAGATTTTTAAACGCTGAGTTTTATCTTCTCATTCCCTCCTTGATTTTGTCTTTATTGTAGGATGAGAGATTCTTTCTGATGTTATCTGAATTTTTCTGCACTATTTGTCTGGCCAATGATTTATTTTATCTTGTGTAGATTGACATGTTTATTCTGCAGCGTTTATGACATGTTATCAATAATTTGGTTTATTTTGTTGTATCTAATAACAACATTTTTCTGCAGTATTTGTGACATCTGACCAATGATTTGGTTTCTCTTATTGCATATAATTTGTAGATGATAATGTTACTAAATACAACAGCATCAAACAAGCCATCAACATTGTTGTCATCAGTCTCCTTGTACAACTACATCTGTAGACATGCGCTGTTAGGTCATCAGTCTGTGTGTACAACCAGTGTAGGCTTGTGCTGTTGTGTCATCAGTCTGTGTGTACAACCAGTGTAGACATGCATTGTTGTGTCATCAATCTGTGTGTACAACCAGTGTAGACATGTGCTGTTGTGTCATCAATCTGTGTGTACAACCACAGCAGTAGACATGTGCTGTTGTGTCATCAATCTGTGTGTACAACCACAGCAGTAGGCATGTGCTGTTGTGTCATCAAACTGTGTGTACAACCAGTGTAGACATGTGCTGTTGTGTCATCAATCTGTGTGTACAACCAGTGTAGACATGCACTGTTGTGTCATCAATCTGTGTGTACAACCAGTGTAGACATGTGCTGTTGTGTCATCAATCTGTGTGTACAACCAGTGTAGACATGTGCTGTTGTGTCATCAATCTGTATGTACAACCAGTGTAGACATGTACTGTTGTGTCATCAATCTGTGTGTACAACCAGTGTAGACATGTGCTGTTGTGTCATCAATCTGTGTGTGCAACCAATGTAGACATGTGCTGTTGTGTCATCAATCTGTGTGTACAACCACAGCAGTAGACATGTGCTGTTGTGTCATCAATCTGTGTGTACAACCACAGCAGTAGACATGTGCTGTTGTGTCATCAATCTGTGTGTACAACCAGTGTAGACATGCACTGTTGTGTCATCAATCTGTGTGTACAACCACAGCAGTAGACACATGCTGTTGTGTCATCTATCCGCTTACACAAGGTTGAAACAAAAACCATCTGCAGCCAGTATACCTCTCATTTCACTGGAAATATGGACAACACACCTGGCTCAGAACCCCAAGTCCACTGAAAACTACCATCTTTCGCCTCATTACGTTCACCGCTGCAGACTACTTTACCATCTCCCATACCATTTCCCACACCATCTTCAATACCATCAACCATACTATTACCCACACAAAATCCCATACCACTACCAACACCATCTCCCATACTACTACCCACACCATCTCCCGTATCACTACCCACACCATCTCCCATGCCACTACCTACACCATCTTCCAAAACATCTCCCTTACCATCAACCATTACCATCTTCATTACCATCAACCATACCATTACCACCAAACATACCATCAACCATGCCATCTCCATTACCATCAATCATACCTTCAACCATTACCATCTCCTATACCATCAACCATACCATCTCCATTACCATCAATCATACCTTCAACCATTACCATCTCCCATGCCATCTCCATTACCATCAATCATACCTTCAACCATTACCATCTCCCATACCATCAACCATACTATCTCCCATACCATCTCAATTAAGGAACTGGAATACTTAATATATCCTTCACGGCTTCACAACTATCGTAGACCTGCCCTGCCAGACGTGGCCTGAGAGTGCTGATCATAACCACAAGACATCGTGGCTGCATGGAGGAGGTGATGGACTGTATCCTGACAACAAGCCTGCTTATGTATGGTCGCTCTAATGGAATGATAATTTAAAGGTTATTGTCCAAGCTTGTGCTGCTATCTCGGGAAACGGCGAGATAGATAAATAGAGAATGTGAGAGAGACAAATAGATAGACAGGTGAAGAATACATTCCGCGTAAACTTGTGGAGTTGGAAAAGGAACATATGCATGGAATGTGTGTGTACATGCACTATGCCATAAATGTCATATTATCATAAATATATATATGTATGTGTTTGTTTTACTTGCACATGTGACGCTTAACACTAACAAACGGCAACGCTCTGTGATATACACAAACAAAAGAAACACACATTACACCTTGTAAATACACACTGCTTTGGATGAAATAAACGTTTAGGGGGCTGCGTGGTCTCGAGGTATGGTGTCCGCCTCGAGTGCTGGAGTTCAAGCCCCGGTGATGCCGGGATTTTTTCTCGTGGACCTCTAGTAATAAATTTCCCCTGGTCTCTGGGTAGTGAGATCGGACGCCCGTGTGTATTGTTTCGCACGTAAAACATCCCTTGGCAGTTGGAAATCGAAAAAGAGTAGCCTAACGGCGCTGCCCGGGCAAAATTTCGAGTTAAAAATCTACCCAAAGTATTTCAGGATCCTCGGCGGTGCTACGGAGTTCGTGCACTGAGCTGAGTTTCTCCAGACTCTGGTTTGAGTTAGGAGGAGAACGGAGCACTTATGGGTTGCACCCGTCTGCCGTGATGTTGATCCATAAAACTAAACTAAACATTTGGGGATAAAAACATAAAACACAAACCGACTCAACTATGTGAGAAGCAATTAAAAATAACGAACCGCGAAGGTTTTCCCTGCAACATCCATTTTATTACTTGTGGTTGTGTTCCAGTAAAAGCTTACTGTCTAATTCTCGTGTTATTGGTGATTCTTTTATTGCATTTTCAAACTTGATTGCTGTTCCCCTTATTCCAGCTCGCCCGTTCCCTGAACAGCTACTAACTCTTTCCCCGTATCGTCTTCGTAGTCTTTCCAGGTTTTCTCAATTTATAGTCCATTTTTTAAATTGTTTTTTTTTATGTAGTTGTGTTGGTTTATGGTTTTTTTTTTCTTTGCTGATGAATGCTTTAGCCGCAACGTCCATTTTATTACTTGTTATCGTGTGCCGGTACTCAGCGAGCTTGTCGACTGGCATGGGCGATCATGAATAGATGGTTCGAAGATTCTCAGCACCCGCTGTCCTAGATTGGAGTCATAATGTATTTGGTAGTTCAATCAATACTGGACCATGAAAGATCAAAGGTATTGAGGTCCATACATGTGCTACTACTTTTTTGTTTTTTGTTTCCATATCCTGTTTTCAGGACATTGTAGTCTATGGCAGCATTTTTCAGCTGCTGTTGATGTCTTGGCAAGTTTTATGTTCACTAGTTTGCCATTGCTTTCTGAACGACCGGCTCACATGCCTTTCCATAAGAAATCAACGTGACGCGATCCACTGCCGAATCTCGCGCAGCTTTGTATCATACGGGATTACGAACAGCATCCAAAACACTTTCGCCATGGAGACCGGCCTACTACTTATAGTGTAATCAATATAATATAATACAAAGTAATGCAGCTTTGCAGAACAGAATTATGAAAAATACAGGACGTTGTGGTGATTAGCCTTTATCAGCAAACAAATACATTACCAAAACACAACATATAATCACGGAGAAGACCCTCCAGTGGCTACATTGAGGCATATAAGAATGGGATGAGAAGAATATAAAAAAAGATGAAAAAATGAGAACAATGAAGAGAAAATGAAAAAGAAAAAATTGCTTGCTGCTTATCTCAGAATCTCAAGGTGTCTTCTCCGTGATTATATGTTGTGTTTTGTGTGTTTTTGTTTGCTGATGAAGGCTAGTCGCCGCAATATCCTGTGTTTTTTGGAATTCTTTTCTGTAAATCTGCATAAACTTTGTGTTATTTTATATTGTTTACATTTCCACAGCTTTGCCGCAGTTCCACTAATGTTTTTCATATTACTACTTATAGTAGCACTAGACTGGTGTTTGCGTGTGGATTAGCTTTCCCTATTACCAGTGTTCCTTGTCATCAGGCGAACTCATTCTGGCTTCTGAGGTAGTTGTAATTTACGTCCCCAAGTCAAGGACGAGAAGTCAACATGTTAGACCGGTGTAAGGGTTGGACCCGCAACCTCATCTGCACTTGATCTAGCCAGGACCACCAGCAGAAGCGGTCATCAAAATGGCACTCAGGGACGGCTCTTGCCCCTGGGGAACCGTGGCCCTTATTTTTAAAAAAAAACGGTGAGGGGTAGGAGGTTCATAGCAGAGGGATGTGGTTTCTGAGGTGGACACATTGAACGGCAATGTAGCGGCGATTATCTGGTTGCGGCAATAGAGGAAAGCACTGGTATCTTTTTTTTTTTTAAAGTTGCATATCCTTTACAGGACGTTGCAGTTAACACCAGCATTTAACTGCCGTTGTTGATGTCTTTGCAAGTTTTACGTTCAGTATTTTGCCGCTGTTTTCTGAACGACCGGCTCCCATATCAATTCGTTAAAACTCCGCGCAACGCGGTCACTGGTATACTGAGGTAAATTCGCCCCAAAAATCGGGTTTATAGCAACCTCCTGCAATATTATAGAGAAACTTGGGGCTGATCCGCCACAGCCTGCCTGCTTCAATGGGTGCTTGGGGCTATGACAAAATCTGAATCGCAGGCTGTAAAACCAACGCAACAATTACTAATAAAAAGAAAAATAGAAACCTCAAGCTACGGCTTGCAACCTGGAACATAAGAACCAAGTATCCAGGATTTTCCACTGACTTGACGATGTGAGATAAACGGTTGTGATTGATGCCGAACTCAATCGTTTTAACGTTGATATTGCTGGCCTGCAGGAGACACGCCTCCCTGAGGAAGGGGCACCCAGGGAAAACAATTACACCTTTTTTTGGGGGGGGGGGGGGGGGGAGGAGGGTAGAGAACAGGCAGAAAAAAAGACAACATGGTGTGGGCTTTGCAGTGAAGAATTCGCTACTGGGAATGATTGAAATTTCATCATGTGCCATGCTGATAATCTTGGGCGGTCATGATTCATCATCTTACACAATCACCAGTCTTGGATCAAGTCTTTGTTTGTGTCCCAATTATGTCATGTGATCAAGCCATCCAGACAGTATTATTTTTCCAGTCTCCGGTGGCCTTACTATTGCTCAGTACATCGAGAAACCAGAAGATCACAGTCTATCATTCAGTGTTATAGTCGTGGTGCAGTCGCTAAAACAGAAGACGAATAGTTCGCAAACTTTAATGACGTTTTTCTCACCCAATGACTCCTACCTGATGAATATGCCTGACTACGGGAAAACACCACTTTTATAACACCACACTGCTAAGACAGGTCTATGAAGCACATATTATTGAAAATGAGGCCCTATTCCTTCCATATGAGGCGTCAGAGATTCCACCAAAAGCGGCAATGTTTGGAACACTTCGTTTCTACAGACGTAGTGGATTCTTGTATGTGGTCAACAATCGTGTCCACGCCCGGGTGGTCAAGCCAAACATTGCCATAGTGAACAGTGGCGTCACGGGTTGGTGCCACCCAGTGCGGTAAACTCTTGGTGTCCACCTCTCTAGACTTTCACCATGGTCTTCTTCCGAGTGTTCCTGTACCATATATAATCGCATATAGTAATGTTTGTAAAATAAGTCAAAAAGTTAATAAGGACATAAGAAAGAAAACAAACTGAACAATATAACTTCAATACTTCAGGTAAAACAAAAATAAAGAACTTCGACAAACTCGGACAAAGTTAAATTTTTGTTATTTAACATTACAATATCTGTTATTTAAAATTAAAAGTTTCCCATCCTGGTCTTCAAAGCTGCAAACCTGTCAATCACATCATCAAAATCAATATCTTTCACCATATCACTTTCAATTGATAATATAGCCAGATCAGAAAGTCTTGACTGTCCCATGGTTGATCGCAAATAGTTCTTTATAAGTTTCAGTTTTGAAAAGCTCCTCTCACATGAAGCCACAGACACACAGATCGTAAGAAATAGTTGTATGCTTAGTGAGAGTATTGGGAGAGATTCAAGGAAATCTCAGTCAACTATGAATTTTAAAATATCAAATATTGACCAGTCTTTGGCTTTGTGGATATCAATATCTGCTGCCTTCAGGTGTCTTCTCAGCCTTGGTATTTCTGCTTTGTCAAATTTGCAATTTTTTTATTTTGGTGTCACCCCTTGATGGTGTCACCCGGTGCGGCCCGCACCCCCCTAGTGACGCCCCTGATAGTGAACGGTGTACCCCACGTCATAGACAACCTTCTCCTCTATGTCTACCACAAGCGGTACAGATAACTTCTGGCACAATGTCAATTCTACTAGGATATTCAACAAGTGCATCAAAATATTACGGGAGGATCAGATCAACAAGTTAACTGCTGAGACTTTGAACATGTTCATCCCCAGTGATTTGGCTTTCTCCAAGTCTCCCATGTTTTGGCAGAGACCGTTCTACATATCTGAACATTATACCAAGATTGATGGACAGCACGTGATATTTGGTCACTCCTTGGAAACCAGCACTCTGTACGATGGCTGTAGACTGACCATGTCTGAGGACAACCTTTAACTATGTATTTTATACCTTTTAATATTGTGTAGTAACTTTAACTATGTAGTATGTACTATTTGATGGATATTGTATGACATTGGTTTTGTTTCCCGTGTTGTTTGTCCATCAAGAATGATGGTGACTGTCTGGTTCTTACATATAACAATGAATAAGGCTCGTATGACCTAACACATGTGAGACAAACACAGTCACGGAATGATTTGACGTGACACACTGCAACACTAAGTTAAACACTTTATTTACACTTATCACGCAACACAATCAGATCAGGCATCTCGCCATTACAATATCGATATCACAATACAATTAGTCAATGAATCAATACACTGGATTCACTCACAGACCTATACCACAGCCGCACAGTCTTCTATTCTCTCACAAGAGTTACTATCAATCGGCATTCGGACACAGCAGTCGCACAAGCTCTCTCAAACCCCGTCCGTACTGTCCGGCGATCCCAAGCCTGTCTGCCATTCCCCGCTCTGAGCACTTGCCATGTGGGATGGAGTCCCAGCGGGAACTTCGTGCGTCACGCCTGTACTGGCTTAGTCCCGCTCACAGGCGAACCTGTGGACAGGTAAATGGTATTCGCCTGGCGCCCGTAATGACGCCGCGGCACAACTACAGGGGAGATTATGACAGTGACCATTCATTTCATCCAGTGGGGTTGAAAGTATGGAGCCGTGGGTTCTAAGATGGCTGTTAAGGCCTATTTTGGCTCGAAATGTTCTTTGACAATGTGGACAAAGAATGCTTGACGTTTCTGGAGGAGAATTTCCCGCAGTGGTTTTTCTGTCCTGCTTTTTCTTTTCAGCTCTTGCAGTCCTGGTTGCCTCACACATGACTGCACCCTTGTTTAATGATGCACGCCACGAATTTCGGTCTCCGGCTGCAGTCTCCCAGGTGTCATGATGAATTCCAAAAGCATTCAGAGAGATTTTCAGAGTGTCTTTAAAGCGTTTCCTCTGGCCACCTTGGGAGCGTTTACCACAACGCAGTTCGCTGTAAAAAATTCGTTTAGGGAGCCTGTGATCTGGCATGCGAGTCAAGTGACCAGCCCAACGAATCTGATTCTTCATCAGTAGAGTGTGGATACTGGGCATGGACGCTCTTTCTAGGACTTCAGTGTCTGGGATCTTGCCTTGCCATTTAATCTTCAGTAGCTTCCATAGGCAGACTGTGTGGAAGTGGTTTAATTTCCTAGCGGTGTCGCTGATAAACAGTCCAGGTTTCACAAGCATATAGCAGTGTGGATAATACAACTGCTTTGTAGACTTTTAGCTTTGTTTGCAGGCTTATTCCAGTTCTGTCCTATACATTCTTGTACAGTCTGCCAAAGGCCACACTGGCCTTGGAGATTCTTGCATTCACTTCGTCATCAATTGTGGCAGCTTGTGACACAGTGCTGCCAAGATAGGTGAATTTGTCCACAACACTTAGTCTATGACCATTCACTTTGATATTCGGCACATTGTGATTATTCCCTGGAGCTGGCTGGTACATAACTACAGTCTTCTCCAAGTTGATATTGAGCCCAAAGTTGGCACAGGCATGTGAGAAAGCTGTAACATTATGTTGCATGTCCGCCTCTGAGTTAGCGTATAGAGCGCAATCATCAGCAAACAGGAGCTCTCTGACGGTGTCGCTGTTAATTTTGGTTTTAGCTTTCAGCCTTCTGAGATTGAATAACTTTCCATCCATACGGTAGTTGATGTCTATTCCAATGTCGTCGTTCTCGAAGGCATTCATTAACATGGCTGAAAACATGAGGCTGAACAGTGTTGGTGCCAGGACACATCCTTGCTTCACTCCATTGGTGACAGGAAAGCGTTCAGACAGTTCACCATTTTCCTGTACTCTTGCCTGCATACCATCATGAAATAGCCGCACTATTTGGACAAACTTTCGTGGACAGCCATAGTTTGCCATGATCTTCCACAGTTCTTCTCTGCTGACTGTATCAAAAGCCTTGGTAAGGTCAATGAAAGTGGAGAACATTTCGCAGTTCTGTTACTGACATTTCTCTTGCAGCAAAAATCATGTCAACAGTTCCACGTTCTTTTCTGAAGCCACACTGACTCTCAGGAAGAAGACATTGATCGAGATGGACCGTGAGGCGATTGAGAAGAATTCTGGCGAGTAATCTTCCCTGCAATTGAAAGCAAGGAGATGCCTCGGTGGTTGTCACAGGATTGGCGGTTTCCTTTACGTTTATAAAGGTGGACTATTGACGCTTCCTTGAAATCTTGTGGCATGGTCTCGTTCACCCGCCGTTGTTTCCCGTACATATGTATCTACTGTGTTTGCCATAAATGAGGCGCTGGAACCTCTTTCCCCCAGATGGATTGTCCCCGTTAGCTATTACAACACCAATCTAGGAGATGGAAAACTCCGATTATAAACCCCCATGTTTAAGGTGGACCGACGTGCCGAGGACTGAATGGCCACGGGTGAGCTGGTCTTGAACGTGGAACGTCTGGTATGCGGGCGGCGGTATGGACGCCTGAGGGACATCCCCTGCCCCTTCCCTAGCAGGCAGGCTCTACTAGGGGGATCGATTATTTCCTGCAATTTCAAAACTTTGATTATGAAATCAATTAAATACAGGAATCGTCGCCGGAGCTACGGAGCACGTGCTGTGCGCTTGACACATCCTTAAGAGGCTAGCGAAGAGAGAGTGAGGAGGAGAAGACGAGGAAATGGTGTGAGAAGAAGGCAGAGAAATAGGAGGGCAGGCGCCAGGAGAACAAGACGAAAAGTGGAGAGACTAGGTCTCAACCATGTAAGAGTGGGATGCTGGAACTGTCGTAGTGCCAGGCAGATAGGCCCTGTATTGGAGCGGCTAATATATGATTATGATGTCCTCATGCTCCAGGAGCTAAATACAGACAAATACCGTTGCCCTGGGTACGCCATTTATATAAACCCTACTGGGCAGAAGAGACATGGGCAAGGTCTGCTAGTGAAGGAAGGAGTGAAGCATGTGGTACTTGACTTGAGCCAGTGGAATCACAGTGCAAGAGAGGTCCAGGGTATACAAATGGAGATTGATGGCTTAGGTTGGAATATCATAAATGTATATGTCACAGTGGACTGTTTTGTCAGTGTTTTGAACACTGGGACTGGCTTGAGAAATTGGAGGAATTACCGGGTGATAGACTACTCATATGTGGAGACTTCAATGCGAGGAACAGAGATTGGGACAGTAGAGGAGAAAACCGACAGGGAATTGCCCTTGCGGATGCCACGGTGGACTCCGATGTGGTCTGCATAAATGATGGTAGGCCGACTAGAATAGCAATGAAGCCTGGCGATGCAGACACAGATATTTACTTGGCACTTGTCTCCCAGTCATCAGTCCTTGATGTAAAGTGGACTGTTTTGAATGACCATGGGAGTGATCATATGCCATGCGCAGTCCTGATCTCTAAATCCAGGAGAGTTAAGGCTGGGAGAGCGCACAAGGCCTTCCGGTATGAGTGGACCGACAGCCTTCTTGGGCGCCTCAGACAGGGGGCCTGTAACAGGACTGTTAAAACCCCGTTTTTGCGGCCCCCATGGTGGACCCCAACAGTATACCATACGTGGAAAGCAAAGAGAGATGCAGTGAAGCAGCTAAAGAAAGTGCGACAGACACCTCGAAGCTCACGAGAGGAAGTGGACACAGCGGAAAATGTCAAGAAAGACAAGGTGTAGGTTTTCCAGCGCTGTGCTGCAGAGGCTGAAAAGGCAAAATTGGAATGTTTCTTGGGGGTGATAAAACACTGCGAACATTCTGGACACCACGAGACTGGGGAAACGCCATAATTATCCCAATTTGGAAAAACAAAGGCAGCAAAAGAGACTGCACACAATACAGAGGCGTTTCACTGTTGAGTCATACTGGGAAAATATTTTGCAAAATTCTTGAAAAAAGATTACGAACTACTTTAGAACCCCAGCTAAGCGAAACGCAATTTGGATTTAGGAAAAACAAAGGATGCACAGACGCCATTTTTGCTCTTAGACAACTTATAGAAAAATCAATCGAATTCAATGAAACACTCTACTTAGCCTTTGTCGACCAAGAAAAGGCATTCGATAGAGTAGATAGAAACAAGCTGTGGGAAATTCTTAAACAATATGGAGTGAGTACACATCTAACAAACCTATGTAGAAGTTTATACAACAACAGTGAACGCATAGTGAGAGCAAATGGAGGACACTCAGAACCCTTCACCACAAGATCTGGAGTACGACATGGTTGTGTCATGTCCCCTCTCTTGTTCATAACATATATAGACAACATATGTAAAGAAACCAGCCAAGCAGAGACAGCAAGAATACCGCATGACGAGAACACAGAAGAAGAACCATCTGCAAATCTAACCATTAGAGAACTCCTGTTTGCGGACGACCAAGCACTAATAGCAAAATCAGAAGCTGAATTACAAGACCACATGAATAGTCTAAACGAAATGTGTAGGGAACATAACATGAAAATTAGCACAAGCAAAACAGAGGTAATGACTATAACTAAAGAAGAACAAACAACAACAATTCACCTAAACGAACATCCCTTGAAACAAGTAAAGAGTTTCAAGTACCTAGGAAGTATAATATTATCAAATGGCAGATCAGAAGACGAGATCGAAAATAGGTGCAATAAGGCAAATCAACTCATTGGACAAATGGCACCAATACTAAAGAACAAACATGTATCAATAACTACTAAGAAAGCACTTTACAACACAATCTTCCTACCAACTCTGTGCTACCAATGCCAAACCTGGACAATGACAGAAAAAGAGAAAAGAAAAATCACAACAACAGAAATGAGGTTCCTGAGAAGAATACTCAACGTATCAAGAAGAGATAAGATCAGAAATGAAGACATCAGGACTAAAGTGGGGGTTAAAGCAGCACTAGATTTTATTAGAAAGCAGCAAGTCAAATGGTTTGGCCATGCAAGTAGGTTACCAGTCAACAGCATGCCACAACAAGCAATGATGTACAGACCAGATGGAAACAGAGGAAGAGGCCGACCACGTAAACGTTGGACGGAGGGAATAGCAGAATCCATGGGAATGTCGATATATGAAGCCCATAATCGGGCAGTCTCACGAAGTTTATACTTCACCTCGACACCGCAAGGTACAAGAGGAACATGATGAGATGAGAGATGAGATGAGTGAGAATATTTTCAGAAATATAGAAGATAGGGAAGGAATCAACATTGGGGGACGATACATCAATAACATTAGATATGCAGATGATACAGTCTTGATTGCAGACAATGAACAAGACCTGCAACATTTAGTAGATGCGGTTGTTGCACACAGTGAACAACTAGGGTTAGAACTGAATAGTAAGAAGACACAGATTATGGTCGTCACTGGGAAGAAGGAAATACCACAATGTGATATACGAGTAAATGGGCATATTCTTAAGCAAGTGAATCGATACAGTTATCTCGGAACAGTCATAACATCTTATGGGAGATGCCTCGAAGAGATTAGAACAAGAATTGCCATTGCGAAGGTAGCCTTTTGCAAGATGGAAAACATACTGACCAATAAAAAGATATCAATTGAAACGAGAAAAAGAGTGTTGAAGTGCTACATAGAACCTATACTTTTGTATGGATGTGAAGCGTGGACAATGAGCAGCCAAGCTGAAAAACATCTGATGGCTGTGGAAATGTGGTTTCTGAGGAAAATGCAAAGAATACCATGGACAGACAGAAAAACCAATGAACAAGTCCTTCAAGAAACAAATGAAGATCGTAAACTGATTAGAGTCATTAGACGTAGACAGTCAAAAATTTTTGGACATGTTATGAGAAGAATGACTTGGAGAACTTGGTGACAACTGGCAAGATCGAAGGGAAGAGACGAAGGGGAAGACCGAGAAGTAAATACCTGGATGGCTTGGTCGCATGGCACGGTCAAGACAGGAACAACACGGAGCTGATCCACGACTCTGGTGATCGAGTGAGGTGGCAGAACATGACCACCCACGCTTATCGGCATGGCACATGATGGATGGTGGCTCTTGATTACCCGTTCTTATATTTTCCGGCATATTTTTTGTTAGGGATGTGTTTGATTGCTATCCGCAGTATGTTTTTGGTCAGTTTCTCCGTGTATTTATCAATGTCTTCCCGCTCCTGCTGCTACAGGTCTGTGTTGGTCATCTTTTCTCTAAACTGCTCCCACTTTGCTTTATTGAAGTTAAAGGTTGGCCTTTTGTTGTTGACGCTTAGATGGGGTTTTGTTCTTGCGTTAATTACTATAGGTAGGTGGTCTGTGTTCGTGTTCTCTGTCACTTCCCACAGGCTGTTCGCTGGCCCTACAGTGGCTATTGTTAGGACAATGACTGTGTCTTGGCAGTTTGGCCTGGGATCTATCCTGGTTATCGTCCCATCGTTGAGCACTCCCAGCTGGTTGTCCTCTATGAACTCCAGAGTTTTGTGCCAGCCCTGTTGCTCTGTCTAGCTCCCCATGTGGTGTGGTTACAGTTGAAGTCTCCCACTATTCGAGCTTCTGGTGTTAGTCTGGCTTGGAGGGCTTGGGTGTCTTCTTCCTCGATTATCCCTCTGGGACAGTATACATTAATTATTGTTAAGTTTCTAGGATTCCCTGTGATAGTTGCACTAACACACTCCAAGTTCTTGGTGAGGAATGTTTCCTGTGTCACAATCTGGGTCTGCTCGTGTACTAGCAGGGCAACCCCGCCCCCTTTCGCTTCTGCTCTGCCCTTTCTAATTACTTTGAACCCAGGGCATCTATACTTTTGATTTGGTTTCAGGTGGGTTTCCTGCAAAGCTCTGGTTCCCCAGTTGTTTCATGATGTCTGGGAGGTGGACTTTGATGCCTCTGCAGTTCCACTGTATTATTTTAATGTTTCTAGTATCCATTTTAATTCTACTGTTATTGCTGTCTGTCCATGTTTCTGGTTGTCTTTCAGTCCTTATCTTTCAGAGTCTGTGCTGGTCTCATTGTCGTGGTCGCTGGTACCTTCATCTACTGTTAGCAGTCGTTCGTTTTGACAGTATACCACTGTGCTTTCTCTGGTTATTCCGCACCGTCTTGCTATCTCACTATTTTCCATCCCATTTATTTATTTCTGGAGTTTTTCTATTTTGCTGTCCAATTCTCTAAATTTCCCGCAGTCCATCCAAGTCTGTTGTTTCTTTCTCTCATCGGAGGCGATCATCTTCCATATTTGTGCCTGCTCTTCTGCCACTTTCCGTAGCCTGATTTCCTGTTGTTTCATCTGCTTGCTGATGGTTTCCTCCACCTTCGAAGCAGTTTCCTCCATATCTTTTGTGACCTTTGTCATCTTTTCTGCTGCTTCCTGTAGTCTTCCTATTGCTTGTCTTAGGCTCTCATCATCTGGTCTTTTGACTGGTCTTGTTTTTGTGTGCTCCTGTTGCCCGTCGCCTGGTGGTTTGTCGGCTACTTGTGATCTCAGGTTGGTCATGTCTGTCTGCAATATCCGTACCTGGAATTGCAATTCGGTGCCACTTTTTAGGAGGCTCTTAGTCAGCACTGACTCCCTCCAGGCTACAAGCTTTCTTTTGTATGCAGGACATCATTTATACCTTGCTCCGTGGTTGCCCCGGCAGTTGGCGCAGATTTGTTGGGGTTGTGTTCCGCATAGTTTGTTTCACTATTTGCGAGCTGGCAGTCTCTCCTCCAGTGCGATCATCCAAAGAACTTGCAGATGGTTCTTCTGTCTGCAGATTTTCAGGGAGTGGCCAAATTTCTGGCAAAGTCCGCACTGAACTACTGGCGGCATGTATGCTTCAGAAAGCTTATGTTTCTTGTTTAGTGTTATATGGCTTGGTATGTCTTGTCCTTCACATTTGATTTTTATGACCGATGTGGGGTATCTTTGCCTGTTCATGAACCTTTCTCCCTCTACGATCTGTATATGTTTGTATTCTTTTCTGAGGTCGTCTATGATCTTATGTATGTCCCATTGAGTGCTGATGCCTTTGATCACTATGGCGCATGTTGGTTTGTAGATGTCGATGTCCACACTGGTCTCGTGTGTCAGTTGGATATTGAAGGGTTTCTTTGTATCTCTAATCTTTGCAATGATGTCATCCATTGTTTCCGTATTGTTGGGGTATAAGAATATCTTCCCTTGTTTTGTTATATCTAAGTTCCCGATGGGTCTTATTCCTAGGGCTGTTTCAAGCATCGAGATTACCCTTGTCTTATTCAGCGATTTGATGGACACCTGTCCTGGCTTGACTTGGGTTAATTCTAGTCTATCTTCTCGACCTCTAGCCTATCTGCTGATTTACTGTCTCGGGTTTCTGTCGACTCTCTCTCTCTCTCTCTCTCTCTCTCTCTCTCTCTCTCTCTCTCTGGCTGTAGTGCCGGTTGCCACTTCTGTTTAAGTAGGCTGCCGGTGCTGCACTGGCTGCTACCCTTTTCTGGTTGCCTCTGGTAGGACCACTGCTTGCCTTCCCCTGGTTGGTGTCCAGCTTAGGGGCGGCAGCTGCCTTTTCAGAGTATAGTTCCTTGGCTTGAGAGCTACTTCTTGTGTTGTATGCCATTTTGGAGATTTCAGAGTATTCTTGTGTTTACCTGGTTTTTATCGCGGTGATAAAGTTTTTGAATTAATTAATAATATTACTGCTCATGTTTCTTGATTTTCCCTTGGAAATAATAGCACAGATGACACAATCACGATAATCCAATAGTGCAAAGAACACACGTAAAAGCTCCAACGACGAACCACACATGTGAAATATTAACCACGAGGAGAAACATGCAGAGATAAACTGCACGTTAGACGAGGATGCACGACGACGATAGTAACTGTCCAGGCCTCACAATATATATATATATATATATATATATATATATATATATATATATATATATATATATATATATATATATATATATGTGTGTGTGTGTGTGTGTGTATGTATGTGTGTGTGTGCGCGCGCGCGCGCGTGTGTGTGCGTGTGTGTTAAAGCTAAACGTTTTATTGAGTCTTTTCATCTATATGTTTGATGTTTCTATTTATATATGGTGTGTTTTTTTTCTTTTTATATGTTGTTATTGTTTGCAATGTTGTTTTTCTTTTTATATGCTGTTAGTAGTAGGCCTCTTTCAGTCCTGAAGGACTATAGAGATGTGCCGCTGGGGAGGCGCTTGACAGCACCGTTGGTAACTGTGTAATCGTATAGTCCAGAGGTTCCCAAACCACGGCCCGCGGGCCACTTGTGGCCCACCAGCTGTTAGAAAGTGGCGCACGAGGCCTTGTTATTTAATATAATATATTTTAATAATTTCAAAAAATGCACTCGGAGAGCCCCGTCACCGTGCGATAATTTGCGCTTGTTCAGTTCGCAACGAAACGTTATGAAGTTCCCATATCCCAGCCTTGTCGACCAATCAGAGTGCGCAAAACCTTCAGCACGAAGTAATTGATTTGAAACGCAATTCTGCAATGAGATGTAAATTCTGGAGCTACCTGATTCACCTTCGGCTGATCATATAATTCCATTCTGGCGACTATTGCCTGTCGAACAATTTGAACACTTGCATTCATTCACCCGGAGATACATTTGCCGTTTTGGTTCGACTTACAGATGCGAGCAGTCATTTTCCGCAATGACCGTTATAAAAAACAAACAACGTTCCAGACTCACCGACAGTAACGTAGCTGCGCTTATGACTTTGGGCACCACAGATTTGTGCCCAGACATTGCTAAACTAGTATCTGAACTTAAGTAACTGGTTATGAAGAACAGTTACAATTGTAAATTAATTACATTAACAGCGATTTTCGAAACTGATTAAAAATGTATTGTTAAATGAACGTTTGATTTTAAACCCAAAACATGACCGCAGTGTAATACCGACACTGACTGCCTTTAAAGTTTTAGAATGTTGTTGACGAAAGTTAAGAAAAGTAAGAATGATATTGCACGACTTGTATAATTTTATAACGTCATGGCCCGCTTAACTACCGAAAATAGTAGATATGGCCCTCTGCTTGAAAAGCTTGGGAACCACTGGTATAATCCAATGTGAGAGTGACAGTCTCTGTCACAGTTTCCGCATCTGTAAGACGAGGCAGGTCCCGCAGCAATTGACTGCGTTTTTTGCTTGTGCCTCCTATCCTCAGTTTGTTGGATCAGATTGCGCTCAAAGAGCACCAGTCAGTTTTGTACATCTCTTCTCCGGGAACTCGTGCAACTCTTTCCCACGTATCTGCATCTACGCCACGGGCTTTCATATCTTCTTTACACACATCCTTATATCACATTTGGGGCCTTCCGGTTGGCCTCTTCCCTGTGGCTAGTTCTCCATATAGGAGATCTTTGGAAATGCGTTCATCCTCCATTCGAGATACGTGGCCCAGCCACCGGAGGCGTCTCTGCTTGAGGAGGGAGTGCACTGGGGTAACATCCACTCTTTCAAGCACATGTTTGTTTGTTATATGGTCTGTCCACGATATGCCCAGGATACGTCTCAGACATCTTATGTGGAAGGAATTCAACTTTCTTTCCTATCGTGAGTATAAGGTCCAAGATTCAGACCCATAGAGTGCTAACACAAGCTTTACATACTTGAACTTTTGTACGATCTGTTGTTCTCCGAAACTCTTTGTTAGCATGGAAAGTGTTGTGGCTGCCTTTCCAATGCATCTGTCGATTTCTGTCTCTAATTGATTGATTGATTGATCTAGGAACCGACATCACAGCATTCGGGACATTCCCATAAGCGCTCCGTTCCCATCCTCAGCAGCCAGCGAAGAGTTCCAACACCAATAGTACCAGTAGCAATCTGATTATATGTCCGTCTCACCTTTCCTCTGAGCGTTGAGCGTCGGCCAGATCCCCTCGTCACTCCTCGCTGTCGCATTCTTGCCAGATCATAGTGATCCATTTGCTTCTCCGAGGTGTACACATGCTCCCACAAGGCCATAACCACGTCTGCCTTGTCATGCATTAATACTCCTGTCACGAAATACTGGAAGATGCCGATCCAGATTGATGAAAGGCCCAAAGCCGCCGTCCTTGGGCCACCACAACTATTTGATGTGGGGAAATATGTTCCAAATTTAAACACGACCGGGATTCCCTGAGAAGTCCCCGGATAAAAGAAAAAATCGTCGGGATGTTGTTTTGTCCGGATCTCAAGATGAGAGGGAAAGTGCCGTCGTGATTTGGATTCCAGCCACGTGAGTGACGTCATTCGGACGCAGCTGTTGGCAGTCGGGATTGAAAGTCTGCCACCAGTGTGAAAAATAGAAACACCAGGCGGGTGTATTAGGCTAGTTCTGCTCAAAGTTAGAAAAGAATCTATTGTGTTCTGTGTCAATTAAAGTTGACGGACATTTGTCTTAAATGGCAATTTGTAGATTCAATTCAGGACAGAACTGGTTTACATAAGGTATTCATTAGATAAAGTTTAGGTATAAGGAATATAAGGTAGTCAGTCTATCAATAGATAGAGTCTAGGACTTGAGCATAGTGATAGTTGCGTTATGTGAAAGTGTTCTAGGAGTGTCGGCCGCAGCTGGTTGATACATAGCTTAAACGAGGTAGAGTGATATATCATTTCACTCGGCAGGGTAAGACCAATGTCATGGGATGATATTCAGTGAGATTTGGGATAGCTTGGGGGGGGGGGGGGGGGGGAGAGAAAAAAGGAAATGTTAATGGTAGGATATTCCGGTAGGGAGGTCTACTGGGGTCTGTGCTTTTCCTTTTGGTCTTTCCTTTTTCTTACCACGTCTCAGGCAAATGTGACGAACTACTCTGCCTTATGCAAGAGTGTAGTTCTAGGTTAACCAGGATAAATATCTGAGTGTGGCCTTTGGCCTACACTCACATATAGTAGGTTCGAATCAGGTTTTCTCTCACCGAGTGTTCTCTTTTCGACAGGTTCCACAGTGTAGAAGAAGGGAAGTATTACTCAGAGGTGTGGACACTGACGGTCACACTGAGTGCAATTCCACGGTACCGGAGAAATTAAGGACACAAGGGAGAGGTGGACAATGACAGTCACACCAGGAACAGTTCTGTTAAATGGCCTCGGAAATGGAACACCATTCCACTAATCATAGTCATATCTAAGCCTTGATTGTTTAACCAAAAAAGGAAGGCTAGTTGGCAGTGGCTAAGTTCCAAAAAGGCTGACTGATATTAATGGTGACTGCTTCTCAGAACTATGACACTAGTATGTAGAGAAGGTATAATGGTGATTACTTCTCAGGACTATAACATTATCAGGTAGAGAAGTTATAAGGGGGAAAGCAACTATTCCGTAACTCTTCACACACAGACAGGAGGAATTTATTCGAACACACACATCAGTTTGTTTCTTTAAATTCGTGTGAGATATAAGGAGGTCTTCGTAGGTCTCAGGATTTTAATGAACATATTAGGTACATAGTGTGTTCCTGATTCATGGACATTATTAGGTCATATTCAGTATGGGAGACCAGTCACCCAGACTATATACGAATAACTCCAAGAAGTCAACGACTGTCCGGAGAGACGCTTCATTCGGTGAGATCTTTTCAGAACTTACGGTGTGATGTGGTGTGGCTTAACACAGTGATGAACTATCCGAAGCTCACTGGTCTGTTCTCGCTTACACCATAGAAAATACTACAGACGTTCCATACACATACATTGCACACACCTGACATTTTTCTTCTTTAAATAATGTTTATTATTTGTTAGAAGACAGTATTGTGTGGGTATGTTCTGGAGGAATATGAAGAGGGGTATGGTCTTGTGGTAGGAGAGAGAGAGTTAGCGATATCAAGACTGAAAGGGGGTGTGTGGACAAAGGTCCGGCAGACTCTAAAACTGAGGAAAGGGAATTTTAAAAGTGTGCTTGTCGATTCCACTTCCCCCCAGGGACCACAGGCGACAACTCCCCAAGTTTAGCAGAGCCAGCCAATCTGTCCGCCTGATCATTCCCCAGCGCATTGGCATGCCCCAGAGAAAAGATCCAGGCGATGCTTGCCATCCGTGACCTCCGAAGCGAAGCAAACCACTCTGCATGAAGCATGCCTGTCCTCACCTTCCTCAGCACGCTTTCCGAGTCAGTTACAATCACGATGTGTGTGTATCGTATTCTCCATCCATCGGAAAGCTGCAGTGACGGCCTCCACCTCCATCCTTAAGCTAGATGTTGTGGTATCATATGCCAGGCTCTTTTGCACCAAACGTCGGCCATTAGCTTTTGCTACGAACCCCCAGGCACTTCTCCTACCTCTCAACACCGAACCATCTGTGTAGATAATCACATCACACGAGCGAGCATTATCCTGAATTAGTTGCTGGATTTCCACTTCCGTGGCCCCTGCTGGCCACTCCCTGCACTCCCGGCTCAATGTGATTATAATGTCTCTAATGAAAGATTATCTGATATTGTCGAATCCAAATACGCAAACTCGTGGACAACCTTCACTTCGTAATTAGAAATTTTGATTGATGGAAGCACACCAGCATCTTGTTCCATCACCTGTGTTTTATTTAGGCTGATGGTGAGCCCAGTCTCTGCAAGCGGCTGCACAACGATCTATTATCCGTTGCAGATCTTCTGCTGCATGAATTGTCAGTTCTGCATCGTCTGAAAAAAGTAGTTCTCTTATACATCTTGATTTTGTTTTCGTCTTTGCCTTGAGTCTTAATGGGTTAAAAGGTTTGCCATCAGATCTTGTATGGAGGTATATGCCTTCAATGGCAGTCCCAAATTCCTGCCTTAAGAGAACGGCGAAAAAGATACCAAAAAGTGTAGGAGCAAGCATGCAGCCCTGCTTTACTCCACTGCTGATGCTGAATGACTGAGATGTTGGGCCATCGAATAAAATTGTCCCGTGCATGTTTTCGTGAAATGATTTTACGAGACTTAGCAGGGTAGGTGGACATCCTATCTCATCAAGGATCCTAAAAAGGCCATCTCTATTCACAAGGTCAAATGCCTTTGTGAGGTCGATGAAGGCAATATATAATGGCTTCCTCTGTTCTCTGCACTTCTCTTGGAGCTGCCTGTGTGAGAAAATCATATCGATGGTGGACCTTTTGGGTCTTATTTCGCACTGTAATTCGGGGTGGATTCTTTCAACAAGAATGTGTGATCTGTTTAGGATTACTCAAGTGAAAATCTTGCCCGTAATGCTGAGGAGGGAAATGCCGCGATAGATGTTGCAGTTGCTTTTATCACCTTTGTTTTTGTAAATGGTAACAATGTTTGCATCCCTCATATCTTGTGGTACTGATTTTTCTTTCCAGCAGAGCTGAAGTATTGCATGTAGTTCTGGGATGAATTTTTCTTTGCCACATTTTAAAATTGCAGGTGGAATACTATCTTTTCCTGGTGCCTTGCCAGATTTGAGAGTGCCTAGTGCCTCGCTGATCTCTGTGAGGCATGGTTCATTGTCCAGGGCATGCATAGTGGACTGTGGTTCAATGGCTTCCAGAGCTTCTTCTCCCGACAGTGTTCTCCACTGAGTATAGCTCTGATTAGTGTTCTACCCAGCAATCCATTTGTTTCACTCAATATTTTATGATTACCCCCTCTGTTGATCGTAAAGGGGTCATCATATTTTTTGATGGACTGACGGCTTGCTTGATGCCTTCGAAGCTCTAACAAGTGGACAGTTAGAGCATTGCTTTGTGCTTTGCTGATCTGACAACTTTGAAGCTGGTCTTGTTCTAGACATATTAGTGTTACCTTTCCGCTGGAGTAAACTAGGCAGGCAGAGAGATGGATTACGCTGCATGGGCAACACGTGGTCTCTAAATTGAGCCCAGAATTTGTGCTATGGAGAGATATATCTCCATTTTACAAACTATCATCTGTCAAGACGGCAAGGTGCCAGTCAGACACACATCAAAGGTATCTTAATATTTTGTTTCTATTTGTTTTCTGATACCGGTATCTGTGGCCAAGGGTATAGTTAAACATGTAGTTTCATAATTTCCCGACATCCCGAGTTGAGGGTTCAAACTCAGCTGTGGGTGATGTGGAAGCTGTCCACTTAGCATTGGTTTTTGATGTTATGCGATGGCAACCATTCAGTAAGCAATGGCAAACTAGTTAAAATTAGTTGCACATCCTTTACGGATGTCGCAGCCAACCCCAGCATATTTTTTGCTGTTCATGATCTCTTGGCAAGTTTACGTTCAGTAGTTTGCCATTACTTTCTGAACAACCGGCACCCATACTATTTCATAAAAAAAACCAACACAAGGTAGTCTGCTGCCAAATCACTCGCAGCTGTGTTTCGAATGTGGGTATACAGGACTATGAACTGTATCCATAACCCCTTCATCACGGAGCCGGAAAACTACTGAACTATAATTGCCTAAAAACAGCTAATAAATGATGGGGCTGACTGTAACATCCTGTAAAGGATATTCAACTGACTTTTGCGTGTGTGTCCTGATATGCAAAATTGTGTGCAAGTACAGCCTTTTGATCTGGAGATGATGAAGATGCCCGATGACAACAGTTATTTTACATAAAAACAAGTTTAGTTTAGTTTAGTACAAGAGTACAACATGAACAACAACTGTAATAGTAATAGTTCTCATAAATGTGTTCTTTTTGTACCTTATCAAAAAATATATACACAGCACATGTTAACACCTCAAATATCACATCTCTCTGACATGTGTTCTCATGTGGTTCTTCAGAATGTCACCTTGTGTACAACATACAGGACAGTTACTAGACGTGTCATATTTATGGGCACCAACATATGTATGTGTCAGATTTATGGGCGCTAACACATGTATGTGTCAGATTTATGGGCACTAACATATGTATTGTTGAGTAAAGGCAGCTGGTGTGATACTGACCACATCACTAAGTGGCAGCTGGTGCGATACTGACCACATCACTGAGTGGCAGCTGGTGTGATACTGACCACATCACTGAGTGGCAGCTGGTTTGATACTGACCACATCACTAAGTGGCAGCTGGTGTGATACTGACCACATCACTGAGTGGCAGCTGGTGTGATACTGACCACATCACTGAGTGGCAGCTGGTGTGATACTGACCACATCACTCACTGAGTGGCAGCTGGTGCGATACTGACACATCACTGAGTGGCAGCTGGTTTGATACTGACCACATCACTCACTGAGTGGCAGCTGGTGTGATACTGAGCACATCACTGAGTGGCAGCTGGTGTGATACTGAGCACATCACTGAGTGGCAGCTGGTGTGATACTGAGCACATCACTCACTGAGTGGCAGCTGGTGCGATACTGACCACATCACTAAGTGGCAGCTGGTGTGATACTGACCACATCACTCACTGAGTGGCAGCTGGTGTGATACTGAGCACATCACTGAGTGGCAGCTGGTGTGATACTGACCACATCACTGAGTGGCAGCTTATGTGATACTGACCACATCACTCACTGAGTGGCAGCTGGTGTGATACTGACCACATCACTGAGTGGCAGCTGGTGTGATACTGACCACATCACTGACTGAGTGGCAGCTGGTGTGATACTGACCACATCACTCACCAAATGGCAGCTGGTGCGATATTGACCACATCACTCACTGAGTGGCAGTGGTGTGATACTGACCACATCACTCACTGAGTGGCAGCTGGTGTGATACTGAGCACATCACTCACTGAGTGGCAGCTGGTGTTGTGATACTGACCCACATCACTGAGTGGCCAGCTGGTGTGTGATACTGACCACATCACTGAGTGGCAGCTGGTGTGCTACTGACCACATCACTGAGTGGCAGCTGGTGTGATATGAGCACATCACTCACTGCGTGGCAGCCTGGGATGATACTGACCACATCACTAAGTGGCAGCTGGTGTGCTACTGACCACATCACTGAGTGGCAGCTGGTGTGATACTGACCACATCACTCACTGAGTGGCAGCTGGTGCGATACTGACCACATCACTGAGTGGCAGCTGGTGTGATACTGAGCACATCACTCACTGAGTGGCAGCTGGCATGATACTGACCACATCACTGAGTGGCAGCTGGCGTGATACTGACCACATCACTGAGTGGCAGCTGGTGTGATACTGAGCACATCACTCACTGAGTGGCAGCTGGTGTGATACTGACCACATCACTCACTGAGTGGCAGCTGGTGCGATACTGACCACATCACTGAGTGGCAGCTGGTGTGATACTGAGCACATCACTCACTGAGTGGCAGCTGGCATGATACTGACCACATCACTGGGTGGCAGCTGGTGTGATACTGAGCACATCACTCACTGAATGGCAGCTGGTGCGATACTGACCACATCACTGAGTGGCAGCTGGTGTGATACTGAGCACATCACTCACTGAGTGGCAGCTGGTGTGATACTGAGCACATCACTGAGTGGCAGCTGGTGTGATACTGACCACATCACTGAGTGGCAGCTTATGTGATACTGACCACATCACTCACTGAGTGGCAGCTGGTGTGATACTGACCACATCACTGAGTGGCAGCTGGTGTGATACTGACCACATCACTGACTGAGTGGCAGCTGGTGTGATACTGACCACATCACTCACCGAATGGCAGCTGGTGCGATACTGACCACATCACTCACTGAGTGGCAGCTGGTGTGATACTGACCACATCACTCACTGAGTGGCAGCTGGTGTGATACTGACCACATCACTCACTGAGTGGCAGCTGGTGTGATACTGAGCACATCACTCACTGAGTGGCAGCTGGTGTGATACTGAGCACATCACTAAGTGGCAGCTGGTGTGATACTGACCACATCACTTACTGAGTGGCAGCTGGTGTGATACTGACCACATCACTCACTGAGTGGCAGCTGGTGTGATACTGACCACATCACTCACTGAGTGGCAGCTGGCGTGATACTGACCACATCACTGAGTGGCAGCTGGTTTGATACTGACCACATCACTGACTGAGTGGCAGCTGGTGTGATACTGACCACATCACTCACTGAGTGGCAGCTGGCGTGATACTGACCACATCACTGAGTGGCAGCTGGTTTGATACTGACCACATCACTCACTGAGTGGCAGCTGGTGTGATACTGACCACATCACTGAGTGGCAGCTGGTGTGATACTGACCACATCACTCACTGAGTGGCAGCTGGTGTGATACTGACCACATCACTCACTGAGTGGCGGCTGGTGTGATACTGACCACATCACTGAGTGGCAGCTGGTGTGATACTGAGCACATCACTGAGTGGCAGCTGGTGTGATACTGAGCACATCACTGAGTGGCAGCTGGTTTGATACTGACCACATCACTCACTGAGTGGCAGCTGGTGTGATACTGACCACATCACTCACTGAGTGGCAGCTGGCATGATACTGACCACATCACTGACTGGCAGCTGGTGTGATAATGACCACATCACTCACTGAGTGGCAGCTGGTGTGATACTGACCACATCACTGACTGAGTGGCAGCTGGCGTGATACTGACCACATCACTGAGTGGCAGCTGGTGTGATACTGACCACATCACTCACTGAGTGGCAGCTGGCGTGATACTGACCACATCACTGAGTGGCAGCTGGCGTGATACTGACCACATCACTGAGTGGCAGCTGGTGTGATACTGACCACATCACTGAGTGGCAGCTGGCATGATACTGACCACATCACTGAGTGGCAGCTGGTGTGATACTGAGCACATCACTCACTGAGTGGCAGCTGGTGCGATACTGACCACATCACTGAGTGGCAGCTGGTGTGATACTGACCACATCACTCACTGAGTGGCAGCTGGTGTGATACTGAGCACATCACTGAGTGGCAGCTGGTGTGATACTGACCACATCACTGAGTGGCAGCTTATGTGATACTGACCACATCACTCACTGAGTGGCAGCTGGTGTGATACTGACCACATCACTGAGTGGCAGCTGGTGTGATACTGACCACATCACTGACTGAGTGGCAGCTGGTGTGATACTGACCACATCACTCACCGAATGGCAGCTGGTGCGATACTGACCACATCACTCACTGAGTGGCAGCTGGTGTGATACTGACCACATCACTCACTGAGTGGCAGTGGTGTGATACTGACCACATCACTCACTGAGTGGCAGCTGGTGTGATACTGAGCACATCACTCACTGAGTGGCAGCTGGTGTGATACTGACCACATCACTGAGTGGCAGCTGGTGTGATACTGACCACATCACTGAGTGGCAGCTGGTGTGCTACTGACCACATCACTGAGTGGCAGCTGGTGTGATACTGAGCACATCACTCACTGAGTGGCAGCTGGGATGATACTGACCACATCACTGAGTGGCAGCTGGTTTGATACTGACCACATCACTAAGTGGCAGCTGGTGTGCTACTGACCACATCACTGAGTGGCAGCTGGTGTGATACTGACCACATCACTCACTGAGTGGCAGCTGGTGCGATACTGACCACATCACTGAGTGGCAGCTGGTGTGATACTGAGCACATCACTCACTGAGTGGCAGCTGGCATGATACTGACCACATCACTGAGTGGCAGCTGGCGTGATACTGACCACATCACTGAGTGGCAGCTGGCATGATACTGACCACATCACTGAGTGGCAGCTGGTGTGATACTGAGCACATCACTCACTGAGTGGCAGCTGGTGTGATACTGACCACATCACTCACTGAGTGGCAGCTGGTGCGATACTGACCACATCACTGAGTGGCAGCTGGTGTGATACTGAGCACATCACTCACTGAGTGGCAGCTGGCATGATACTGACCACATCACTGAGTGGCAGCTGGTGTGATACTGAGCACATCACTCACTGAATGGCAGCTGGTGCGATACTGACCACATCACTGAGTGGCAGCTGGTGTGATACTGAGCACATCACTCACTGAGTGGCAGCTGGTGTGATACTGAGCACATCACTGAGTGGCAGCTGGTGTGATACTGACCACATCACTGAGTGGCAGCTTATGTGATACTGACCACATCACTCACTGAGTGGCAGCTGGTGTGATACTGAACACATCACTGAGTGGCAGCTGGTGTGATACTGACCACATCACTGACTGAGTGGCAGCTGGTGTGATACTGACCACATCACTCACCGAATGGCAGCTGGTGCGATACTGACCACATCACTCACTGAGTGGCAGCTGGTGTGATACTGACCACATCACTCACTGAGTGGCAGCTGGTGTTATACTGACCACATCACTCACTGAGTAGCAGCTGGTGTGATACTGAGCACATCACTCACTGAGTGGCAGCTGGTGTGATACTGACCACATCACTGAGTGGCAGCTGGTGTGATACTGACCACATCACTGAGTGGCAGCTGGTGTGCTACTGACCACATCACTCGAGTGGCAGCTGGTGTGATACTGAGCACATCACTCACTGAGTGGCAGCTGGGATGATTACTGACCACATCACTGAGTGGCAGCTGGTTTGATACTGACCACATCACTAAGTGGCAGCTGGTGTGCTACTGACCACATCACTGATGTGGCAGCTGGTGTGATACTGACCACATCACTCACTGAGTGGCAGCTGGTGCGATACTGACCACATCACTCACTGAGTGGCAAGCTGGTGTGATTACTGAGCACATCACTCACTGAGTGGCAGCTGGCATGATACTGACCACATCACTGAGTGGCAGCTGGCGTGATACTGACCACATCACTGAGTGGCAGCTGCATGATACTGACCACATCACTGAGTGGCAGCTGGTGTGATACTGACCACATCACTCACTGAGTGGCAGCTTGGTGTGATACTGACCACATCACATGAGTGGCAGATGGTGCGATACTGACCACATCACTGAGTGGCAGCTGGTGTGTGATACTGAGCACAATCACTCACTGAGTGGCAGCTGGCATGATACTGACCACATCACTGAGTGGCAGCTGGTGTGATATGAGCACATCACTCACTGAATGGCAGCTGGTGCGATACTGACCACATCACTGAGTGGCAGCTGGTGTGATACTGAGCACATCACTCACTGAGTGGCAGCTGGTGTGATACTGAGCACATCACTAAGTGGCAGCTGGTGTGATACTGACCACATCATTCTGAGTGGCAGCGGTGTGATACTGAACCACATCACTCACTGAGTGGCAGCTGGTGTGTGATACTGACCACATCACTCACTGAGTGGCAGCTGGCGTGATACTGACCACATCACTGAGTGGCAGCTGGTTTTGATACTGACCACATCACTGACTGAGTGGCAGCTGGTGTGATACTGACCACATCACTCACTGAGTGGCAGCTGGCGTGATACTGACCACATCACTGAGTGGCAGTGGTTGTGATACTGACCACATCACTCACTGAGTGGCAGCTGGTGTGATACTGACCACATCACTGAGTGGCAGCTGTGTTGAGTACTGGACCACATCACTGAGTGGACAGCTGGTGTGATACTGAGCCACATCACTGGGTGGGCAGCTGGTTGCTACTGACCAACACTCACTCACTGAGTGGCCGCTGGTGTGATTACTGAGCCCACATTCACCACTGGAGGGCAGCTTGGCATGCATACTGACCACATCACTGAGCTGCGCAGCTGCGTGGATAATTGACTAACGACTCACATCACTAAGTGGCAGCTGGTGTGATACTCGAACCACATCATGACTGGAGTGGGCAGCTGGCTGTGATTAAGGACCACATCACCACTGATACCCGTTGGCAGCTGGTGCTGATACTGACCTACATCACTAGTGAGTGGCCAGCTGGTAGTGATACTGCGCACATCATCACTGAGTGGTCAGTGGCATTGGATTACTGACCACATACCACTGATGTGCAGCTTGTGTGGTGATACTGACCACATCACTGAGTGACAGGCTGGCATGATTACTGACCACATCACTGATTGGCAGCTGAGTGTGATACTGAGCACAATCACTCACTGCAGTGGCAGCTGGCGTGATACGACCACATCACTGAGTGGCAGCTGGTGTGATACTGACCACATCACTCGACTTGAGTGGCAGCTGGTGTGATACTGACCACATCAACTGAGTGGCAGCTGGTGTGATACTGACCACATCACTGAGTGGCAGCTGGTGTGATACTGACCACATCACTTGAGTGGCAGCTGGTGTGATACTGACCACATCACTCACTGAGTGGCAGCTGGCCTGTAAACATATAGCTCTAGCACCATATACTCAAGGCATGTAATTGGGAGGGGGGGTCTGTACCTGACATTACACTGATAGAAAACTGCCGGATAATCATAACTGCATAATTCTCCTGTACATGTTCTCAGGAGTTGTGCTGTTATAGTGATTATCTATCAAAACATTTGTTCAATGCCCAGCAACTGTAGGATTATTTTCTCTGACCAGTATTGCTCTGTTTGATCCAGCCTCTAATAATGGACCCCCAGACAATATTTCGAGAATTGTTTTTGGGGAAGGAATGGCAGCAGGGAAGGGAATTGGTCAATAACCTCATAAGCTGAGGGCAAGAAAATATGAAGGCATAACACTTCACAGCACCATGAATGGCAATATCAATCATGAGTCCACATTTATCTTTTATTATGCATTCTCATGTTTTTATTTCAATTGATCATTAGGTAATCCAAAATCCTCACAATTGTATGGGTTCTCTACTGCACATATTCTTTTGTGCAACTTCAGAATGTCAGCTTGAGGATCCGAAGCATCACTGTCATCACATTTAATAGGTTTATATCATGTGTGTCTTCAGATTGCCACAATCAAGTAGAAAATGCACCACATTAATCACATTTGTAAAGTTTCTCTCCTATAATGTTTTCATGTGATAGTTTAGATGATCACTTACAGTAACAGAAGCACTACAATCATCACACTTGTAAAGTTTCTTTACTCTACTCACTCTTGCATGTCTTCGGATTGTCAGCTTGAGTAAAGAAAAGCAGCAGTCATCACATTTGTAAGGTTTTACTCCCATATTTGTTTTCTTGTGCTTCCCCAGACTGCTAGCTTGAGTAATCAAAGCACTACAATTAACATACTTCTAAGAGTTCTGTCCTGTGTGTATTCTCTTATGTTTATTTAGAAAACTGGCTTCAGTAATAGATCCACCACAATCAACACACTTAAAAAGTTTCTATACTGTATGCATTCACTTGTGATTCTTCAGACTACTAGTGCAACCAAACAAAACATCACAATCATCGCATTATAAGGCTTTTGATATGTGTTATCTTGTCTGTTGTTAGGTTATCAGATTCAGTAAAAGATGCACCACAATCATAACATCTTTAAGGTTTCGCAGGGGGCCTCTTCAGACTGCCAACTTGAGCAAAAAAAAGCATAATAATCACCACACATGTGATGTATTCTCTTGTATGTTGTCAGATTACGAGATTCAGTGAAAGATCCGTCACACCACTTTCAGGTTTCTCTCAGGTATGTTTTCTCCTGTGTTTAATCAGACTACCAGATTTAGTTCAAGATGCACCACAATCACTTCTCTTGTGTTTACTCAGAATATCAGATCGGGCAAAACAAGCACCACAAACATCACACGTGTAAGGTTTCTCCCCTGTATGTGTTCTCTTGTGAGATGTCAGGTGACTAGATATAGCAAATAGTGTGCCACATACATCACACTTGTAAGGTTTCTCCCCTGTGTGTGTTCTCTTGTGTGATGTCAGATTACTAGATGCAGCATATGATGCACCACAAACATCACACTTGTAAGGCTTCTCCCCTGTATGCGTTCTCTTGTGTGTAATCAGACTACCAGATTCAGAAAAAGATACACTACAAACATCACACTTGTAAGGTTTCTCCCCTGTATGTGTTCTCATATGTTTAATCAGATTACTAGATACAGAAAAAGATAAACCACAAACATCACACATGTATGGTTTCTCTCCTGTATGTGTTCTCTTGTGAGATGTCAGATGACTAGATACAGCAAATGATACACCACAATCATCACACTTGTAAGGTTTCTCTCCTGTATGTGTTCTCTTGTGTGTTGTCAGATAACGTGTTACAGCAAATGATGCACCACAAACATCACACTTGTAAGGTTTCTCTCCTGTATGTGTTCTCTTGTGTGTTGTCAGATAACTTGTTACAGCAAATGATGCACCACAAACATCACACTTGTAAGGTTTCTCTCCTGTATGTGTTCTCTTGTGTGTGTTCAGACTACCAACTTGAGTAAACTTACCATCACAAACATCACACTTGTAAGGTTTCTCTCCTGTATGTGTTCTCTTGTGTTTTATCAGATAACTAGATATAGCAAATGATGCACAACAAATATCACACTGATAAGGTTTCTCTCCTGTATGTGTTCTCTTGTGTGTTCTAAGATTAAAAGATGCAGCAAATGAGGCACCACAATCATCACACTTGTAAGGTTTTTCTCCTGTATGTATTCTCTTGTGTATGTTCAGGTTGTTAGGATATGGAAAACAAGCACCACAAAAATCACACTTGCAAGGTTTCTCTCCTGTATATGTTCTCATGTGTGTTGTCAGATGACTAGATACAGAGAATGATGCACCACAATCATCACACTTGTAAGGTTTCTCTCCTGTATGTATTCTCTTGTGTGTGTTCAGGTTGCTAGTATAAGGAAAACAAGCACCACAAATCATCACAACTGTATGGTTTCTCTCCTGTATGAGTTTTCGTGTGTCGCTTCAAATTGCCAGCTGAAGTAAAAGATGCAACACAAACATCACATTTGAAAGGTTTCTCGTCTATATATTTCCTCTTGAACCTGCTTAGGTGGCTGTCTTCAATGACAGTTGAATCAAAAACATCAGCCATGTATGGTTTGTCTCCTGTTTTAACTTTCAAGTTACTTTTTAAAAGATCATTCTCATCAGTCGACAATTGTGTTTTTCTAATTCCACTCACAGAAGATACATTCTCTATGTGATTACAATTCTCATGCGCTAGCTGTGCCTTATAGCGATTCTCTGTCACTTTTGACACTGTGCTATATTGTCCTGTCATTTTATGCTCACTGCTGCAACCAGCCATATCTACCACTTTGCTAAACAAGTGGTGCTTGTCCTCACACAACACATCTGAGAGTTCTTGTTTCACAAGTTTAAAGTCCATGTTACCATACCTCATCTCCTCCATTTGTGAATGTTCTTGCATGTGAAGGTAAGAATAATTTAGTATTTCTGAAATACACTGATTTGATTATTTTTTTATTATTGGCACCTTGCTGTCTTGACAGACGATAGTTTGTGCTTTAAAAAGGCATAATAACTTTTTACCTATGGCGGTAGCGAATGTGACTGATAAGGCCAATTCGCGCTGTAAATGTCCGTTCACAGTTCTGAAATACACACACAAATGGTAAATATGAGTTAACCAATTTATAGACACATATGTTTCATATATATAACTGTTACATAGATGTATATGTTTCACAGATGTATCTGTTACATAGAAGTATATGTTTCATATATATAACTTTTACATAGAAGTATATGTTTTATAGATATAACTGTTACATAGAAGTATACGTTTCAAGGGTTTAAACAGATTTCAAGACAAGTGGATTGACTTCATTGCACTGGGTTTTATCTCATTAGCATGCCCCTTTCAAAATGGTGGCCTTCTGAAAGCGTCACACAAACCATAAACTTTGTAGTTCCAGTGACGACCCTGAGGAGCCTCCAAGAAAGTTGTACTCGCGAAGTGAACAAGACAGACCAGAATAGAACCCACACTTTTCAGAACGCAAGGGAGTTCCAAATGTTACTGTATGTAGCCGAGGCGCAGAGAGTTAGAGATGAGCGCCCAACTTTGCATAAATACCTCAATGGCTCGTGCATTCATAACCTCTGCAGCAAAAGTCCAACTCCTGGCCTTCACGTGGCGGAGCTGTTTTAACTAAAAGGAGACGGGGCGCCGGTGAGTCTCTGGTGCCGAAAAATAACCAGTACGCTCTAGATGTGTATGCACGTACATGCATGCACAAACATGTGTGTGCGCGCCTACACATCTAAACTCAAGTAAGATCATAGTCTGCTCTAGCAAAGGAAAGGTGCTGAAGACAGAGGCAACCAGCCAGGAGGCGCACCACAAAAATTAGGATGCCATGCAAATACGCCAGGAAATATGTTGACTACTGCTAAATGTTATGGTGTTCGCCCTGCTTTGGACCCCCAGGCAGGTGCAGTGCCAGGCCCTATGCCTCACAAGTGTCTAACCACAACTACTGGAGGTCTTTCTCAGATGTCCTGTGGAGCCAGAGGACCTGAGAACAGAGCGTCTGGCCATACCAAACAAAGACTAAAAATAATGCACTGGAATGCGGAGGGAGTCAGCAACAAAAAAATAGAACTAGAAAACATCTTGGACCAAGAAAAAGTAAGCGTATGTTGCTTGCAAGAAACTCACCTCAACAAAAATATAGCCTTCAAAATCAGAGGCTACCAGTGTTACCGATCTGACTGAAAGGACAGGCGAAAAGGGTGGGATACTTACCCTTGTAAAAAATAACATCACTGCTTCCCAAATCGAAGTCTACATGGAAGGGGCTGAGTATCAGACACTTAAACTTAAGACAGGCAATACAGATCTACATCTGATCAATTACTACTGCCCAAGTGACCACCCACAGGCACTGAACACACTACCATTAAAAGAAAGAAATGATTGTGTGTGGCGATTTCAACAGCCACTCGCAGAGCTGGGGCTATGATCACATGGACCAGAGAGGAGAGACTGGAAGACTGGCTGGATGAGAATAGATTCATCTTGATTAACAAGTCATCTGACCCACATACCTTCTACTCAAAATCATGGCACACTACAACTACACCTGACCTGGCTTTCCATTCACCAGACCTGGAGTGAAACATTAAAGAATTGTTGGGAAACAACTTGGTGGCAGTGACCATCGGCCAGTCTTTCTAACTGTAGAAAATGAGCTTGTAAGTAAAAGCAGCACCCTCTCGAGGTGGAACTACAAGAAAGCAGACTGGGCAATGTACAAGCATTGTACCAGCATACTGGTTAGAAATCTGAACACTGAGAAAGACATAAATAAAGTAATTTAAGAGTTTGGGAAATGCATACTACAGGCAGCACGAGAAACAGTACCAAGAGGAGCCCATAAACATTATAAACCCTACTGGAGTAGTGAACTGGAACAGTTGCATAATAATGTGGAAGTGTGTAGAAAGCAAGCAGAGGCCAAACCCAGCCAAGAGCACCACAATAAATACCAGCATGCAAAAAGCCAAATTTCAAAGGGCCAAGTTGCAGGCTGGACGGAAAAGCTGGCAGGAGAAAACAGAGTCACTGAACTTTGAAAAAGACACAAGGAAGTTGTGAAAGCTAATAAAACAACTTAAGGATGAGGGCACAGGGAGAAACTCAAAAATTGCACTACATAAAGACGGAAACATCTTAACAGGAAAGCAAGCGCTGACCATTTTGCGGACTCATTCGCACAAGATAACAATATCAAAATTAGTCCAGAGAAACAACAAGAGACTCGAGAGAAATAGCAACATACAGGACAAAATGAAATACTACATGAGGTTATCACAATCAGCGAACTGGAGCTAGCCATATCAAAACTGAAAATGAGAAAGTCACCAGGAGCTGATGGTATCTCCAATAAAATGATCTGGAACCTAGGAACAGATGCCAAAGCAAAGCTGTTGCAGATCTTCAATAATAGCTGGACCTTAGGCAGTGTTCCACAAGCCTGGAAAGAAGCAATCATGATACCCCTCCTAAAATCAGGGAAAGATAGTTCCATTGCCTTTTTTCAATGGGAATGGTTCTAGTGCTCGTAGGCGGTCATTTGGACAGTAGTAATTGATCAGATGTAGATCTTTATTTTCTGTTTTGAGTTTAAGAGTCGATACTCATACCCTTCCATAGAAATTCAATTTGAGAAGCGGTCTTATTATTCTTTACAAGAGCCAGTATCCCACCACTTCACCTGCCTTTTCGGTCAGATCTGTAGTACTGGTAGCCTCTGATTTTGAAGACTATGCTTTAATTCAGTTGAGTTTCTTGCCAGCAACACATGTTCTTAATTCAAGATGTTTCCTAGCTCAATTTTGTTTTGTTGCTGATTCCCTCCACATTCCAGTGCATTATGTTCAGACCGTCTATTCTCATGTCCCCTGGCTCCACAGCACATCTCAAACATATCTCCAGTTGTTATCAATCTATCAATCATGTGCCATGCCGGAAAGTGTGGGTGGTCATGACTCGCCATTTCACTCGATCACCAGAGTCGTGAATCAGCTCAGTGTTCCTGTCTCGTCCATGCTATGTGGCCAAGCCATCCAGGTATTTACTTCTCAGTCTTCCCCTTGGTCTGTTCTCTTAGATCTTGCCAGTTGTCACCAAGTTCTCCTATTTATTTCTTCTCATAACATGTCCAACAAATTTTGACTGTCTATGTCTAATTTCTCTACTCAATTTACGATTTTCATTTGTCTCCTGTAGTACTTGGTCATTGGTTTTTCTGTCTGTCCATGGTATTCTTTGCACTCTCCTCAGAAACCACATTTCTGCAGCCATCAGATGTTTTTCAGCTTGACTGCTCATTGTCCAAGTTTCACATCCATACAAAAGAACAGGCTCTATGTAGCACCTCAACACTCTTTTTCTCGTTTCAATTGACATCCCTTTATTGGTCAGTATGTTTTTCATCTTGCCAAAGGCTACCTTCGCCATGGTGATTCTTGTTCTAATCTCTTCAAGGCATCTCCCATCAGATGTTATGACTGCTCCGAGATAATTTTACTGATTCACTTGTTGAAGAATATTCACATTTACTTGTATAATACATTGTGGTACTTCGTTCTTCCTAGTGACGACCATAATCTGTGTCTTTTTACAATTTAATTCTAACCCTAGTTGTTCACTGTGTGCAATAACAGCATTCACCAACTGTTGCAGATCGTGCTCATTGTCTGCAATCAATACTGTATCATCTGCATATCTAATGTTATTGATGTTTCGTCCTCCAATGCTGATTGCATTCATATCTTTTACATTTCTGAAAATATTTTCACTGTACAGGAAAAAAGATCTGGAGACATTACACATCCCTGCCTAACACCTCCCAGTTGTTATGGTTGGATCCTTTTGAGGTATAGTTTGCAAGGTTGAGCGCTCATCTTCAACTTTGCACCACCGGCTGTAACAGCATTTAGAGCTAAGATTTTAGTTTCATCGAACAGTATCTATATTTTCTGTTAGTAGGATTGTCTAATTTGTGACTGGGATTAAGAGCAGCATATGTCAAGGAAAGGTTGCATTTCAGAAATTGACAAATGTAGAAATGTCTTAAGAAAAAATCATTATCATTGAATGTCAGAAAGAGAGTACTAACATTTTATGTCAAACCTGTTTTGCTGTAGGACAGTAAATCATGGAACACGAATGAACAAATTAGGAAGAGCTTGGAAGCAACTGAGAGTGGTTCCTGAGATGAATGTTGCGAATACCTCGGACTGTCAGATTAACTAACACCAATTTCCTGAAAGAGGCTAATGAATGTAGAACAACATTTACAAAAAATCATGCTCAAACCTGCTAATAATGACTTCCTTAGCCCCGTGGTTTCCATCAATTTATCATCCAAGCCTGTTATGTTCTTCCAGTAGACATGTGTGTTCTCCAACAGGTATGTGTAAAGCAAAGTGATTACCAGGATATAGTAGACAGCCACCACACACCAGAATGTCTGGTTGTTGTACCTCCATAATGTGTGGGTGCCGCCATTTCATTTGCACGGTGTCATTGTCATCATTCCAATTCCATGGTGACCGTCACTTTAGTGAAATTTTAAAAATTGGTTTGATATTGATTAAACCTGGACAGCTGAATAGAACCTGAAAAATGATTTCCAACAGTACCTCATTCACGTCTGTATGTTGATTCTAAACCAAGATATCAAAATTTGTGAGTTAAATTCTGCCATAAAAGAAACATAGAGGAAAATACTGATTTAGCAGATTTTGACTTGCTGCCCAGAAACAACAATTGTTTACGACGTGTTTAAACTGCTGCAACTTCTTTAATTTTGAGAAAACCCCGTAGAACTATATATTTTCTAGTTCAGAACAGTGAGGCCTTACTGCCTAAAGTAGAACATTTTTGATGTTTGCAATATTGACTCATTAAAATTCAAAATGACCGCTATTTAATTATTTAATAATTATTAAATTTAGTTAATGAACCTTGAAATGCTAATTATGATATTTTTCCCTTTCAGTTTGATAAAACAAATAAAAAGGCCATGTTGTGATGTTGTTAATGTTTTGCTACTAATTTAAATTTAATATGGTTGCCAATCTAATACTGCCAAAAAAGTGTTGAAATATAGAGGAAATATGAGTACTGTTGCAGTAAATGAGGCCAGGATAGGGTGTTTATTAGGCAAGATGGCTGCCGATTTTGTCGCTTGAGACTGGCTGAAGCGATTCACTTTAACCCTTTACAGGGCAGACATTTGTCCATTGTCCGTCCCAAAGTAGACAATCAGAAATCTCCGAAAGCCACGCGATCGCGTTTTTACAATGCTAGTAGTAGCTCGGACATATTCAGACGATTTGTTCATTCCGGGGTTCGGATGCTTTGGGACGATTTGCCCGGTAAAGGGTTAAACAGCTACTGTTAATTCCGCTGATCATTTAAGATAATGCAGATCCGCATGGCCAAATGGGTAAGAACATGCGTTCTTAAACATCTGGTGTGCTGCTGCTGAGGTAAGCTGTTCAACTCCTACACCAGACAGCTGGTACTAAAATGTAGACCTATCGTCCATGACTTGGGGATGTAAATTACAAGTACCTCTGAAGTCAGAGTTGGCTCATCTGATGGCGAGGGACACTGTTGATAGGGAAAGCTAATCCACATGCAAAAGTCAGTCCATCACTTCTAATACTAGTATAATAATTAATATAATATTAATAATAAGTACAAGTACTCACACTACTTTACTTTACAGACGGTCTGAAAACTGGCTTTCACAATTATTTTCAGTTATGCCGAATGTTGAAAAATTACACAAGTACACAGATAAATTACTGCTACAAATGAAACTTGTATTCCGTTTAATTTTAGTTAGTAATTAAATTGCCAGTTCTAATTACAAGTAAATACAGGTCCTATAGTAATTACTTCTTCTTCTGCGTTCATCCGGAGTTCCCCCCCCCCCCCGGGACGTGATTTCGTTGTGCCTGTTTACAGCAGAGCTGCGTTCTTGCGCCGTTAGGCCGACACATCCGACTTCTGCGGGCATTTGTTGACCGGGTTAACCTTCCCGACTATAGTAATTACTATAGTCAGGGCGTCGCCATTTTGAATTTGGAGTTATGATTGTCATCATTGTGCTTCTACTTCTATCTATTTAAATAATAATTAATATTAATAGTTAATTAATACTAATATTAATAATTAATAATACTATTTTTTCATGGTTGTGCTGAATATTAATATTTTCTCCCCGAACACAGTGAAAGAAAGTTAATGTTGAAACTCTTCAAGTATGTAAAATTGAACGTAGAATTTAAAAACAATTGCATTAAACAGTAACCAGAGACAAACAGAAATAGTTAAAATAAAAATTTCATTAGCTTACCGAGCATCATAAACAAAATAATATTCGTCAATAGAAGAAAGTTCTAAGCGACAGTCGCTTGCAGCCTAACAGACAGACCTGAGTAGCATTTATTAGTTGTTTCCCCCGATCTGTGAAACAACTCTAATAAATGCTACTAGTGTGGTCTGATTAATAAAAAAGAAAGTCGTACAGAAGCCCTGGAGATGTGGATATACAGACGAATATGTCGTATTTCATGGAAACAAAAACAATCAAATGCAGAGGTTCTAGAAAAACTAGGAATGAAGAGAGAGTTGATGAAAAAAATAAATTGGAGGCAAGTGAAATATGTCGGTCACGTTAAAAGACATAGGCCTACTAATTACTATTATACAAATCATACTGGAGGACAAGGTTGAAGGCAAGCGAGCAAGAGATAGACAACGATACAAGTGGGAAGATAACATCAAGAGATGGACGAACATCGGCCTGACAGAATGTACAGTCAGGGAGAGAGACGGACAGTGACAGTGTTGGAGATCCATTGTAGTGACTTCAAATTGTAGCCAACCTTCATTGCGGAGACGGCACCTGATTGATTGATTGATTGATTGATTGATTGTGATCTCCTGCAAGGCTGCAAGCGACTGTCGCTTAGAACTTTCTTCTCTTGAAGTTATAATTTGTTTTATGATGTTCGGTAAGCTAATTTTGTTTTCTGTGATAGCAAAGGCAGTTCATTACCCCATACCATATGGACAACAATCACCTTCGGGTTAATAACCTTATGAGGGTAAACCCAGGACTGTCATTCTGAGCCGGTGATGGACTCCAACTATAACTTCTGGAAGTTTAACGGGGCAGGAGTAATGGTAAAATAGACAACGATCTGTGACGTGTGGTTTTCGAATACTGTACATTAAGTCAGAAGCAAGCAAGGATACGTACGCCATGGTTACCGGAAGTCGCCGGAAATTTTCCGCGAAAATAAATACTACCAAGCACCCCTCCCCGTATTCAAAGAGGAGGAAGAAGAAGAGGAGGAGGAGGCGGGTGCGAAGAGGAGGATCTTTTTTTTTTTTTTTTTTTGGTGTTCGCTCGCTTTGAACTCAAGCGTAATCCATAACACTATTTCTAGTAGTGATGGGCTGAATATTGCGTGTGGATTAGCTTTCCGTATTAACAGTGTCCCTCGCCATCATGCGAACCCACTCCGATTTCAGAGGTAGAGGAAGATGTGACGGACGAGAAGAAGATGCGGAGGAGGCGCTGAAGAAATTGTGGAGCTGGAGATGACAACTTGTTGGTCTTGCGTTGAAGTACATTTGTTTCAGCATCGAGAACTCATATGGAGGTGAGAGATTCGAATTCCATTTGGGTAACTACAGCTTTCAACTTGTGTGTTGTCTAGTGCATCTCCTTTCTACTTCTGTGAGCGCCAAACAATAAATATGAGCTTACTTGTGAGATGTCTTTCGTACCAGCCGTGCAGTCTGACTTGTGCAGAGTTATAATCACATTGAGCAGGGAGTGGCCAGCAGGGGCCACGGAAGTGGAAATTCAGCAATTAATTCAGGAAAATTCTCGCCCGGGTGATTTGATTATCTACACAGATGGGTCGGTGTTGAGAGGTAGGAGAAGTGCTTGGGGGTTCTTGGCAAAAACTAATGGTCGGCGTTTGGTGCAGGAGAGCCTGGCGTATGATGACACTACATCTAGCTTAAGAATGGAGGTGGAGGCGGTCAGGGCAGCTTTCCGCTGGATAGAAAACACGATACATACACATATTGTGATTGTAACTGACTCTGAAAGCATGCTGAGAAGGGTGAGAACAGGCAAGCTTCGTGCAGAGTGGCTTGCTTCGCTTCGGAGGTCACAGGTAGCAAGCATCACCTGGATCTTTTCTCCTGGGCATGCCGGTGTGAGGGGAAATGAACAGGCGGACAGATTGGCTGGCTCGGCAGAACTTGGTGGAGTATTGATGCATGACAAGGCAGATGTGGTTGCGGCCTTGTGGGAGCACGTGTACGCCTCGGAGGAGCAAATGGATCACCATAGTCTGGTGAGAATGAGGCAGCGAGGAGTGACGAGAGGATCTGGCCGACGCTCGACGCTCAGAGGAAAGGCGAGACGGACATATAATCAGATTGCTACTGGAACTATTAGTGTTGGAACTCTTCGCTGGTTGCTGAGGATGGAGACGGAGCGCTTATGGGAATGTCCCGAATGCTGTGATGTCGGTTCCTAGATCAATCAATCAATCAATCATGTCTTTCGTAAGCCGGTTTATAGTGTCGGCTTTTTGTTTTCTTCTAAAAACAGCTGTGGGAGATTTGGAAGCAACTCGTCTTGTGTTGATTTTCCTACAATGAGTGTCGGTCGTTCAGAAAGGAATGGCAAACTACTGAAGGTAAACTTGCCAAGAAATTACAAGCAGCCATACAGTGCTGGGAGTGGACGTTCTGTTAAGCATATGCAACTAACCATATAGTTGAGATACTCAGCTATAGCCAGTCTGAGATTCGCATTCTGTAGTCGCCTTTTACAATATGATCTGAGGTGTGCAGTGTTGGTATTCTCCGCCTTGCCCTTTACGGCCGTGGGTAACTTACACACAATATCAATATTGTGGGGGGGGGGGGGGGGGGGGGTGAGTGATCTCGAGGTATGGTGTCCACCTCGAGTGCTGGAGGTCACGGGTTCAAGCCCCGATGAGGACCGAGACGCTTTCACGTGGACTTATAGTAACAACATTTCCCCTGATCTCTGGATAGTGAGATCGGACGCCCGTGTGTATTGTTGCGCACGTAAAAAATCCCTTGGCAGTTGGAAATCGAAAAAAAGGTAGCCTAACGGCGCTGCCCTGGCAAAATTTCGAGTTAAAAATCTACCCAAAGTATTTCAGGATTCTCGCCGGTACAACGGAGTTCGTGCAATGAGCTGAGATTTTCCGGACTCAGGCTTGAGTTAGGAGTAGAACGGAGCACTTATGGGTTACACCCGTGTGCCGTGATGTTGATCCGTCGACTAAACTAAACTAAAGCAATATTGTGAACGTCTGTTGCTCAAAGCAAGATTCAACCCAGTATAAACATTATCTTCCTGTCAGTAGAGTACCCATTTGGTCAAGTAAGATTAGCTGCTAACTACGCTATATATAGCTGCTAAAGCTAAATATAGCCTCGTGACGTCTGTTGCGGTGAATTAAAATTGAAGTGCCGAAAAAAGTCTGATGGAGCCAAATCTGGAGAATATTGTGGGTGTGGAAGAATTTCAATATTCAAATCGTTGGCAGTTTGCAGCACAAGCCGTGCTTTATGAGAGGGCGCGTTGTCTTGAAGCAAAAAGCAGAATTTGCGTACGCGCTATCCCTCGTTTTCTTGTCACAGGCTTTCTTAGTTTGATAAGGAGATCTGCATAGTACTGCCCAATAATCGTGTTGCCATGAAGCATGTAATCTTTCAATATGACACCTTTGACGTCCCCAAAAATCAGTCAGCATAACTTTTATTGCAGATTTTTGTGCTCTTGGCTTGACATGTATTGGCGAGGTCGGGGTTTTCCACTGCATGCTGGCAACTTTGGATTCTGGGTCATAATGGTGAATCCAAGTCTCATCTACCGTCAACATGATCGTCAACATGTTTTTAGACCGCCACATGTTGAGCAACTGGCCACAGCAATCAACCCTTGTTTGTTTCTGTTCACATGTCAGCAGGCGCGGCGCCCAGCGTGCACACACTTTTCTCACGTTCAGTCTGTTGTGTAAAATTCTAAAAACTGTACTCAGTTTTGCTGAACCCGATATCTCTGCAATGTCATTTTCCTATCCTGGTCTATGATTTTCTTTACTTTTGCAGCATTTGCATCTTTGCACTCTGAGGAAGGTCGTCCTTATCTTGGCAGATCAGCACCTTGGGAACGGCCACACTTAAACTGCAAACACCATTATTTTTTTTTTACAGAAACATGCGAAGGACAGACTTCCTCAAACTTCCTCCATCTCCCTATGTATTTATGTAGGTGTTTTTCACTGTAACATCAAGAATTTTATCACAGACCTGGCGTCTGATTTCTCCATTGTTTTGACAAATCGTTGGATGTGCAGATCTCGTCAATAGGGTGTGTTGTGCCATGCATCATATCGGGAAAACCAGTTGAGGAGAGAAATTCATATGTCCATTACAAATTGAATGAGCTATGCATGTGCCAAATTTCAATTTTCTCTGCCTACTCCTTCATGGTCAGGATAAAGACTTATGAGAAGCCCTTTGTACATATTCATAAGCAATCTTCAAGTATCCTGCCTCTGGTATATCCTGTCAGAGTGAACGTGTGTGTGCGCACGTGCATACGTGTCTGTGGGAGACAGTGATTGAGCGAGAAATGGTGAGGGAATGTGTCAGTGCATGCATGCGTACGTGTATGTGTGAGAGTGAGTGAGGGAGTGTGTGCGTGCGTGCGTTCATGCGTATGTGTATGTGTGAGAGAGTGTGATTGAGAGAGTGAGTGTTGCGTGAAGGATTGAGAGAGAGAGAGTAAGTGAGTGAATGAGTGAGGAGTGAATGAGTGAGAGAGTGTGTGTGAGTGAGTGAATGAGTGTTAGAGTGTGTGTGTGAGAGAGATAGAGAGAGAGAGAGAGAGAGAGAGAGAGAGAGAGAGAGTAGAAGAGTGAGTGAGTGCGCTAGGGTAAGAAAGAGTGAGTGAAACATTGAGTGATAGCGTGAGGGTGTGTGTCTGTCCGTGTGTGAGTGAGAGAGAGAAAGAGAGAGAGAGAGAGAGAGAGAGAGAGAGAGAGAGTTAAAGATAAAGTGAATGAAGATGGAGAGAGTGAATGAATGAGGGGAATAGTGAGAGAGAGAGAGAGAGAGAGAGAGAGAGAGAGAGAGAGAGAGAGAGAGAGAGAGAGACAGTGGGGGAGTGGATGTGTTATTGAGTGTGTGTGCGCGCATGCGTGTGAGTGTGTATGTATGAGAGAGAGAGAGAGAGAGAGAGGGAGAGAGAGAGAGAGAGAGAGAGAGAGAGAGAGAGTTGAGCGCACGCATGTCATGTAACATGCATGTCATGTAACATGCTAATCCATATGTTTGTGTATTCTCAACTGTCATATTATCAGTTGAATACTATTTGATTTTTATCATGTATAATATAAACTTATGTTCATTACTGTAGTTTGGGTGAGAGAGTAGTGAGTGTGAATGGGAGACAGAATGGGTGAGCGTGAGAGTGAATGTGTGTGTCTGCGTGTGTGTGTGTGTGTGTGTGTGTGTGTGTGTGTGTGTGTGTGTGTGTGTGTGTGCCTGTCTCTGTGTGTATCTCTATGTCTGGGAGCATCACTACTTTTTACGTCACACACTGTAAATTTACACATTTTTCTCTCCATGTTTTACATTTGTATGAGACTGCTCACGACAATTGTCAATGTATGTGTGTGAGTAAAGTATGGGAGTTTGTTCATACTAGTTTCAATGCTTACGTGAGGCATTATGTATGTGTCTAGATGTGAGGATGTGTGGGTGTGTGTGTGTGGAGGATGTGTGTGTATGTGGGGATGTGTGTGTGGGGGATGTGTGGGTGTGTGGGTGGGGGTATGCGTTTGGATGCGTTGGGGTGTGTGGGTGTTGGTGGGTAGCGAGATTTGTGGGTGTTGGTGGGATGTGTGGATGGATGTGTGGGGGTGAATGTTGGAGGCGGATGGGTCGGTTTGTGGGGTATGTATGTGTCCCTGGGGGTGTGTGTGTGTGGGTGGGGTGATGTGTGGGTAGGTGGGAGATGGGCCTCATAACATGGTAATTTTCATTGGTTATGTTTACAACATTCATTTCACAATGTTTTTTTCTTCTTCCTATGTGAATGTATAATGCACTTGATGAACGAAAGATGAATGATTGGAAGGGCCGAATGTAAGACGGGCCTGCGTGCCCAATTTGTGACCCTTTTAAAATAAAGTTGATTTGATTTGATTTGATTTGTCATCACTAACAGAAAGGATCAGTTCGTGCGTTGTACCTTTTCATGTCACGATAACAGACTTTCGAGAATCTTTACTCGCTGTATGGGAGTCTCTTTTTTCACACTTCTTTTCAATTGTCGCAACACGTAAATTTTCCCTACTCATAATGTGGCCTTAAAAAATAATCACGGTTGCCAGTGCTATCCGCACAGAAAAGATCGTGTTAACTGATTAAGTGCTATGAAATACTGATGACAGCCAGAGTAATTAACGGTTGCCTGAGAGAAACTAATTAAATTAGAACACCATATATAGAAATTTTATTGATGCATATCCTTTTTACAGGACATCGCAGTCAACACCAGCATTTCTGCCGCTATAATCTCTTGGCAAGTTTACATTCAGTAGTTTGCCATTGCTTTCTGAACTACCAACGCGAAACCAACGCAACGCGATTTACAGCAGCAATCTTTGGCCATGTGATGAGAAGAGATGCATCGTTACGACCTGGAAAGATCCGCGAGGAAAGAAGCAGAAGCAGACTGACAGAAATGATGCTGGATGGGCTGAGACGTTGGCGTGGAGGTATATCATCAGTAGAGTTGATCCAGAACACCAAGGACTGAGATCTGTGCAGAGACATTTTTTTTTTAAAGTAAAAAAATTATTATTATTATTATTATTATTATTATTATTATTATTATTATTATTATTATTATTATTATTTGCGTTCACTTGCTTTGAACTCAAGCGTAGTCCATAACACTACTTCTAGCAGTGCTGGACTGAATTTTGCGTGTGGGTTAGCTTTCCCTAATAACAGTGTCCCTCGCCATCAGGGTAACCCACTCCGGCTTTAGAGGCACTTGTAATTTACATCCCCAAGTCAAGAACAAGAGGTCAACATTTTAATCCAGCTATCCGGTGTAGGGGTCGAACGGCTTACCTCGACATCAGCACACCGGATGTTTAAGAACACGCGTTCTTATCCATTCGGCCATGCTAACCTCCTGAAGATAGATGAACACTTACGTCCGTTGGCAGGTCATATGGTGATGGCGGTGATGATGGATTGGCACTTGATGGGTAACGTAGTATGTACCAGAAAGCTTCACACCTTAAAAGTGTGATAGAAATTACAATAACCATGGCATTGTCTTGTAACCTGTCAATATTGTTGTTAATGATGCCAAGAATGTAAAGTACTTGGCATCAGGGTGCAGACGAACACGATGATGTCAGAATGACAGTTTAAAGATGGCCCTCTTTTACTCTTTTGACATGCACCAAAGAGGAGCAGCGTTCTGTTATCCGTTTTGCGATCAGTGAAGTGGTGAGACCTATAGAAATTAATCGGCTAATGAAGGTCCGGTAAAGTGATGCATACCTGTCAGTCTAGCAAGTATATGAGTGCTGTAGGAAGTTTCTGTAGCGTGATGTTGACTAGTTTGATAGACAATGATCAGAAATAGCAACAAATAGACTTTCAGGATTCCTAAAGACTAATCACTGTCGAAGGAGAGGCCGAATTGGCTTGCGATGTTTAGTTTAGTCGACGGATCAACATCACGGCACGCGGGTGCAATCCATAAGTGCTCCGTTCTCCTCTTAACTCAAACCTGAGCCTGGAGAAACTCAGCTCAGTGCACGAACTCCGTAGCACCGGCGAGGATCCTGAAATACTTTGGGTAGATTTTTAACTCGAAATTTTGCCCGGGCAACACCGTTAGGCTACTCTTTTTCGATTTCCAACTGCCAAGTGATGTTTTACGTGAACAGCAATACACACGGGCGTCCGATCTCACTACTCAGAGACCAGGGGAAATTTTATTACTAGAAGTCCACGAGAAAAGATTCCGGCCATCACCGGGGCTTGAACCCGGGACCTCCAGCACTCGAGGCGGACACCATACCTCGAGACCACGCAGCCCCCCTTAGAACATCATGGCTTGCGATGCTAGGATACATGATTTGGAACAGTCCAAGGAATGACGACGTCTTCAGACAGATAGGTAAAGTTAACAACAGTACTAGTTGTCTAGACAGTAGGACTAAGTAATCTGGCTACGAAATGCCTGTAAAATAAAAGAGTCCCCTTTACTGATCCTTTCTACCAACACGGAGATAAGAGTACAAATATAACGTTACAACTCTCATTACTTCACTCCCTCAATATCTTAATATTAAATTAACTTATAACAGACTAGTTTTGGTTAAAATGTAAAATATAACAATAAATTTATTTATAAAAATGCTGGACAGATATGGGTGTAGTCGCTCCGGTGTCTATAATGATAATCCTAGACTACAAGCTAAATGGACCGGCTAGAGGTGTCAGACGTTGAGCTAATCACTTAGCGCATGACTTTGCTCCAAGGTTGTCGACTCCGTGATGCTTCAATTCAGATTGCTGATCCACACACTCTCCGGCAATAGACAGGGTGTTCAAGACAGGTAAGTATGCTTTGCTGTAGGTTGCTGGCTCACGGTACCATTAATGAAGGTGCAGAACAGGAAAGTATTCAGAGAGAATATAACCGGTGAATGCTTGTCTCACACTCAGGATACACTCATTGCCCACCTCGCTCTCAGTCTCATATTCAGATACGATTAGCGTCACAAGACTACCTCTGCTACAGACACGTCCCTAGCGCTATGACAACACAATGACAAACGGCTAAAGTGTACAACTACAAGTTTCCTCAGCCACATCTTATCAATCTAATCAGACTCAGACGCACATGTATTCCATTCTACAGACTACTGACACATCAATGTATATTTTTAAGTCTGATCACACGCTACAGCATGCAGATTGTAACTCTTACTATGATGCATTCACATATATTATAAATCACACGAATTACATTTAACACTATGAAGTGTACACAACGAGTATGCATAACGCAGATTACATTTAGTTATGAAGCACAAACATCGATTATAAATCACACAGATTATAATCACTCGACAAAGTATCAACATAGATTATGAATCACAGATTACATTCGCCCGATGAAGTATGAACATAGATTATGAATCACACAGGTTCCATTCACTCGACGAAGTACACCCCAGATTATGAATCATACAGAGTACATTCAATCGGCGAAGGAACACCACAGATTATGAAGCACACACATTACATTCACTTGACGAAATAGGAACATAGATTATGAATCACACAAATTCTATCTCAGCACATGAAGCAGTATTGTAAATTATAATTCCGATTCACCCCAGACCCACACAAATTAAATTATACACGAAGTTGGAGTATTAACAGAGATTAAGAGGGTAGGCAGTGACGGCCTTCGTTAAAAGTAAGGATACTCATAATGATATGAATGGGAGGCCGGTCTCACCCTGTCATGGGGTGACCTCTGATACACGTGGTCTCAAGCAGACAATGTGAAAGAACTATTATTTCACAATTAAATAATCAGTATTTCCTATCATCGTTTATTCCTCCGAATTACCCATCTCATTCCATAATTATATTCACTGGTGACATATTATTCAGTATATGTTATATTAGTCCCTAGTTAAATATCAAGCTTCATTGTCTGACCATTCTTCTATAGTCCAGTGCCCGCATGCTAGATTTCGCACTTTTGTGTGTCGCTGTTCCCTTCATTCCCCCCCCCCCCCCCCCACCCCCGATTTTGGTCTAATATCAGCGGCGGCTTCATTGTTTATATATTTATTCCGGTTGTAGTTGGTGATGCCTGTTCTCTACTATTATTAGTTATCATGTAGTATACCACTGAATCTACACCACAAATACCGGTAAATATATACACTAGATAATTTTATTATTTTTTAATTTCTAGATACTTGTCGTAGTCAAATATTTCTCAAATTGGTTCTCTGGAACCTATGGCTTAATAGCGCCGGTATAGTTTGTCTTTTAGTTACAGAGTGTCGTACAGCTAGTTTCTGGCTCTCCTGTGTCCTTCCCGCATCAGGTTAATCTCTGAAATAGACGGGGAACACGATCTGCCGGCTGACAAGTTGCCGGGCAAACTCTCGGTGTTGCCACAAGGTTGGCAGGCCAAAACTGGGTATGTTACTCAGCCAGACTTGCGCTGGGGCAGTAGGCACGCAAAACTAATATTTCTATACTATACTGCAATTAGAGATGTGGTTCCTAAGACGAATGTTGCGAATTCCTTAGACTGCCAGAATAACTAACGACTGTCTGAAAGGGGTTAATGAAACTAGAACATTATATACAACAATAAGAAGAGAAAAAAACATCTTTCTTTGGTCATGTGATGAGAAGAGATCCATTGGAGAACATTGTGACAACTGGAAAGATCGAGGAGAAGAGAGGGAGAGGTAGACCAAGAGAAATGATGCAGGGATTGAGACGGTAATATGGAGGAAACTTATCAGCAGAGTTGTATCAGGATCTTGCGGTAGGCAATATCTCAGGCTCGTTGGCTGACAAGTGAGATACTAAATACTGTCACTAAATAACTCAACGTGACACACGGTAACAACAATTCAAACACTTTATTCTCGCAACGCGCACTTCTCAATCAATGCATGTATCGCGCATTCACAATTCGCGATGACATCATATAATCAATACATACAATCAATCAATACATAACTGCAATACACTTACAAGTCAATAACACAGGCGTTCAGTCTCCTACACTCGTACAGGCTAGCTATCGATTCACGCTCAAACATTCAATTCATTGCAAGCGCCCTATTCAACCAGTCTGTCCGATACGACGTCCCAAGCCTGTCTGCCGAGCCGTTCAGCATTCTCGTCAGTCGGAGTAGAGTCCCCCTGCGTGAACCACACGTTTCACGCTGTGTCCCGACTGCTTAGCGTTGCTCAGAGTTGAGCCTGGCTGGACTTCCCTGGCGTCGTCGAAGACGCCGCGTTGTAACTAGCGTGTTTAACACCGCTCAGAGTTGAGCCCGGTTGCATTTGTCTGGCGTTGGTAAAGACGACGCGTTGCAACTATGGGTGAGAATCTGACAGTTGATCCAGAAAACTAAAGGCCGAAATCTGTAGAAAGTCATGAACGCCTGCGCCAGCCGACACGGCACTTGATGATGATATAACCTACGAACGTCTCGAAACATGGTTTGAACGTACAGTAGGAGAAAGCCACCCGGATTCATGACTCGCATGAGCCCAACCCCAGCGTGTCAAGATAAATGGGCCAGAAACATTTCGGAAAGGGGCACTATTTCTGACGATCAGAAACCTAATGTCGTCCTTGCTCCATGGCCGAGTTTTTACCACAGGCCCCAGCAAATTAATCTGTCCACTATTAATGTTCTTGTGCTTGGGTTTGTGGTCTTATCAAACACACACGGTTTCCTATATTTTGTAATCTTTTATTGGTGGTCTTCATTCATGACCGGCGTTCTTCTTCTTCTTCTTCTTCTTCTTCTTCTTCTTCTTCTTCTTCTTCTTCTTCTTCTTCTTCTTCTTCTTCTTCTTCTTCTTCTTCTTCTTCTTCTTCTTCTTCTTCTTCTTCGTTCATCCGGAGTTTTTTTTTTCGGATGTGATTGCGTTGTGCCTGTTTACAGCAGAGCTGCGTTCTTGCGCCGTTAGGCCGACACACCCGACTTCTGCGGGACATTTGTTGACCGGGTTAACCTTCCCGGGGGTTTCTTAGGACGTTTGACTCTCACTGTTGTGGTGTTATCCCCCATACCAGCTGGTCCATATAGAACAGCCAAAGATCCTGGTCAGCCCTCAAGGGAAGGCAGGGGCAGATCATGGACATTCCCCGCCATCCAAGGAGGCTTCCATACTTGCAGAGCCGATACATAGCGCTCTGGTACTGGGCTCACCCAAGGAATCGTCACGTCCTGCACATGGCTGCTTAGCCTCACTTCCGGTATATTGGGCCTTCCGTTCACCATAGGCTGTTCTTCCGGAAACCAGAAGTATGCAGTCTGCAGATGTTATCAGTTATCAGTTATCAGTTATCAGTTGGGGTATCTTCGTTGCACTCCGGACATGTCCATAGGTGCTCAGATCCCCCCCCCCCCCAGCATATTCATCAGCGTCCGGTGGCTAATAGTGCCAGTTCTGTGTTGGTTGACGAGGCGCTTTGTTTTCCCGATGTACCTCTCGCGTCTGGCTGTCCGATTCCTTACTCCCAGGTCTTTCATCCTGGACAGCGATGTGGAATCACTGGCGTCAAAGTCCTCTGTTCTCGCCATATCTTTAAGGACGTTAATAACATCAGCACGATTCATGGGCTGGCCATCTACAGGGGGTGCAGAGCCAGCCAGTTTGTCAGCTCGTTCATTTCCCTCGACTCCCGCATGTCCCGGGACGAAGATGAAGGTGACTTTACGGACAACAGACTTCCGCAGCGATTCAGTCCACTGTCTACGTACAGATCCAGCTTCGACCTTCTGAATCATGCTCATTGAATCACTTAGTACACACACGTTGGTATAATGTTGTGATTCCAGTCTGCAGATGACATCCACACAGTGAGCTTTCTATTCGGACTTTCCATGTAATGGATTTGCTATCCAAGCAATATTCCATTTCGTGCCACTAGGACACTTTTCCACCTTTTATGAAGCCCACACAGTGGGCTTTTGATTCAGACTTTCCACGTAATGGATTTGCTATCCAAGCAATATTCCATTTCGTGCCACTAGGACACTTTTCCACCTTTTATGAAGCCCACACAGTGGGCTTTTGATTCGGACTTTCCATGTAATGGATTTGCTATCCAAGCAATATTCCATTTCATGCCACTAGGACACTTTTCCACCTTTTATGAAGCCCACACAATGGGCTTTTGATTCAGACTTTCCACGTAATGGATTTGCTATCCAAGCAATATTCCATTTCGTGCCACTAGGACACTTTTCCACCTTTTTTGAAGCCCACACAGCAAGCTTTCGATTTGGACTTTCCACATAATGGATTTGCTATCCAAGCAATATTCCATTTTATGCCTCTGGGTCTTCATGCACCTTTAAATGTCAACCTGTATGTAGTTAAAGTAAGCTGCGGTCAAATTTAGCTTGTTGATATCTCCATAGAGCTTGTCCTCAAATGAAGCAGGTGTGGGCCAAAATATCTTTCTCTGTTCTGCATACGTTGGGCAATCCTGCAGCAAATGTTTTGCTGTCATTTTTCCAGTTCTACAATTACATTCATCGGTATCTCCTATCTTTAGTTTATTGAACAAGTGGTATTTCAGCCTGTTATGTCCTGTGCGGAGTCTGAAGATTGCTACTTGTTCTCTTCGGTCGAGTTTGTAATATGCATCATCCTTCTGATGGCCTGGATGCTCTGATTCCCATTTGGTTCTATAAGTGCTTTTTATCAACCTCTTTGCCTCATTATAGGTTATGTCTATGTCAGGCTGTGGTAGTCGTCCGCCCTCTTTTGCCAGTCTGTCAGCCTCTTCGTTTCCAGGTATACTGCAATGTGATGGGATCCACTGTATTACAACTTTTTTGGATTTCTGGCATAGACCATGGAGTGCTGCTCTTAGGTCAGTTAGTTCTGTGCTGTTATTGCTCTTCAGTATTGAGACAGCTGACTTTGCATCTGTGAAGATAGCTATTTGCTTCTCTTTATTTTCCTCCATCAGGAGCATTTCTGCTGCAGTTTTCAGAGCCTCTACCTCCGCTTTGAAGTTACTTGAAAATTTTCCAGTTGCCATTGAATGTGTTTTTTTCACTCCATTTTTTAAATTTAGGAGAATTCCTCCTCCTCCATTCTCTATTGAATTTTTGGCTGATCCATCTGTATATGCATGGGTCCAATTCCTGCTTGGGTAATGTTCTTTTATGTAGTTTAGGGTTATTTCTCTTCTTTCGGTTTCATGCTGAGTGTTCTTTTTCTCAATACCAGGAATGTTTTCTATCATCTCAGGCAGTTGCTGCTGTCTCCAAGCTGGGAACTTGTGTGCATTGTATATGGGCTTGACTGTTGATATGTTAAGTATAGGATCTGCCCTAATCCTTCGTTTTGCAGTTTCTACAAAGTTGCTACGCTTCAGTCTTCCCTTTCCAAAACATTAAATCTGTTGTACATAGGGTGGTCTGCCAATCTTCTAAATTTTTCTGCTTGTTGGTGGGCTCTGCTATCTCTTCTATCCTGCATTGGTTGTAAACAAGTGATCTTTTCTAGTTCATTAATAGGCGTTGTCTTCAGGCTTCCAGTTATGATTCGCATTCCTTGGTTTTGGACTCTACTTATTTTGTTAAAGTTTGACTTAGCTGCTGTTGCCCAAGCTGCAATGCCATATTCCAGTACTGGCCTCACCCGTCCAGTATATAACTTCTTGAGAACTTTCTCGTCTGCTCCCCACGTTGTACCAGCAAGCTTTTTCATGATTGCCATTCTCTGCCTTGCTCTTGTTCGATTTTTCTCAATCTGTATCTTCCATGTCAGGCGACGATCAAAGGTGACTCCTAGATAGTTTGGATTTTCTTCATGGCGCAATGTTTTTCCATTCAATACCAGCTTAGGTTGCTGAGTTTTATTTGAGAGGGAGAACACTGTGCATGTTGTTTTCTCCTCACTTATCTTCACTAGCCATGATTTTGACCAGTCCTCTAGCGCTAATAAGGCTTGCTGTATTCTGCTGTTAGCTGTACTAATATATTCTTCAGATGTCCATATGGCTAGGTCATCTGCAAAGGAGGATGTGTGTACTCTGGCTGGAAAATTTTCTGTGATGTCATTTATATATGCTAGGAATAATGTTGGTGAAAGAACTCCTCCTTGGGGGACACCTTGCTCCAGCAGCATCATTTTGCTTGTTTGTCCTTGTACCTTTGTCCTGGCAGTTCTGATTTTTCCACAAACATGCATGTTTTGCAGTTTTACTTTCAGTCCATCCTTCCATACTTTATCAAATGCTTTTTCTAAATCTATCCAGACTGCTAGTGTGTGCTTTTTCTCTTGGAAGGCATCCTCTATTTCCTGAGCTATATAGGTTATTTGATCTTCAGTGGATCTGTACTTTCTGAATCCTGCTTGGTGTGGTGTTAAGAGTTTGTTTTCTTCCAGATGCCATGTTAGCCTGCCATTGATAATGCGTTCCATTAATTTTCCTACACAGCTAAGTAGACTGATAGGTCGATAGCCATTTGGTTCTTCCAGGTCTTTTCCTTTCTTTGGGACTGGTATTAGTATAGCTTCCTTCCATGCCTGTGGGACTATTCCTCTCTTCCAGCTGTTATTTAGGACTGCTAGTAGTTTCTTCTTTGCCTTGGTGCCTAGTCCTATTAGCATTTCATTTGTGATTCCATCCTTTCCTGGTGATTTCTTCTTTTTTAGGGTATTCATTGCCTGTTCCATTTCTTCCATTGTTAGATTTGCCATCATATATTCTGCTGCTGTCTCTGTATTTCTATGATGTATCTGTTTGTCTTTCATTGCTTTCTTCTGTTCGGTTGTAATATCAATGTGGTTTGCATTTGCATAGTGTTCCATTAGTGCATTTGCAGCCTTTTTTCCTGTAAGCAAGGCATTTCCTTGTTTAATTGTTATTTGTTTGTTTCTAGGTCCTTCATTGTTCATGGCTTTCACTAGTTTCCATAGTTTGTTTCCATCCCTGTCAAAATTCAGGTTTTCTGTTTTTTCCCTCCAACGATCTCTTGTTGTTTGATTTACTGTTCTTTTATATTTTGCTGAGATGGCTTTGAGAGAGGTATTCGCTTCAATTGTTTGTTCTCTCTCTGCTGTCTTCCTGGCATCTTCAACTTTGTCCTCCAAACTTTGTAGTTCTTCAGTCCAGTATGGTTTGTAATTTTTCCTCGCTCCTCTAGGAATGGACTCAGTGGCTGCCTGTATTATCGCTCTGTTTAGACTTTCCACCATTTGCTTTATGTTGCCATATCGTGTATTTATGTTTTCACAATATTTGTCTGTTAGTATGGCAAATCTGTCCCAATCTGCTCGTTTGTAATTCCAGCGAATTCCGAAAAAAATTCACTCGTGAACCGAAGGACGCTGCCCGGAATTGAACCCACAATCTTTGGAGCCCGAGTCAGTTGGATTGACCACTTCACCACAGAGACTCCCTAAATTTTGCTTATTACTGCAGTGTATAAGATAAGTAGCACTTTTTTCTGTCTCAATTCTTCATGTTTTTTCTTCACTGTTCTCATCTTGTCACTCTTCTCACCCCGTTGTCATGCCTTAATGTAGTCACTATGATGTCTTCTCTGTGTTTATATGTTGTGTCTTGTGTATGTATTTGTTTGCTGACGAAGGCCATTCACCTCCACGTCCTGTGTTTTCCGTAATAGTGTTCTGTAAAGCTGTATTACTTTGTGTTATATCATCTTTTCCTGTCTAAATGGAAGGTCAAATTTGGCGATTTGTTATCTTTCGGCATTATAACTGTTAAACTGAATGCTTACCAGCCCATGCTTATATTGGATCGATGTAAGGCTTGAAATTCACGTATTGACTGCCCTTGTTCCTTTCAGGTATTGACTGTCCATGTTCCTTTCAGATATTGACTGTCCATGTTCCTTTCAAGTATTGACTGTCAATGTTCCTTTCAAGTATTGACTGTCCATGTTCCTTTCAAGTATTGACTGTCCATGTTCCTTTCAGGACCCCAACCGGAGGTTGATTTACTAGACAATTTACGTTGAGTAGTTTGCCATTGCTTTCTGAGCGAGAAGTCAACGTTTAACAGATTCTGTGCAAAACAAAAATTAGGTTGGACCAAACAAAAATGTCACATGTGTGACTTGAAAGTAGTTTAATATGGTAGCAGTCATGTTGTATTATACCGCAATTACAACATTTCGGCCACATATAAGCCAATGGCAGATACGGGAAGTCGCTTAAGACGTTTAATCATCCCACGGCATTTAAACAGTTAAATTCAAGTGACCGGTGTAGTGAACGAATCTACTACCCTACCGACAACGCACCGGAAGTTTAATTGCAAGTGCATTAATTCCCCGGCCACCTTACACGGAATCCCTCACGTGATTTATGCAGGACATCCCCATACTGCGCATTGGAAATCCCCGTAGTCCGTTTTCGCCCATCAAGACACAAAGGTCATAGTTGTGAATGAACACGCAATAGTCCCGCTTTGACATCCAGAGAGAAAATCAAACATGAACTCATCAATGAAATGTGCTTGGGGAGTGTAAGAGAACCGTGACAAAGCGGGATGTATCACCATTATTTAGTTATTCAAGAAAAGAAATCGTAAACTGTATGTTTGATGTGATAAGATGTAGTGACTCAGCGGGAAAATCAGTTTGTTTGCATTTCGGGTCAAAAAGGATAACCATGTGCACATTTTCTCCCTCTTGTGAGACCAGGAAAACTTTCATTCAGATAGCGGTGGGAACGATTAGTATTTGTGACTCTTCGCTGTCTGTTGTACGAGGGGACGGAGCGCGTATAGGAATGTCCTGAGTTCTTAGCTCAATTCAACTCTCATTCTTATTCTGCAATCAACTTTTGATATGCCAGCTTGAGGCACAAATAGGACGTTGCGTAGCATTCATTGTAGTGCGGAGATGTCCCTTTTCTAGTCCCGTGCCACTGAGGCCAACATCTTCAGATTTCGATGGTTGACGTTTCTTTTCTGGATTCCCACGCAATTCATAAGCGTCACGTCGGAGCTACGGAAATAGTTCTCTGTGCTCGATTCCATTTTCAATAGCCAGAGAAGAACGAGAGAGAGAGAGAGAGAGAGAGAGAGAGAGAGAGAGAGAGAGAGAGAGAGAGAGAGAGAGAGAGAGAGAGAGAGAGAGAGGAGAAGAGAAGAGAAGAGAAGAGGGCGATAGAAGTGTGAGAGAATGAGGCAGAGAAACAGTATAACGATACCACATTATGTAGTCCGAGAATGAAGGTGGAGGAACTCACGGCGGCGTTCCGCTGGCTGGAGATCGCGTATGTCGTGACTGTAACGGACTGAGAAAAGTATAAATATTGAGCACAACCCACTACTGGCAACGCCGATCGCATTCTGATATGAACCTAAGGCCTATCCACGTCAATATGGAAGCACTATACTCGAGTTTCACCCTCATTTGAGCTCGTCAGTAGTGCATATCCCTGACCGGATCCGGAAACAGTCCTGGATCACGCGTGTGAAGCGGGTGTGTAACCACGCGGCACACACTGGACACACCAAATTATCACAACAGAATATCACAACGCTGATGAGAAAGATGACATGCATGCTTCCGGCAGAGTGGCAGATGTCCTTTCAACAATAAACACAAGAAATAAATGGGGAGAACCGTTGAGGTCACTAAGACATAAATAGACACACATAGTATTATTTTGCGCTCACATAAGAAGAAGCCGGCTTCGTGGCTTAGAGGTTATGACTTTTCTCCGTAATCTCGTATACTCTCGTCGGTGACGTGATGATGGTGAGAATCAGCAGTGGTTCGAATCGCATCGGTAACTTACGGGGTATGTGAGCCGGACGCTCAGAAAGCAATGGCAAACTACTGAGCGTAATCTTGCCAAGAAATCAACATACAGCTGAAAGATGCTGGTGTTGACAGCGACGTCCTGTAAAGGATATGCAATTAAAAAAATGAAGATTAGAAGACGCACTAGACAACATAAAATTTGAAAGCTATAATAGCTACCGCCTGGGATCGAACCTGTCGCCTCCTAAATGACGACGGCGCCTCGCTGCAGGAACAAGTGTACTTCGACATACGACCAACTAGACACTCTCTAGACTTTTTTTGGAGTGTCTAGTTGGTCGTGCGTCGAAGGGCACTTGTTCCTGCAGCGAAGCGCCGTCGTCATTTGGAGGCGACATTTGGATCCCGGTCGGTAACTATTTTAGCTTTAAAATTTTATGTTGTCTAGTGCGTCTTCTAATCTCTATTTCCTTCTTCTTCTTCTGTGAGCGCCAAATAATACTATGTGTTTCAACAATAAATACAAATATAGAGCATCTGTTGGATTTAGAATTTCCAGCGTCCCTGTTGTTTAAATGTAGTTTAGAAAAATAAATAAAAAGCACTTATAGAACCAAATGGGGATCAGAGCATCCAGGCCACCAGAAGGATGATGCATATTACAAACTCGACCGAAGAGAACAAGTAGCAATCTTCAGACTCCGCGCAGATCATAACAGGCTGAAATACCACTTGTTCAATAAACTAAAGATAGCAGATACAGATGAATATAATTGTGGAACTGGTAAAATGACAGCTAAACATTTGCTGCAGGAGTGTCCAATATATGCAGAACAGAGAAAGATATTTTGGCGCACACCTGCTTCATTTGAGGACAAGCTCTATGGAGATATCAACAAGCTCAAGTTGACTGCAGCTTACTTTAACTACATTCAGGTTGACATTTAAAGGTGCATGAAGAAGTATTTAGACTGCAACACTTCATACCACAGGTATGTCGGTTTTAAAAGCGTCCCAGAGGCATGAAATGGAATATTGCTTGGATAACAAATCCATTACGTTGATAGTCCGAATCGAAAGCTCACTGTGTGGATGTCATCTGCAGACTGCATTCTTCTCGTTTTCGGAAGAACAGCCTATGGTGAACGGAAGGCCCAATATACGGAAGTGAGGCTAAGCAGCCATGTGCAGGACGAGACGATTCCTTGGGTGAGCCCAGTACCAGAGCGCTTTGTGTCAGCTCTGCAATTATGGAAGCCTCCTTGGATGGCGGGGAATGCCCATGGTCTGCCCCTGCCTTCCCTTGAGGGCTGACCAGGATGTCTTTGGCTGTTCTAGATGGGCCAGCTGGGATGGGAGATAACACTACAACAGTGAGAGTCAAACGTCCTAAGAAACCCCCGGGAAGGTTAACTCGGCCAACAAATGCCCGCAGAAGTCGGCTGTGTCGGCCTAACGGCGCAAGAACGTAGCTCTGCTGTAAACAGGCACAACGCAATCACGTCCGAAAAAACAAACTCCGGATGAACGCAGAAGAAGAAGAAGAAATGTAGTTGGTTTAGTCTCTTTTTGTTTGTTGTTTAAATGTAGTTGGTTTAGTCTCTTTTTGTTTGTTGTTTAAATGTAGTTGGTTTAGTCTCTTTGTGTTTTTTGTTTAAATGCAGTTGGTTTAGTCTCTTTTTGTTTCTTGGTTAAATGTAGTTACTTTCTTCTCTTATTTTGTTTGTTGGTTAAATGTAGTTAGTTTATTCTCTTATTTTGTTTGTTGGTTAAATGTAGTTGGTTTAGTCTCTTTTTATCTGTCGGTTAAGTGTAGTTGGTTTAGTTTCTTTGTGTTTGTTGGTTAAGATTTTCTGTGGCGAAGGGATTACGGACGAAATTCGTAATTCCGCATATCGCGTTCGAAACACAACTGCGGGAATTTGGCAGCAGACAGCCTGGCGTTGGTTTTCATAGAATGGTGTGCGTGCTGGTTGTGCAGAAAGTGATGGCAAACTACTGAACGTAAACTTGTCAAGAAATCACAATCAGCCAAAAAAAAACAAAAAACTGTCACGTCCTGTAAAGTATATGCAACTAACTTTAACGATTTTCTAGACGCAACGTTCATTCTTTCGCTTGTGACTGTGTCCTTGTTAATCTGACTGTTTCCACTTTCCGTTCATTTATTCACCCTGTGTTTACAGATCTCTATAAGTTCAGCCCATTTCTTTTTTTATGGTCATCATGTGCGCTGCCAACTGGCATAGGCGTCCATGTCTCTCCATAGATGCCAGTCCCTGGATTAACTCTGGATATTTTTCCATATCACCGCCTCAGATCATCATTTCTCTTGTCTGCCTCTGTCTCTTTTCCCACTGATCTTTCCAGTTGTCACGATGTAATCCAGCAACTCTCTTCTCATCACATGACCACAGAATGGTGTTTGTCTATATCTGATTATTGTATATAATGTTCTAGTTTCATTAGCAACTTCCAGGCCATCGTTGTGAATTATTCTGGCAGTTTAAGATATTCGCAATATTCCTCTCAGGAACCACAACGCCATTTCTTCTAAGATCTCTCTCTCTCTCTCTCTCTCTCTCTCTCTCTCTCTCTCTCTCTCTCTCTCTCTCTCTCGTTCATGCAAGCACACATATATTTATATACATTCGGGCGAGTAGGCGGAACGGTTAGGGGGTTGCGCTGACAATGGCATAAACGAAGTCGGACAAGGGTTGAGATCTGAACTCGCCGATCTAACGTAGGGAAGGAAAACGTGATGGTTCTAACACTGCACATACCCACAGCAGGCTCCCATTCTTCATCATCATATCATCATCATCATCATGTGCCATGTGGACAAGCGCGGACGGTAATGTTTAGCCATTTCGACAAAGAAGGAGTAGTGTTTTAATATTATTTTAGAATTGTATGTTCTATCCTTAGATCTGTTTGTGTTGTCCCGCCCCTGATCAAGATTTATATAATCGAAACGTCGTTCGTTGTGCCCTATAATACTTATTTTTTTTAAAAAATTTTTATTATTTTATATTTTTTGATTGTCTCTTGTTTTGGGGCATTTCACTGTGATTTATGTTCACCTTTATTGAGTGATTAGTATGTCTCATCTTCTTCGCAGGAGTTATATATACTTAACTTTTTATTTCATTTTATTTGTCAGTGTGTTTTACAGAAGTTCCTGCTACGGAAGACATCCATGTGAAAAACAACAGTAGCAGCCACCCAGACGATACTTCTCTACTCTAGACACCATAACAACGCAGATGTGAGAAGCTGTGATTATTTCGTGATTGACCGTGAAATCCCCCCACTTATATGCGTCACCGATTGTTTGTTTCCTTCTTCGCTTCTCTTAGTCGCTTCACATTTTTCATTAGTCACACACATTTTCCAGCGGGAATCAATACTGTTGTAGATGCAACTACAACTCTGGCGACTGCTCTCTATGTATGACATATCCGCTGTCAACATCAACATCTTTCTGCCTGATGAAACTACAACATTATATACAACAATAAGAAAGAGACAAACAACTTTCTTCGGTCATGTGATGAGAAGAGAGGCATTGGAGAACATCGTGACTTCAAAGATTGAGGGGAAGAGAGGAAGAGGCAGACCAAGAGAAATGATGCTGGATGGATTGAGACAGTGGCATGGAGGAACACCAAAGACCTAGATCTGTGGAGAGCCATGAACGCCTATGCCAGCTGGCGGGGCACTTGATGATGATGACACATTTGCTTCCGCCCTGACTGCCGCGCCAACTACAAGAACGTTTATAATTATGATAAAACATTGGGACGCAGAGGTGTTTCCAAGGCACCAGGGCCGGGTTATATACTGGCCAAGACCTATTGACGTGTCCTCGTCGAGCGTCCTGGGCAACAGGTCCCTTCGGGGTCCTGGCTAAGGTCAGTAGGATCTTTGATTCCTCCGAAGTCGGAGAGTGTCTGCCTGTACGGCGAGGAACCACCAGTCTGCACACCAATAAGCCAGACATTGGGACAACGGATACTCACGCAAACCTCAGGTCCTGTATGACATCACACTGATGTTGGACAACAGGATGCCTTCATCCGACATACAGGACTTCACGCTGGAGTTCACAGCCAGCGAACACAAGCAAGCAAGCAAGCATGATAAAACATTAACGTCACTGCACTCGGGTCAAGCAGATCAAGGATGGCTCTATCCCCCAGCTGTAGTCGACGGATGTGGATACTGACCGAGCCTACTGCGAGATGGTTAGCCGGAGCCGTCGTGGCCACTGATCACAACCAGTGGTGTAAGTACGATCAAGGACAATTTTCAACGCCTTCTCTGATTCAATGGCAAACAACAAGTAAGTTCGGTTATGGTGCACAATCAAATGAACCATTATTATAATTTAAATTTCAGTTCACTGAGCATTGCAAATGCGGAAGAAACCACGAAACAAAACAAATAACACAGTGAACCTTGTATGGCGATATATCGTTTTTATGTCCACATGGGCAGTCACTTTTGGCGATATATCATCCTTCTGTCAAAACTGGAAGTCACGTATGTCGGTATACCGCCCTTTTGTCCAAATGGGAGGTCACATGTGGCGATATATCGTCTTTATGTCATAATGGGAGGTCATATGTGGCGATATATTATCCTTCTGTCCACATGGGAGGTCACATGTGGCGATATATCGTCCTTCTGTCTAAATGGGAGGTCACATGTGGCGATATATCGTCTTTATGTCATAATGGGAGGTCACATGTGGCGATATATCGTCTTTATGTCATAATGGGAGGTCACATGTGGCGATACATTATCCCTGTCCACATGGGAGGTCACATGTGGCGATATATCGTCCTTCTGTCTAAATGGGAGGTCACATGTGGCGATATATTATCCTTCTGTCCACATGGGAGGTCACATGTGGCGATATATCGTCCTTCTGTCTAAATGGGAGGTCACATGTGGCGATATATTATCCTTCGGCCCTGAATCAGTTAAAGCCCAATGGTACTGAACCAATGTATTTATAAGCGTGTCTAGACGTTAATCAAAACACAGAGAAAACACCAGACAGACTTGTAATCAAATTACAGCTGGCAGGTCAGCATGGCCAAGATCGCGTGTTCTTAAATATCCGGTGTGCTGATGCCGAGGTCAGGGGTTTAACCCCTACACTGTACATTTGGACTAAAATATTGACTTCTCGTCCTTGACGTGTTTGTGTGTGGTTCGCATATCCTTTACAGGACATTGCTGTCAACATCAGCATCTTTCAGCTGATTGTTGATTTCTTAGAAAGATTACGCCCAGTAGTTTGCTATTGCTTTCTAAGCGACTGGCTCATATACCCCTAAGTTACCAACGCGGCGAGAACCGCTACCGGTTCTCGCGCAGGTTACGTTTCTCACGTGGATATACGGGATTACGGAGGAAGACGTTAATCCTTACATCCTTGACTTGGGGACGTAAACTACAAGTACCCCTGAAGTCGGAGTGGGTTCGCCTGAAGGCGAGAGGCACTGATAAGAGGGAAAGGTAATCCACGAGCAAAATTCAGTCCAGTGCTACTAAAAGTAGTGTAGTATGGCCTACGCTTGAGTTCAAAACGAGCGAGCGCAAAAAAAAAAAAAAAAATGACTGCTGGAGTAACACAAATTAAAACCGGCGCTGTGGCGAAGGGTTGACGAACGAAATTCACAATCCCGCATTCCGAGTTCGAAACACGGCTGCGGGCGATTTACGAGCAGACCGCCTGCACTGGTATTTCAAACAATGGAATGAGTGCCGGTCGTTTAGAAAGCAATGACAAACTACTGAATGTAAACTTGCCAGAAATAACTAATAGCCACACAAAAAATAAAATGGTGGGGTTGCCTGCGAGTTACACCAAGAACCGATATCACAACATTCGAATACGTGCTCCGTCCTCATCTGCAACAACCAGAGAAGAACCCAGATGCTCATGGTACCAGATACAATCTGGTTATGTGTCCATTCAACCTTTCCTCGGAGTATTGCATGTCGGCCTGATCCCCTGGTCACTCCTTGCAGCACCATTCTCGCCAGACAATAACTGTGCACCTGTCTTTCCCCGATATAACACGATCCCAACTGGCCCCGACAACATCTGTCTTATCGTGCACTAATACGCCTCCTAGCGGTGCAGATTCAGCCAATGTGTCCGTCTGCTCGTTTCCCAACCCGTCAGCGTATCCTAAGGCGGCACTTTAAAGGTCATGTGGTCAGTGTCCCGCCAACCGCCTTCACTTTCCCGACATTTCTAGGTACCCAGTTTAGGCTGGATCGACCTATGAGGCCAGGTCCATTTTATAAATCTGTTACAGGCCTAGCCGAACGAACCCAGGATAGACAAGCGTCTAGCCACGGCGCTACAGTATCTAACTACCTGATAGACAAGCGTCTAGCCACGGCGCTACAGTGTCTAACTACCTGATAGACATGCGTCTAGCCACGGCGCTACAGTATCTAACTACCTGATAGACAAGCGTCTAGCCACGGCGCTACAGTGTCTAACTACCTGATAGACAAGCGTCTAGCCACGGCGCTACAGTGTCTAACTACCTGATAGACAAGCGTCTAGCCACGGCGCTACAGTGACTAACTACCTGATAGACAAGCGTCTAGCCACGGCGCTACAGTGTCTAACTACCTTATAGAGAAGCGTCTAGCCACGGCCTACAGTGTCTAACTACCTGATAGACAAGCGTATAGCCACGGCACTACATTGACTAACTTACCTGATAGACAAGCGTATAGCCACGGCGCTACATTGACTAACTTACCTGATAGACAAGCGTATAGCCACGGCACTACATTGACTAACTTACCTGATAGACAAGCGTATAGCCACGGCACTACATTGACTAACTTACCTGATAGACAAGCGTATAGCCACGGCGCTACATTGACTAACTTACCTGATAGACAAGCGTATAGCCACGGCGCTACAGTGTCTAACTACCTGATAGAGAAGCGTCTAGCCACGGCCTACAGTGTCTAACTACCTGATAGACAAGCGTCTAGCCACGGCGCTACATTGACTAACTTACCTGATAGACAAGCGTCTAGCCACGGCGCTACAACTACCTGCTAGACAAGCGTCTAGCCACGGCGCTACATTGACTAACTTACCTGATAGACAAGCGTCTAGTCACGGCGCTAGTGTCTAACTACCTGATAGAGAAGCGTCTAGCCACGGCGCTACAGTGTCTAACTACCTGATAGAGAAGCGTCTAGCCACGGCCTACAGTGTCTAACTACCTGATAGACAAGCGTCTAGCCACGGCGCTACATTGACTAACTTACCTGATAGACAAGCGTCTAGCCACGGCGCTACATTGACTAACTTACCTGATAGACAAGCGTCTAGCCACGGCGCTACATTGACTAACTTACCTGATAGACAAGCGTCTAGTCACGGCGCTACAGTGTCTAACTACCTGATAGAGAAGCGTCTAGCCACGGCCTACAGTGTCTAACTACCTGATAGACAAGCGTCTAGCCACGGCGCTACATTGACTAACTTACCTGATAGACAAGCGTCTAGCCACGGCGCTACAACTACCTGCTAGACAAGCGTCTAACCACGGCGCTACATTGACTAACTTACCTGATAGACAAGCGTCTAGTCACGGCGCTACAGTGTCTAACTACCTGATAGACAAGCGTCTAGCCACGGCCTACAGTGTCTAACTACCTGATAGACAAGCGTCTAGTCACGGCGCTACAGTGTCTAACTACCTGATAGACAAGCGTCTAGCCACGGCGCTACAACTAACTGCTAGACAAACGTCTAACCACGGCGCTACATTGACTAACTTACCTGATAGACACGCGTCTAGTCACGGCCTACAGTGACTCTAAATGGCATATGCTAGGTTTGTACACATGTCTGAAACCTGTGATGCTATTTCAATGGCTAGATACAAACTCAGCCCATATTCTATAGTTGTGGTTTCAGGTGGGCCATGGACCTGGCTAATGAAGACATCCTGATTTAGGGGTGTCTAGTTGGCTGAAGATAAGCACAGACAGACAGCAGAGAGAAAAATGAAGATGTAGAAAGAAGACGTAGTAGTAGGGGGCGGAAGAAATAAATAAATAAAACAAGAATAGATACAAGAAGTAGAATAGAAAGAAAGAAAGAAATAAAGAAGATGAGAAGAGATTACAAGAAGTAGGATAGAAACAAAGAAGAGAGAAAAGAGACGCACAGAGAGAGAGAGAGAGAGAGAGAGAGAGAGAGAGAGAGAGAGAGAGAGAGAGAGAGAGAGAGAGAGAGAGAGAGAGAGAGAGAGATACAAGAAGCAGAACAGAAAGAAAGAGAAACAAAGAAAAAGTAATAACATAATTAACAGATTCAGTGCCAAAGGATAATATATTGCCAAATGTGACGTCCCATTTGGACAAAAGGAGGATATAGCGCCATACTAGAGTCATAGTGTTATTTGCTTTGTTTCACAAGATCTTCCACAATTGCAATGTTCAGTGAACAGAAATTCCCGTGATAAAACTTGTTTATTTGACTGTGTACCACGTCTGGTCCGAACCTTTTTTTTTGACACTGAATCAGTTAAAGTAACATCAAGTAGGAGCCGAGAGAGAAGAAGGGGAAGATGGAGAGCTTCAATCAACAAAAAAATAAATACCAAACCAAAAACACACACATTTATAAATACCAATTGTATATCCAATAACCAAGCACAATACAAATGGCAACCTAAAGAAAGAACCAAAGGTCAACATGAAACATCACACATACAATGAAGTCATGATCAATGTTCTCCACGAGTGGGCGTGTTAGGAAGCTAGTATGTTGAAAAGGTCATGAGCACGGTTACATGAGGGATTTGAAGCCTGGACTTGTCACCTGCTAAAGTGAGGGAAAGACTGGCCACATCCCATCACAGACTCATGGCAGGAAACTGTCGGGACACATTAAATTATGAGTAAACATTAATTGCACACTTTTTGTGTGGGCCATTGGTTTGTCGAGACTCCTGTCTGTTCTGCTTTTTACATGGGACAGGAGGACATTTTGTGTGATATTCACTGGCACAGGAACAGAGCATAATGGATCTACCTTTTGCCGTGAAGTTGGTTTCTTGTGTTCTGAATCATTAAGCAGTGGCCGCAGTCAGTATGGATGAATGGGTATGAGCCCTCGCTCTTAAACTTCCAGTGTGTTGATGCCAAGGTGGCAGGTTCAACCCCTACACCAGTCAATTGGACTAAAATGTTGGACTTCTTGTCCTTGTCTTGGGGATTGTAAATTACAAGTACTTCTGAAGTCGGAGTGGGCTCACATGATAATGAGGGACAATGGTAATAGGGAAAACTAATTCAAAAGCAAAAATCAGACCAGTGCACAAGAAGTAGTAGCATCTGGATGCACCACGCTTGAATTCAAAGCAAGTGTTAAAAAATAAACCGACAAAAAGCTTGGAATTCTTACAAACATGACTGGTTTCTAGTTAGTCAGTCAGTCAGGTAGTTAGTCAGTCAGTCAGGTAGGTAGTTAGTCAGTTAGTTATTTAGTCAGTCAGGTAGTCTCAGTCAGATCACACAAAATGCTCTTCACCGCACCATGTGAAAAGTGGAACAGACAGAAGTCTAAACAAGCCAACAGCACACACAGATATACCATGCATAATGCCACTGCCTGAATGCTAACAAAAAGTCCACCACAAAAATACAGTTCATCATTGATGGAAGCAGCAGCCACCAGGAAACCAGCAGCCACACATTACTGCATAAGGCAACCCAGTTAGTTCGGCGACCGGCTGGCCACCATTTTTCTGAACATGCAGTTCACGCTACAAACAACCATGGACAGATGTAAAAGCACTCCACACAAAATTCACAGCTCACAGTGTTGCTCCACACACTCAACTGGTTTCTAATGATAACATACGCCCCACTGGCTCTGTGGTTAGTGAGATGGGTTACCTAGCCTGCTCAGATGAGATGAGATACTGCAGGTCCTATGTGCAGGTCGTTCACACTTTTCCAAGTTGCGGAAAATGTAAAGAATAGGTCTTAAGGTGACTCCCCTGGCAAAGAAAAGAACTTAACCATGAGTAGATATAATTCATTACCTTGGATGCAGTCTGTCTAAGCATTTTTATGCTAAAGTTGATATCACTTCGGAGTTAGGTGTGTAACTCTCCCTCACAAGAGGAATGAACGAGAAGACCTTACATTGAACATATTCCTAATTTTATTTAGAATGTAATATAAAGTTATGTAACAACAAAGTAACCCCATCTACAAAATAACAGTAATGAGGCTTTAATTACATGAAATTAAGACCTAATGGGAATACGACAATAGGCTCATTTTGTCAGTGTCTGAGCCGATTGAGAAACAACAAATGGTCTATCTTACACTGTCCACTTGTTGTCTACCAAATGGGATGCCAAGGGGCTGATTTCACAGGGACTGAGTGTATAATGACCAAGCCCTCTGTTCACCACTATGTTGGGGATCAGGGCAGACAATCGAACAAATGAACAAAGAAGATGAAGAAGAAAAAGAAGAAACTGGCTGGGCTCTCCAGCTGTACCAAGGATGTCAGAGAACCTTCCACTCCTGGGGAATGAACTGGGCCCATCAGCAAAAATAAATAAAGGACCCTTTTTACATGCCTTGACGTGTACTGGACATATGCCTTGTGTACTGGATACATGTCTTGATGTGTACTGGGCACATGCCTTGATATGTACTGGGCATGTCTTGATGTGTACTGGACATATGCCTTGTGTACTGGGCATGTCTTGATGTGTACTGGGCATATGCCTTGTGTACTGGATACATGTCTTGATGTGTACTGGATACATACCTTGATGTGTACTGGACATATGCCTTGTGTACTGGATACATACCTTGATGTGTACTGGATACATGTCTTCATGTGTACTGGGCATATGCCTTGTGTACTGGATACATACCTTGATATGTACTGGGCATATGCCTTGTGTACTGGATACATATACTGATGTGTACTGGGCACATTCCTTGAGGCATACTGGACATACACTCTGAAGCATACTGGACATATGGTGCTAGTCAAAATTTCCAATGGGTGACGTGGTCAATACCATGCTGGCCACCTTTACTTCCCAAGATAATTCCTGGCACCCATTTTAGGCGGGGTTGACCTGGTAACCTAGATTTGAAAAAAAAAACATCTCAATGGTGGTTTGAACACATGACCGCCAGGCCAGCATGCCAGCCACTACAATAGCCCTGTGTAACAGGATAGCCACTACAATAACCTCATGTAAACAGGATAGCCACTATAGCAGCCTCGTGTCAACATGATTGCCACTACAGCAGCCCTGTGTCAACATGATAGCCACTACAGCAGCCTTGTGTCAACAGGCCAGCCACTACAGCAGCCTCATGTCAACAGGCCAGCCACTACAGCAACCCCCTGTGTCAACAAGCTAGCCACTACAACAGTCCTGTGTGAACAAGCTAGCCATTACAGCAGCCCCGTGTCAACACGCAACAGCACTAACAATGACTCTACCACTGACCATTTACATAAATATTGCAACTTCTGCACACACCTCCAATGTTAACTGGGTATTGCCCTGCACACACCTCCAATGTTAACTGGGTATTGCCCTGCACACACTTCCAATGTTAACTGGATATTGCCCTGCACACGCCTCCAATGTTAACTGGATATTGCCCTGCACACACCTCCAATGTTAACTGGGTATTGCCTTGCACACACCTCCAATGTTAACTGGGTATTGCCTTGCACACACCTCCAATGTTAACTGGGTATTGCCCTGCACACACCTCCAATGTTAACTGGGTATTGCCCTGCACACACCTCCAATGTTAACTGGGTATTGCCCTGCACACACCTCCAATGTTAACTGGGTATTGCCCTGCACACACCTCCAATGTTAACTGGGTATTGCCCTGCACACACCTCCAATGTTAACTGGGTATTGCCAAAGAAAGCGGCAACCAACTTGAGTACGTTGACATCTCCAAAGAGTCTGCCATTAAGTGGAGAGGGTGTAGGCTAAAGTCATTTTCTCTGTTCTACCTGTTGGACACTCTTGCAGCAAATGTTTAACCTTCATTTGACCAACTCTACAGTTACACTGATCAGTATCTGCTGTCTTTAGTTTACTGACAAACATTTCTTCAACTTTGGTGTTGCTGATCCTAAGTCCATGACTTTAAATATAGAAGTGGAGTGGTCACAACATTATCTTACACACACATACACATATCAATATAAGTGCAGCGGTCACAATGTTATCTCTTATCTCTCCCTCACTCCCATCCATTTATCAATAGAGTTGGAGGTGCCACAATACTGCCTCTATTTCATATACACATTCATTTATCAATGCATTATCTCATACATACATATGCCAACAGAAGGCAAGGTGTCACAACATTATCTTATACATACATACATACATACATACAATACATACATAAATAGACAGGAGGTGCAGTGACATCTCATACATCATACTTACATACATCACTAGAAGGCCATGTGCCACAACATTATCTCATACTTATATACATCATTAGAAGGTGCAACATTATTTCATACATATATTAAAAGACTGGAGGTGCATTAACATCATCTCGTACCTACATACATCAATACACGTCAGGTCTTAGAAATGATTGAGCTACCAAATGTCAATAATACCTGCTTTCTGTTAGTGCCGAATGTTGGGTGGCGCTTACCAAACCCGACATGCCATATTGTTGTACCTATGGCTTTGGACGAAGGAATACAATTGGGAGGGTACAAGCCTTATCCTGATGCGAGGGAATGCAACTTAAAGACTAAATGTCGTGATAGGGCAGACCAGGCCCTAAGCCTTGGTTGGCAACTGGTCTAGAATCAAAGCTCCAACAGGCAGACAGTTAAAGCATTGCTTTGCTGATCCAGCAGCTTGTATTGGTATTACCCTTCCTCTGGAGTAAACTAGGCAGGCCGAGATAGGGATCATGCTGCATGGGCAACATATGGACTCTACAATTCAGCCCAGGCTTTATGCTATGGAGAGGTGTAACTGCATCATTGGTTTTAACCAGTCTCTGAATCAATGCAAGAGGTAGCAGTTATGGGCTATAAGTCATTGTCTGGGTGATGGTGGGGATGACCATTTACAGGGCAAATTGGTCTGGTCAGTCGCTATCGCTACCACCATGTGTTGTAGCTAATGCCTTATTTAAAGCATAATGTAACAAATTATCGTCTGTCAAGATGGCCAGGTGCCAGTAATACTTAAACTAGACTGGAGGCGCAGTGACATGTCATACTGACATACATCATTAGCAGGCCAGGTGCTACAACATTATCTCACACATATATCATCAGCATGCACCATTCTGAGCGACTCAGGTGATCACATTCACCCAAAAAACATGTTCTCTGTGTCCTTTAAAAGTTTGACTGCTGACTGCCTTCCATGCCATAGTTATCAACCCATCCATTTTCTCTCTTGCGACATTCTCTCTCTCCTCTCTTGACACTCTCTCTCTATAATGCCAGTTGTCACAACCTTCTTCAGCCAATCTCATCTCAAAATTTGTCTGTATGCTTGTGTATATATTTTTTCTATATTTTCTGACAGTGCCACTATATTTTCTAACAGTGCCACTATATATTCTGTCCTAGACGTAGTACTCTGAAGTGCCCAGCTACTTGGCATGCATAATATACCAAGTATTAGTAAAGTCTCACTACACTTTGTATGTAGAACAAATTTAATGAGGTCATAAAAAATATGTGCTCCACTGTCCACTGTGAAGCAATGTGCAGCGAATGGCTGTCATCTGCTAGAGTAATTCTATGGGGTTTCTTGAAAGAAAATGTTTAAAAAAATAATGTATACACAATTTAGGACCCGAAAGAAGCAATCAGAATTACCATTCAAGAAATAACAACAGACACGTTGCTGTAGGTATTTGACAATATGAAGAGACAGTCATGCCTTGAAGCCTGTGGTGGACATTTCCAACACCTGTTATAATGAATACAGGGTGTATTTTTAATGACTGTGGGGTTTTTGAAAATATTGCCGTTCCAAGTTTTTATATTGCATGAGTTCATAGAAGGTGAATACAAAACTTGGAATGGCAATATTTTCAAAAACCCATCATTAAAAATACACCCTTTACTTCATTGGTACTTTCCAGCTTCCACAAAATAGCGTTAGAACATACCAGTAAGTACCTATTGTCATCTCGTCACGTTCCTCTTGTACCTTGCGGTGTCAAGGTGAAGTATAAACAGTGGGAGAGTGCCCGCTTATGGGCTTCATGTATCGATACTGAACTAATTCAATGCATTTTTGAGTACATTTTTTTACGACATCATGTACTTAATTTTTTCAACATAAAATGTCACAAAGTGGTGCAGCTTTACATAACAGAATTACGACACATACAGGATGTTGCGGCGATTAGCCTTCATCAGTAAACAAACACACTCACAAAACGCAACATACAGTCAAGGAGATCTCCTGTGACTACATCAAAATGTGACGACAGGATGAGAAGATGAAAAAAAAATGAAAGCTATTAAGAGAAAATGAATTTTTTTCTCTTCATTGCTTTCATGTTTTTCATCTTTTTGTTCTTCTCATCCTGTCGTCACATTTTGATGTAGTCCCAGGAGATCTCCTTGACTATGTGTTGTGTTTTGTGAATGTGTATGTTTGCTGATGAAGGCTAATTGCCTGCAACGTCCTGTATGTGTCGTAATTCTGTTTTGTAAAGCTGCACCACTTTGTGTCATTTTATATTGTTTACATTTTCACAGCTTTACTGCAGTTCCACCCAATTTTATTAATTTTTTCAAATTTGTTATGCATACAAAGTGTAGTGAGACTTTACAAACACTCGGTACAATCCCTGCAGTCTCAGCACACCTCGAGATACCATGTCCAATACTCATCACCATCATCATGTGATATGTTGATAAGCGAGGGTGATCATGCATCACCATCTCACTTGATCATCATCGCCTGGGATCAGGTCTGTGTTAATGTCCTGTTTATGGCATTTGGCCAAGCCATCCTGGTGTTTATATCTTTGTCTTCCCCTCATGCCCAAGGTGTCTGCAATGTCCTGTGCCCATCTTCCCATTGGTCGACGCCGTGCCACTTCTTCTAGGAAACACGCCTTTCATCACTGTACTCTCCAAGCCACTGCAATGTTTAATACAGCCAAAGTATTTCAGTTTCCAAAACATGATGCGTTTTAAGAGCCAGGTTTCTTCAATGTTCAGATCTTGTTTTCCAGTATTTTTCTTCTTCTTGGTCCAAAAGACTTGCTATGTGACAATTCCTCATTATATCAAATGAAGAACAGTTTGTGCTAAAGTGACACAATGAGGTGACTAAATGACAGAACTAAAGAGTATGTCAATGCTTAAACAAGAAAACCCAGAAATAAACACTTAATGATAATAATCACTGGCGTGCAACACACAGGCACTTTGTACTTCCTGGTATTAATCATCTGCTGAATGAAAACAAACATAGTAAACTTACATTAACAAGAAACAGTAGCAATGTGTTATTATCACGTGCACACAAAGAATATATTTAAATACACGGTAAGGATAATATGTATTAAGGAAGTGTTATGTAGAATAGCCAAGCAAAGGCAACATCTCACAAGATGGAGAATATTCTCTGAAACTCATCTTTCTCAGGCCAGGTGAGGACAAGAGTTCAGAAAAGCTATATTACACCAATTCTGGTGTAAGGAAGTGAATCATGGACAATTAGACAAGTTGAGGGATTATGTGGAGGCTGGGGTTTTATAGAAGAATGAGAAGACCGTGAACGGTGAAGAAAGGGTAATGTAGATTTCTTGAAATAAGTCAACTCACAAAGAAAACTGGTTACGAATATCTGAAGAAGAGTCAAAATTCTTTGGGCAGGTCAAGAGAAGGGGAAAGTTGGAGGGGGAGAGAGGCAGGAGAGACCAAGAGAGAAGATGCTGGATAGTTTGATATCATGGCATGGAGGAACATCAGTACCAGAAATGATTGGCAGCACACAAGAAATAGGGCTATGGACAGACATGATTACCAAAGCTATACAACTTGGATTACGGAAAAGAAGGATAATATATAAGATAACCTAAGTGTGGACTATATAATGAATATGCTCCACGAATCACAATCACACGAGTGTGAGTTTATCACGCAGTTTTGACCCACACATTTCACAGTGAGTTTTATCCAGATTATTGGCGAAAGTGCAGCTGGGGCAAGAGAGTTTTACTTCCCCAGTTGTTGGAGAGATGAGTTCTGGGCCCAGCCGGCTGCACGAACAGGCAAAGCATTTGATCGATGAGGCCGCATTCAGTGTGCGGCAGGATTGGCACACCCATGAGTTCGCCGCCATGTCCATGCTGCGAACAATTCTTCCCGAGGCAGCCTGTTGGGACAAAGGGATGCTGTTGGGGTCGCCAACCTTCAGAGAGTTTGTCTTGCCCAGCAACAGCCGCTCCCTGTGCATGACAGGTTCTATATTATAGGAGCGGGCAACTGTGGAAAACCCTGGAGCGGACAATGGTGGCCGACTGAGCATGATCTCACTCTGCATGTGAGAGGCCCCAGCTGGCTGTGACAAGAACTGTGGGACAGAAGTATACAGCTTGCTCTGTAGCAGGGCATCCTCATCCTTCACTGCCTTCGGCTTTAGTGCCCTGGAGGGTATCGGCGGAGGAGCGCTGTGACGGGGAACAAACGTGGTGTTGTGGACACTGGAGCCAGCACAATCGGTAGCCACGTTGGGAGGGTGGTATATTGTCTGCTGGGTGACATTCTGCAGGTAACCGGCCGTGGATGGACTGTACATACTCTCCGGCGTCACTGTTCGATATCCTTGGTCAAAAGACACCTGTTGGTGATTGGCTTGATGTCTGCTGGACACAGCCTGATGCCCTCCCATGGAGGTGTACTTTGCGCTGTGTGGGTACATTTTAGAGGTGGACATATCCTGCTCAATGCCCTCATCTATGGATGGGTTCGGCATGAAATTACTCTGAGCTACACTGACTGCAGGTTTTAATCCATTAACAGAATATGATGTTGGTGCTGCCAGGCTAAACTGATTTGGGCCAGTTGCAACTCTGCTGTCATTACTGTATCCCATGTACGGTTTCCAGTTACCTGTCGCTGGAGGTCTGTAGATGTCTTTCCCATTCAACTGCCTTAAACTCTCATTGACGTGATCATCTAATGTCCCCTGCGGTAAGTCAGGGTGAATTTCTTTGCCTAATGCATCAAAGTACATAAACCTATCTGGATTCATTCCTGAAGGCGTGATCGGAGACTTGGTCAAGACTGATGGGTATAAATCCGAAGTCCGACTAGGTGATTTGGGCGGAAAGGCAAGGCCAGCTCTATCGAGGATATTGACCGTAGAGTTGTTATAAATTGGACTTTCTGATTCATAGGTTAAATTGTGCCGAATGTTCGAACTATTAACAATTGGTTCCCTTTTAGGTAATGCAGGAGGCACAACATTTGAACTCAGTGTTGTGTTTACGATCAAGCCGTTTCCTTGGGGATAGCTGTATTTGAGTGCCAGTTTATCCCGTGAGTACTCGTCATGCAGTATGTTGCTGATGGCATCCTCCAAGCTCATGGACAGGCCTTTCACTTTGTTATAAAACTCTGCAATGGTTTCACATTCAACTTGACCCACCCTGCAGTCAAAGGCCAGCAGCAATAGAAAGTTCTTGTTTACTTTTCCTTTATGGACCATGGTGGAGCTGTCGTGGAGCACCAAGTATCCCGCGTGTTTGAAGACGGACTCGCAATCTGGAAGTACAGACTTGACCCGGGTTCTGTAGAATCCCCCATACATCTGTTGAAGAAAACAAAACCGGTACAATGAAACACCCCCGGTGTCATGACGTGTCTATGGAAAGTTACATAATGTGGACTGATATAGTACAAAATTAATAAATCTATATCTATAAAAAAAGGATGTATGTGGGTGGGTGGGGATGTGTTTGATGTGTTCAATAATGGTCCATCCGATTGAGATGAAATTTTCTACATGTATTCTTTTCATTCCCGTGCAGGCAACTGTCAAAGTTTTTTTTTTTTGTTTCAGCTATTTACTTACTAAAATTTAATATTTAAATTTACGTTATAATTTCTATATAGCAAGGGGACTTAACAAAAGAAAAGTTATTTCAAGGGGCATAACTTTTAATATCATTGCTATATACTTTATATATAGATTTTTGCATTGTTTTCAAAGATTTATAAACTCTTTGTCTATAGTTATTTACAGGCATATGAGTTATAATAAATAATGATATAATCTTTAAGGCATTTTCAAAGTTTTCATAAAAATAATGCATCTATTTAAATAGTGAAAATTTTCTAACTCATCTTTTCGACTCAAGAAGTTATCTACAGTCATGTAGGTGATTGAAAACAGTTTTCATTAAAAAATAATCGATGGTGTGTGGAACGACATTCTTAAATTAATTTTTTTTTGTTACATGAATTTGATGAGACGCTCCCCGCCAGGAGCTGGGCAAAGCCGCGCCGGGTCAGATAGACAGACAGACAGATAGTCGGGAACGGGAGCTTATGTGACAACTTATATGAATTAAATGAGATGCTCCCCACCAGAGGCTGGGCGAAGCCGGGTCAGACAGACAGACAGATAGTCGGGAACGGGAGCTTATATGACTACTTATATGAATTAAATGAGATGCTCCCCACCAGGCACTGGGTGAAGCCAGGCCGGGTCAGACAGACAGACAGATAGACAGACAGACAGATAGTCAGAACGGGAGCTTATATGACTACTTATATGAATTAAATGAGATGCTCCCCACCAGAGGCTGGGCGAAGCCGGGCCGGGTCAGACAGACAGACAGACAGACAGACAGATAGATAGATTCCTGCCACGGCCTGGGCAAAGCCAGGCCGGGTCAGCTAGTATATAATAAAGTGAACTAATGAACAAAGAGTTAATAAATATATAATAAAGTGAACTAATGCATAGAGAGTTAATAAATATATAATAAAGTTAACTATATAGCGAAGTAATAATGAGAGAGATCAAAGAGATGCCAGGAAGACTAGTTGGAGGTCATAATATAAATAATATACGCTATGCAGATGACACAGTATTGGTGGCGGATAACTCAACAGACCTACAACAATTATTAGACGTTGTAGTAACAGAGAGTGCAAGAAAAGGACTCTCCTTGAATATCAAGAAAACAGTAACATTGGTAATATCAAAGAAAATGGTGACACCAAAATGTGACATAGAAATAGAAGGGAAAATCCTTAACCAAGTTGATAATTTTAGATACCTAGGGGCATTTATAACATCAGATGGAAGATGTACAACCGAGATTAGGAGCAGAATAGGGCAGGCAAAAGCCGCATTTCAGAAGATGAAGAGTATCTTGTGCAATAAGTTACTATCACTGAATGTAAGAGAGTGCTGAAATGCTATCAGTGAATCTTGGAATGTAAATGAACAAATTAAGAAGAAATTAAAAGCAACAGAGATGTGGTTCCTGAGACGAATGTTGCGAAGTCCTTGGAATGCCAGAGTAACTAACGATGACTGCGTGAAACAAACTAATGAAACTAGAACACTATATACAACAATAAGAAAGAGACAAACATCTTTCTTCGGTCATGTGATGAGAAGAGAGGCATTGGAGAACATCGTGACAATTGGAAAGATCAAGGGGAAGAGAGGCAGAGGCAGACCAAGAGAAATGATGCTGGATGGATTGAGACGCTAGCATGGGGGAATAGCAGCAGCAGAGTTTATCCAGAAAACCAAAGACCGAGATCTGTGGAGAGTCATGAAAGCTGGCAGGGCACTTGATGATGATGATGATGAAAGTGAACTAATGAACAAAGAGTTAATAAATATATAATAAAGTAAACTAATGAACAAAAAGTAAATAAATATATAATACAGTGAATTGATACAGAAGAGAGTTAATAAATATATAATAAAGTGAACTGATATAGTAGAGTTTATGAACGAAGAAGAGGAAGAAAACATCCTTGGGGTGGTGATCAATGTAAAGTATTTGTCTTGTCTCTAAGTTTTCAAGCTTACTCCAAAATAACCTTGTCTGTCTACATCTAATTTCTCAAATCAATTTGCAAATTTCTCATGAAAGTCCTGGTTTATAAAGGTACAAAACTGAGAAGTCGGATGAGTCGGCTGAAAGGTGCAAATGTTGCAGCTCTGCTGTAAACAGGCACAACACAATTACGTCCAAAACACAGAAGAAGAAGAAGAAGAAGAAGAAGAAGAAGAAGAAGAAGAAGAAGAAGAAGAAGAAGAAGAAGAAGAAGAAGAAGAAGAGGAAGAAGGAAGAAGAAGAAGAAGAAGAAGAAGAAGAAGAAGAAGAAGAAGAAGAAGAAGAAGAAGAAGAAGAAGAAGAAGAAGAAGAAGAAGAGCACAAAAAGTTCCAACCTCACACCCAAAAACATTTTGATTTTCTCGACGAGGAAGTTAAACTATAGGGTGTGAGCCTATATATATATATATATATATATATATATATATATATATATATATATATATATATATATGTATATATATATATAATGTCCCAGACAGTGGACTATAGAAATACTTTGGCCGACATTCCTGGCGTGTGCCCTTGAGAACATACAGCTCCTGGTAGCTACGCCTGGCTGTGAATTCGTACACAAAATAAGGAAAACCATCCAGCCGTATAATTTGGTTTTCCTATTACTGGGTCATGTCGCAATGTGAAGACAGAAAGCTGAATGATCATTTTCAAGGTGACAGCATGGGCAAGTAGATTACGGAACAATATTGGGTAAGTTGAATGTGGAGAGCAATGTTGGGTAAGTTGAATGTGGAGAGCTACGTTGGATAAGTTGAATGTGGAGAGCTACGTTGGATAAATTGAATGTGGAGAGCTACGTTGGATAAGTTGAATGTGGAGACGATGTTGGGTAAGTTGAATGTGGAGGTGATGTTGGGTAAGTTAAATGTGGAGACGATGTAAGTTGAACATGGAGAGTAATGTTAGGTAAGCTGAATGTGGAGAGCCATGTTGGGTAAGTTGAATTTGGAGATGATGCTGAGTAAGTTGAATGTGGAGAGCCATGTTGGGTAAGTTGAATTTGGAGATGATGTTGGGTAAGTTGAATGTGGAGATGATGTTGGGTAAGTTGAATATGGAGATAATGTTGGGTAAGTTGAATTTGGAGAGCAATGTTGGGTAAGCTGAATGTGGAGGTGATGTTTGGTAAGTTGAATGTGGAGATGATGTTGGGTAAGTTGAATTTGGAGAGCAATGTTGGGTAAGTTGAATATGGAGATGATGTTGGGTAAGTTGAATTTGGAGAGCAATGTTGGGTAAGCTGAATGTGGAGAGCAGCATTGGGTAAGATGAATGTGGAAAGTAACGTTGGGTAAGTTGAATGTGGAGATGATGTTGGCTAAGTTGAATGTGGAGATGATGTTGGATAAGTTGAATGTGGAGATAATGTTGGATAAGTTAAATGTGGAGATGATGTTGGGTAAGTTGAATGTGGAGACGATTTTGGGTAAGTTGAATTTGGAGATGATAATTGGTAAGCTGAATGTGGAGAGCAATGTTGGGTAAGCTGAATGTGTGTTGGGTAAGTTGAATATGGAGAAGATGTTGGGGAAGTTGAATGTGGAGATGATTTTGGGTAAGTTGAATGTGAAGATGATGTTGGGTAAGCTGAATGTGGAGATGATGTTGGGTAAGTTGAATGTGGAGATGATGTTGGGTAAGTTGAATGTGGAGATGATTTTGGGTAAGTTGAATGTGGAGATGATGTTGGGTAAGCTGAATGTGGAGATGATGTTGGGTAAGTTGAATGTGGAGATGAATGTTGGGTAAGTTGAATGTGGAGATGATGTTGGGTAAGCTGAATGTGGAGATGATGTTGGGTAAGTTGAATGTGGAGATGATGTTGGGTAAGTTGAATGTGGAGAAGATGTTGGGTAAGTTGAATGTGGAGATGATGTTGGGTAAGCTGAATGTGAAGAACAATGTTGGATAAGCTCAATGTGGAGAACAATGTTGAGTAAGTCATCATATAGATCATCGTGGGTCGGAAGAAGTTGCTACTCCAATCTCAAACTTACTCCAACAGATGCAAGTCCTTTTCAGGTCACAGATAATCTGAGACCAACGTTCCAACCAACCAGACAACCTTCCAATCAAGAAAGCAATCTTCCAACCAACAAGACAATCTTCCAATCAACCAGACAACCTTCCAATCAAGAAACCAACCATGCAATCAACCAAGCAACATTCCAATAAAGAAACCAACCTTCCTACCAACCAGACAACCTTACATTCAACAAACGAACCTTCAAACCAACAAGACAATCTACCAATCAACCAGACAACCTTCCAATCAAGAAACCAACTTTCCAATCAAGAAACCAACCTTCCTACCAACCAGACAACCTTACAATCAAGAAACCAACCTTCCAGACAACCTTCCAATCAAGAAACCAACTTTCCAATCAAGAAACCAACCTTCCTACCAACCAGACAACCTTACATTCAACAAACCAACCTTCAAACCAACAAGACAATCTACCAATCAACCAAACAACCTTACAATCAAGAAACCAACCTTCCAGACAACCTTCCAATCAAGAAAATAACCTTCCAGCCAATGATACAACCTTCCAACCAACAAGACAACCTTTCAACTAACCAGACAATCTTCCAATCGACAAACCAAGCTTCCAACTAACCAGAGTACCTTCCAATCAACAAACAAACCTTCTAACCAAGAAACCAACCTTCCAATCAAGAAGCCAACATTTCAATAAACAAACCAACCTTCCAACCAACCAGACAACCTTCCATTCAACAAACCAACCTTCCAACCAACCAGAGTACCTTCCAATCAACAAACCAACCTTCCAATCAACAAACCAACCTTCCAAACAACCAGACAACTTTCCATTCAAGAAACCAACCTTCCAATCAAGAAACCAGCCTTCCAGACAACCAGACAACCTTCCAATCAACAAACCAACCTTCCAACCAACCAGACAACCTTCCAATCAACAAACCCACCTTCCAACCAACCAGACAACCTTCCAATCAACAAACCCACCTTCCAACCAACCAGACAACCTTCCAATCAACAAACCAAACTTCCAACCAACCAGAAACCTTTCATCCAGCAACCATCCTTTCAACCAACCAGACAACCTTCAAATCAACAAACCAACTTTCCAACTAACCAGACAACCTTCCAACTAACCAGACAACATTCCAACCAACCAGACATCCTTCCAATCAACAAACCAACTTTCCAACTAACCAGACAACCTTCCAACTAACCAGACAACCTTCCAACTAACCAGACAACATTCCAATCAACAAACCAACCTTCCAACTAACCAGACAACCTTCCAACTAACCAGACAACCTTCCACCTAACCAGACACCCTTCCAATCAACAAACCAACCTTCCAACTAACCAGACAACCTTCCAACTAACCAGACAACCTTCCAACTAACCAGACAACCTTCCAACTAACCAGACAACCTTCCAACTAACCAGACAACATTCCAACCAACCAGACACCCTTCCTATCAACAAACCGACTAACCAGACAACCTTCCAACTAACCAGACAACATTCCAATCAACAAACCAACCTTCCAACTAACCAGACAACCTTCCAACTAACCAGACAACCTTCCAACTAACCAGACAACCTTCCAACTAACCAGACAACCTTCCAACTAACCAGACAACCTTCTGCCATGGACCGATATGAGGTAGACAGTGGTAAAGTAATAGAGTGAGAACATGTGTACCATAGAATAGGAATTGTCATAGTGAGAACAGTTCACACGACTAGGTCGAGGGAAGTCGGTGAGCAACGGATGATGATGATGAGGAACAAAGGGAAGCCATTCAGAGAAGTTGCGTATCACGTGACATTAGTTGTGTGGTACACGGGAAAGAGACGGCTGGACAAAGTCAGTCTAGCCAGGGTCCCAGTAGAGAGAGGACGTGAAACGTGTCGAAAGTGAAATGAGATGAATGCAACAGTGCTTTCGTATTTGAACAACGCATCAGCCTGAGGCGAAAGTGTTAGACATAAGCCAGACGGTCAATTGAATGGCCATTCCAGTTCAGTGACGGCTCGCCGAGTTGACGGCGATTGAGAATGCACCATGCCGATGTCAAGGGCAAGTGACTGTAAGTTGACCATAGAATAGCCATTGTATTATAGCGGTGTTTCAGATCGATGTACAGTAATGAGATGTGTTAGTTCCGATCGCACTATTGATGTTACGTGCTGCGATCCTTGTGTATAATAAACAATCAACAAACCAACCTTCCAACTAACCAGACAACCTTCCAATCAACAAACCAACCTTCCAACTAACCAGCCAACCTTCCAACTAACCAGACAACCTTCCAACTAACCAGACAACCTTCCAATCAACAAACCAACCTTCCAACTAACCAGACAACCTTCCAACTAACCAGACAACCTTCCAATCAACAAACCAACGTTCCAGCTAACCAGACAACATTCCAATCAACAAACCAACCTTCCAACTAACCAGACAACCTTCCAATCAACAAACTAACCTTCCAACTAACCAGCCAACCTTCCAACTAACCAGACAACCTTCCAATCAACAAACCAACCTTCCAACTAACCAGACAACCTTCCAACTAACCAGACAACCTTCCAATCAACAAACCAACTTTCCAACTAACCAGACAACCTTCCAACTAACCAGACAACCTTCCAACTAACCAGACAATCTTCCAATCAACAAACCAACCTTCCAATCAACAAACCAACCTTCCAACTAACCAGACAACCTTCCAATCAACAAACCAACCTTCCAACTAACCAGACAACCTTCCAATCAACAAACCAACCTTCCAACTAATCAGACAACCTTCCAATCAACAAACCAACCTTCCAATCAAGAAACCAAACTACCAACCAACTGTCCAATCAACAAACCAAGCTTCCAATCAACAAGACAACCTTCCAATCAACCAGTCAACCTTCCAATAAAGAAACCAGCCTTCCAATCAAGAAACCAACTTTCCAATCAAGAAACCAAACTTCCAACCAACCAGACAACCTTCCAGTCAACAAACCGACCTTCTAACCAACCAGACAACCTTCCAATTAACAAACCAACCTTCCAACTATCCAGACAATCTTCCAATCAACAAAACAACCTTTCAACTAACCATACAACCTTCCAACTAACCAGACAACTTTCCAATCAAGAAACCAACCTTCCAACTAAACAGACAACCTTCCAACTAAACAGACAACCTTCCAACTAAACAGACAACCTTCCAACTAAACAGACAACCTTCCACCTAACCAGACCAACCTTTCAATCAACAAACCAACCTTCCAATCAACAAACCAACCTTCCAACTAAACAGACAGCCTTCCAATCAACAAACCAACCTTACAACTAAACAGACAACCTTCCAATCAACAAACGAACCTTACAACTAACCAGACAACCTTCCAATCAACAAACCAACCAGCCAACCTTCTAACTAACCAGACAACCTTCCAACTAACCAGACAACCTTCCAACCAACCTTTCATCCAGCAACCACCCTTCCAATCAACCAGACAACCTTCCAATCAACAAACCAACCTTCCAACTATCCAGACAATCTTCCAATCAACAAAACTACCTTCCAACTAACCAGACAACCTTCCAATCAACAAACCAACCTTCCAACTAATCAGACAACCTTCCAACTAACCAGACAACCATCCAATCAACAAACCAACCTTCCAACTAACCAGACAACCTTCCAACTAACCAGACAACCTTCCAATTAACAAACCAACCTTCCAATCAAGAAACAAACCTTCCAACCAACCAGACAACCTTCCAACCAACCATTACTTATTCAGAGGCTTAACAAATACTAACAGAAAACTCACTCTAGCCTGCATACCTTAATTTCTCGGAACTCTGCCTTCCAAGGCTGCTCCACCAGTAGCAGGAAGTATTTCTCCAGGCTCTGAAAGGCTCTAGCCACCGGCATCACATCAGAGTTGTCTTTTGCTCGTTGCTTCAATGCTGCTTTCAAAACCTCCAACATCAAAGGGTTCTCAAACAGATCCTTGGAGGTTGCCTAAAAAACAGCACCATGACAGGGCAATTATAACTTTCGGATGAAAGATGAAGAAGAGAAGGCAAAGATCCTCAGCAAAATCAAGACAAAATTGATTAGCTGGAGTCTGCCAAGTTATTTCCATGGGCTCCATGTTGATGATTCATTCACTCATTCAGTAGCATGTCCTTCGCGAAACCTCGCTCCCATAACAACCTTCTGGACAACTTCTCGGTCATAAGCAAAATTCCCCCATCCGGAGATCATCTGCCACATCCTGCACCCATCTTCTCTTTGGCCTTCCTCTTCCGCTCTTCCCGAGCATATACCCCTCCATTAATTTTCTCTATAAACTTTCATGACGTTTCAACTGACCATGGTTGCAGTTTCCTCAGCAAGCTTTGTAAAAGGTAGTTTGCCATTGCTTTTCTTCTGGGCAGTGACTGTACTAGTCGGTGTCCATAGCTATTGTTTCTACTGATGAGATCATCTGCCTATCGCCACAGAGTGCAGACCATTACCAACAATAATCTGTCGGCTGCCCTCACACTCTATATCCACCATCTGCTTCCATGGCTTCACGTAACCCTGATTGGGGGGGGGGGGGGGGGGGGGGGGGGGGGGGGGGGGGGGTCATGATGATAAATGGGTACTCCAGCTTGCCCATGGGAGTCCTGTAGATAGTCATGCCATTTTAATCATTCTATTTTGCATAGGAACAATTAATAAATGTTTGTAGTTGATTTGTAACTCTGTTAGTTTTTCCACATCTGGTGTTAAGTTTAATTTCTTTTGATTGCCTTTTGCATTCTTATTTTAAAATCTCTCTCTCTCTCTCTGAATGTGAACACATGCACATTACTGTGGAGAGAGAGAGAGAGAGAGAGAGAGAGAGAGAGAGAGAGAGAGAGAGAGAGAGAGAGAGAGAGAGAGAGAGAGAGAGAGAGAGAGAGAGAGAGAGAGAGAGAGAGAGAGAGAGAGAGAGAGAGAGAGAGAGAGAGAGAGAGAGAGAGAGAGAGAGAGAGATGAACTGCATCACTAATTTTTTTGTTACACATTGTATATGTACATTGTTTTCTCAATTTTTCACAATTTTTGTGAGAATGCTCACAACAATCATCAGTTTATGTGTGTGCAAAGTGTAAGAGTTTGTTCATACCTGTTTCAGTGATTATTTGAGGCATCATGTATGTGTCTAGATGTGAGGATATGTGCGTGGGTGTGTATGTGGGGAATGTGTGTGTGTGGGGGATGTGTGTGTGGGGATGTATGTGTTGAGGGGTTGTGTGTGCGGAGATGTGTGATTGGATGGGGGATGTGTGTGTGGGTGAGGAATGTGTGTGTAGGTGGGGGATGTTTGGGTGGATGGTTGGAAGTGTGTGGCTGCTGGTGGGGGGGGGGGGGGGGGGGGGGGGGGGGTTGTGTAGGTGGGGAATGTGTGTGTGGGTGGGTGTTGTGTAGGTGAGGAATGTGTGTGTGGGTGGGTGTTGTGTAGGTGAGGAATGTGTGTGGCTGAGGGATGTGTGGGTGATGTGTGTGGGTTGAGGATGGGTGTGGGGGATGTGTGTGGGTTGGGGATGGGTGTGGGGGATGGGTGTGTGGGGGATGGTGTGTGGGGTAAGTGTGGATGGGTGGAGAATGTATGTGTGGGTGGGGAGGGTGTTTGTAGGTGAGGGATGTGTGGGTGGGTGGGAGATGTGTGATATGTTTGTGGGTGAGGGATGTGCATGGGGGGATGTGTGTGTGGGTGGGGTGTTGTGTATATGGGTGGGGTGTTGTGTGGGAGATGTGTGTGGGTGAGGGATGTGTGTGTGGATGGGTAGGGAGGTGTGGTTGGGTGTGGGATGTGCGGGTGGGTGAAGGATGTGTGTGAGGGTAGGGAATGTGTGTTTGGCTGGGTGGCTGGGGTGTGTGAGTAGATGGGAGATGTATGTGTTGATGGGTGGGTGAGGGATATGTGGGTGTGAGTGGTTGAGGGATGAGTACATGAGTGGGGGATATCTGTGAGGGATGAGTGTATGGGTGGGGGATGTGTATTAGGTGGGGATTGTGGGTGGTGAGGTGTGTGTGGGAGGTGTGTTTGTGGATGGGGGATGTGTGTGAGGGATGTGTGTAAGGGTGGGGAAATGTGTGTGTGGTGGGGATGTGTAAGTGTGGGTAGGGTATGTGTGGTTAAGTGATGTGTGATTGGGGGATGGGTGGGTGGAGGATATGTGGGTAGATGAGTGTAGGTTGGGGGATGTTTGTGTGGGTGTGGGATGTTTGTGTGTGTGTGGTGTGTGTAAGGAGAGAGAGAGAGAGAGAGAGAGAGAGAGAGAGAGAGAGAGAGAGAGAGAGAGAGAGAGAGAGAGAGAGAGAGAGAGAGAAAGAGAGAGAGAGAGAGAAACTGCATCACTAATTTTTATGTTACACATTGTATATGTGGCGTCAGAGGTGGCGTCAGAGCTAGACATGTCCAGTTGGGACAGTGACGATATACAAATACAGGCGTTGAGAGTTCATTCCAGTATACCATTCGTGTTGGTGAATGTTTATGCCCGCAATGCGAGCATGGACGCCCAGAAGTGGCAGTGCTTAAGTGGCATATTAGGCCACGAGAGAAATGTTATTTTCTGTGGTGACTTCAACGCTAAAGGCAGATCATGGGGAAACACTTCCTCCAATACACAAGGGGAGGAGCTCGAGACTGCACTGGAAACCATCGACCTGGTTTGTATCAACAGTGGCTGTGTCACCAGGACAGCAAGCCGTCCAGGCGATGAGGACAGTGCTATTGATCTGGCGCTAGTTTCACCTTCACTCACTACAGTGTGTAGATGGGGTGTCCTAGGACACCATGGCAGCGACCACCACCCTTGCAGCATATTGGTGGAGAAAGGCAGAACCAGGCAGCACAAGCTAAAGGTAAAGACGTTCCAGTATGACAGTACAGGGCAAGATGTGGTGAGTAAAATAAGACATGACAAGCGCAGAACGTTTCAGGGCAGGAAAAAAAGCTGGGAGCAGCCACCGTGGTGGAGTCTCGAGGTGGAGAAGGCTTGGGTGGATAAGCGTAGTGCTGTAAGGAGATGGCAAAATGCCAAGAAGAACAGAGCTGGTCATCCTAGTCCCTGCTTGCACTTAGAAAGAGAGATGCACACAAAAGTAAGCTATTTCAAAAAACTGGTCAAGGTGGTTAAAAGTGAAAAATGGGCAGAGGTGTGTCAAAGAGTAAGCACAGACAAGTCACTGAAATTGTTCTGGCGACTACATAAAAGCATGAGGGGTGTAGTCAAGAATAAGAGCATTTCAGACTTCCAAGGTGCTGACCTCACCTGGCAGAGGACTGACGAGGACAAGGGCAAAGCCCTCTTTGAACGCTACCTTGAGCAGGGCAACCAGACAGACATGGGAGGCCGAAATCTGGCCAAGGAGGTCACCTCAGACAGATGCAAGGCCCAGAACACTTCGGAGGAAGACACAGTGACAGTGAAAGAAATCAAGGCTGTGCTTCGACGATCAAAAAACAGTGCTCCAGGTCCTGATGGCATAAGATACGACGACATAAATAGGTGTACCGACAATGAGCTAGAGAAACTAGCAGACATGTACAACAACAGTATAGGGAGTGCTAGCATCAAGGAGGAATGGTTACACAGCTATCTGATTCCCTTGCCGAAGCCTGACAAAGACCACAAAAAAATTCAGGGATATCGAATTATAACCATGCAGAATACAATAGGCAAGCTGCTGGAGAAGGTAATTGCCAGGAAAATATCAAGCCAACTAGAGAGGCAAGGTGTTTTCCCACCTACCCTGGGTGGGTACCGTCCAAAAAGAGAAACCTGGACCAATGCAGCAGTCTTTGCCCACGATGTCTATGAAGGTTTCCACTCAGGCACTGAAACCGTTGCTGCAGCGATTGATCTTGAGGACGCATACAACAGAGTACCACTGGATTTCTTAATGTTTCAGCTTCTTGAACTAAACGTAAGTCCATTCCTCCTTAGTTGGATCGCTGCAGCCCTCTACCAACGGAAAGTAGTTTTTAGATGTGGCAGTTGGACTTCGGAACCAACAACAATATATCCTGGCCTTCCACAGGGATCACCATTATCTCCGGTACTGTTCAACGCCTACACAGTGAGAATCACCAGTGAGCAGATCACTGGACCTGGCAGGACATTGTCGTATGCTGATGATGTTTTAGTGTATCGTCAGGGTAAGGATAGAGAGGAGGTTGCTGTGGAACTACAAACCGAACTCAATCGCATAAGTACTTGGTGTGATGAAGCTGGGGCAATGGTCAACCCAACAAAGGCAACAGTGACTTGGTTCTCGTTGAATAATCATATTGTCAACAATCCAACACCAACTGTAATGCTGTGTTCAGAGACGGTGGAAAGAACGCAGGCAATGAATTACCTGGGGATACGGTTTGATCGAAGCCTTGCTTATAATGTGCACATAGACCAGGTGATAACAAAGGCCAAGCGGGGTTTGGCAGCGATGCGGGTGATGGCGGCAGCAAACTGTGAGCAGCGCCATCTATGCCTTCTGTACGAGGGGCTGGTCATGTCTGTTTTGGAGTATGCAATGGCAATCCTGACTCTCAGCCATAAACAGATAGAAAGGATGGAAAGGATACAGAATGAAGCTATGCGCATTATTCTTGGATGTACAAGAGATACAGCATGCAGGGCGATGCGCTACCTTCTTGATTTTCCAACCATTGAAGAAAGAATACAGGTTTGCAGGGCACGCGCCTACCTCAGAATTAACGCAAACACACAACATCCACTGCATAGTGAAATTAGGAAGGTGAAGGGCAGCAGGTTAAAAAGAGGACGGTCGTGGATGGGTCAAGCCGAAGACATTCTTCAACAGGTGTGTTCACTTGAGGACTTAGAACCTGGCGAGGAGTGGGTGCAAGTGCCAACAGACTTCTGCACATCCTTTTCAGTTTGCATCCAACTAGATAGAAAATGCAGACAAGAAAATCCGGCTGCTGTTGAGGCTGAAGTACAAGCGTTGATTTTCGAGAATTCGCTAGACGGTGACGCGGTCATCTACACAGATGGGTCGGTCGTCCGACATGTGAGAAGCTCATGGGCCTTTACAGCTCGGGCCGGAGGGAGAATTGTGAAGGAGGACTCTGGTGCTTTCACTGAAACCACAAGTAGCCTGACCATGGAAGTCATGGCAGTAAGTAAAGCAATAACATGGCTCGAGACACAGACATTCACTAGGGCTTGTTTCCTTAGCGACTCAATGAACATGATCAAGAGGATAGAGGAGGGGTCGATCCGAAGAGAATGGTTGCTGCCTCTGAAGCAGTCTCGGCTGGCAAAGACTAGTTTCATCTTCGTGCCAGGTCATGCGGGAGTACAAGGAAATGAGCGGGCTGACAAGCTCGCAGGTGAGGCTACTGTGGAGGGCCAGGCTGACATTCTGAATGCTCTACGAGAAGTGAGACTTTTGCGAGAACCAAGTGATGACTGTGAATCTACAACAATGGCCAGACTGCGGGAGCAGCAAATTAAAAGAGGGGTGGCCAAACAAGAACACTACGCAGGAAGCCAAAGAAGATTGATAAACCAACACAGAACTGGCGTCGTTAGCCGCTACGCGCTGCGGGATTTGCTGAGGAGGGGATCCGAGCACTTATGGACTGAATGGTTCGATGTGCAATGAGGATGATCTGTCGACTAACTAACTAACTAACATTGTATATGTACAATTTTTTCTCAATTTTTGTGAGAATGCTTACAACAATCATCAGTTTATGTGTGTGCAAAGTGTGGGAGTTTTTTCATACCAGTTTCAGTGATTATGTGAGGTATCATGTATGTGTCTAGATGTGAGGATATGTGTGTGGATGTGTATATGGGGGATGTGTGCGTGGGGGGATGTGTGCGTGGGGATGTATGTGTTGAGGGGTTGTGTGTGGGGAATGTGTGATTGGATGGGGGATGTGTCTGTGGGTGAGGGATGTGTGCATGTGGGTGGGGGATGTGTGTGTGGGTGGGGGATGTATGTAGGGTGGGGGATGTTTGGGTGGATTGTTGGAAGTGGTGTGTGGCTGCTGGTGGGGGGGGTTTGTGTATGTGGGGAATGTGTGTATGGGTGGGTGTTGTGTAGGTGAGGAATGTGTGTGTGGGTGGGTGTTGTGTTGGTGAGGAATGTGTGTGTGGGTGGGTGGGTGAGGGATGTGTGGGTGAATGGGTGTGTGTGGGATGTGTGTGGGTTGGGAAGGGTGTGGATGTGTGGAGAATATATGTGTGGGTGGTGAGGGTGTTTGTAGGTGAGGGATGTGTGGGTGAGTGGGAGATGTGTAATGTGTGTGTGGGTGAGGGATGTGTATGGGGATGTGTGTGTGGGTGGGGTATGTGTATATAGGTGGGGTGTTGTGTGGGAGGAGAGATGTTTGTAGGTGAGGGATGTGTGTGTGGATGGATGGGGATGTGTGGTTGGGTGTGGGATGTGCGGGTGGGTGAAGGATGTGTGTGAGGGTAGGGAATGTGTGTTTGGCTGGGTGGCTGGGGTGTGTGAGTGTGGGTGGGTAGATGGGAGATGTATGCGTTGAAGGGTGGGTGAAGGATATGTGGGTGTGAGTGGTTGAGGGATGAGTACATGGGTTGGGGATATGTGTGGGGGATAAGTGTATGGGTGGGGGATAAGTGTATGGGTGGGGATTGTGGGTGGTGAGGTGTGTGTGGGAGGTGTGTGTTTGTGGATGGGGGATGTGTTGGAAGGTGGGGATGTGTGTGGGGGATGTGTGTAAGGGTGGGGAGATGTGTGTGTGGTTGGGATGTGTGTGTGTGGGTGGGGGATGTGTGGTTTAGGGATGTGTGATTGGGAGATGGGTGGGTGGAGAATATGTGGGTAGATGAGTGTGTGTAGGTTGGGGGATAGGTGGGGGATGTGTGTGTGGGTGGGTGCAGGATGTGTGTGTGTGGATATGTGTGGGTTGACAGGGAGATGTGTGTGTGGGTGGGGGATGTGTGGTTGGCTGGGTGGTTCGGGGTGTGTGGGTGGGTGGTGGAGGATATGTGGGTAGGTGAGTGTTGTTGGGTTATGGAATGGGTGGAGGATATGTGTGTGTGGGTGGGGGATGGGTGGGTGCATGTATATGTGCCTCGGGGTGTGTGGGTGGAGGATGTGTGTAAGTGGGGGATAGGTGGGTGGGTACATGTAAGTGTGCCTGGGGATGTGTGTAGGTGGAGGATGTGTGTAGATGGGGGATGTGTGTGTGGGGGATGGGTGGGGGAATGTATGTGTGCCTGGGGGTGCATGTGTGGTTGGGTGGAGGATGTGTGTGTACGTGGGGGATGTGTCTCATAACATGGTTATAAGCATTGTTTATGTTTACTACATTCATTTGACAATGTTGTTTTCCCTATGTGAATGTATTATGCACTATTGATGAACAAAAGATGAGTGATTGGAAGTCGCTTAAAAGTCGACAGGGTCGACTTCATTGCACCGGGTTTTATCCATTAGGGCTCGGTCTCTTTCCGCAGTACGGAAAGCGTCGCACAAAGCATGAACTCCGTAGCTTTTAGCGACGACCCACGGGAGTCTCCGAAACATTTAACTCGTAAACCGAAGGACGCGGCCCGCAATCGAACCCAGAACCTTCGGAGCAAGAGTCAAATGGCTTGACCACTTCGCCACAGAGACTCCCTGAGTGATTGGAAGGGCTGAATGTAATATGTGCCCAATTTGTTACCCTTTGAAACTAAAGTCTGTTCGTTCTCCGACCCTGAGATCTCTTACCCATCTGTAATTCACCAAAAAAGATGTCCTTTGGTATTCTACCATCATCCATCCTCCTAAGATGTCCTATTCGTCTAAGTCTACGAAAACTGAGCATGGAACACAACCTGATCTTTCCAATACTTCAGTATTTGTGATTTTGTCTTGCCACTTAATACCAATTGTTCTTCGCAGACACCGCATATGAAAGCTGTTTAAACGTTTCTCTTGGTGTGAGTAAGTTGTCCAGGTTTCACTGCCAGAAAGAAGAGTACTAAGGACACAGGCTTGATAGACAAGGACTTTTGTTTTGGTAGTAAGCTTCCTGTTCTCCCATACTCTTTTTCTTAACCTGTTCATTGTTGTTGCTGCCTTACCAATCCGGATGTTGATTTCCTGATCAAGGGATAATTTGCTATTTACCACTGATCCTAGATATGTAAAATGGTCTACCATCTCTAGTTCGGCGTTGTCAATAAAGATTGATGGTACCCCATGTGCACCTTGTGACATAATCTGCATCTTCTTTTTGCTAATTGTTAAACCAAATTCAGAACAAGCATAGGAGAATGCAGATAGTAAACATTGCAATTCTTCCTCAGAGTGGGTAGTAACTGCAGCATCATCTGCAAAAAGCAACTCTCTGATCAGTACCCTCCTAATTTTGGTCTTGGCCTTCAATCTCTGAGCATTATAGAGGCCACCATCTAAGCGTGAGTGAATGTATATACCACCATTCTGATCACGAAAGGTATATTTCAGTAGAAGTGAAAAGTATATTCGAAAGAGGGTGGGAGCTAGTACACAACCTTGCTTAACTCCACTCTTGATTTCAAACTCTTCAGAAGTTGCACCATCAAACTTGATTACACCCTTCATGCCTGTGTGGAATGATTCCACAAAGGACAGAAGAGTTGGTGGGCAGCCAATCTTCCGTAGTGCCTTGAACAGACCCTCACGACCGACCAAATCAAATACCTTTGTGAGGTCGATGAAGGCAATAAACAGTGGTTGATTCTGTGCAAGGCCTTTTTCTTGCATTTGTCGCAATGAGAATATCATATCAATGGTAGACCGGTTCTGTCTTGCTCACTCCTGATAACCTTTATTGGAATCCCATCCTTACCTGGAGCCTTGCCAGATAAAGTTCATTTATAGCACACTTAACTTCTGTTATAGTGGAAAGTGTGTCCATGTGGTCAAGAGTTGGTGGAGCCTCTATGGCGTTGAGGGCATCATCCGCTAGTTTGGTCTCACTTGAGTAAAGCTCCAAATAGTGCTCTACCCATCTGTCCATCTGCTGTTTCTTATCAGTTATGATTTCTCCAGTCAAGGTTTTCAATGGTGCACTTCTTTTGATCATTGGACCATAGGCTTTCTTTATTCCTTCATACATGCTTCTGATGTTTCCCTTATCACTTGCGATTTGAATGGACTCACATAACTTGATCCAATAATCATTTGCACACTGCCTGGCAGCCTTTTGCACATCCTTCCTAGCTTGCCTTAGCTCACTCAGAGTGTTACGCGTTGGTCTTTCCTTGTTTCTTAAGAGAGCTATCTTCTTCTTATCAATCAAGGGCTGTAATGTCTGGTTGTTTGCCGCAAACCAGTCCTGCCTCTTATGATCTACAGTGCCGTAAACCCCTACGGCAGTTTTATAAAGAGTTTCCTTAAGTTGACTCCACTTTTCATTTACTGTACAATTTTCTGGTGTATCAGTGAAAGCGTCTTCAAGTTGCTGTTGAAACTGAAAGCACTTTTCAGGATCGTGAGTGTTAATAATATTAATCCCGGGGCTAGATTTGTTTAGCTGTGTAGATTCTCTTTGGTCTCAGTCTAACCCTTGCAACAACCAAAGAATGATCTGTATCACAGTCAGCACTGTGGTAACTTCGAGTCAATGATATATGGTTCAGATGTTGTCTCCGTGTGATGATGAAGTCCAGCTTGTGTCAATGGCTGGATCTTGGATGGTTCCATGTGACCTTATGCAGCTCTTTTGTTTTAAAAAAGGAGTTTGTAATACATAGGTCATTTCTGGTGCAATGCTCCAGCAGCCTTTGCCCATTTTCATTCACGCGACCGATGTTGTATTTTTCAAGACACACTGGCCATGAACTCGAGCCCTTGCCCACACGAGCATTGAAATCACCGAGCGTATAAATGTAGTCAGATTTTGGAACTGCCTTGATCACAGAGTCTAACTCCTCATAGAACGAATCCTTCACATCATCAGAGGAATCAAGTGTCGGTGCATATGCAGTAATAATGGTGGCAAAACCACAAGAGGTTGCCAAGCGCAGGGATAATAGTCTTTCATTTCTACCTGCTGGAATTTCAATCATTCCCAGTAGCGAATTCTTCACTGCAAAGCCGACACAGTGTTGCCTTTTTTTCTGCCTGCCCTCTCATTGGCACCTTGCCGTCTTGACAGACGATAGTTTGTGCTTTAAAAAGGCATAATAACTTTTAACTATGGCGGTAGCGAGTGTGACTGATAAGGCCAATTTGCGCTGTAAATGTCCGTTCACAGTGGGTGCATGTGAACACGTGGTCATTTCCACCATCATGCACCATCTTACGTCTCAAACGCTTGGTGTGTGACTTTTCTGCAATAATTTTCTCCTTTGACTTTATTCCATTTCTGATATTTGCCCTCCATGCAACACGTTCAGCGGCGACTTGCTCCCAATGTGCATTATCAATGCCTGTATCAATCATGTCCCGCTTACACACATCTTTGTATCGCAGTAGAGGCCGACCCTGAGATCTCTTACCCATCTGTAATTCACCAAAAAAGATATCCTTTGGTATTCTACCATCATCCATCCTCCTAAGATGTCCTATCCATCTAAGTCTACGAAGACTGAGCATGGAATAAACTGTCACACAACCTGATCTTTCCAATACTTCAGTATTTGTGATTTTGTCTTGCCACTTAATACCAAGAATTCTTCGCAGACACCGCATATGAAAGCTGTTTAAGTTGTTCTCTTGGTGTGAGTAAGTTGTCCAGGTTTCACTGCCATAGAGAAGAGTACTAAGGACACAGGCTTGATAGACAAGGACTTTTGTTTTGGCAGTAAGCTTCCTGTTCTCCCAGACTCTTTTTCTTAACCTGTTCATTGTTGTTGCTGCCTTACCAATCCGGATGTTGATTTCCTGATCTAGGGATAATTTGCTATTTACCACTGATCCTAGATATGTAAAATGGTCTACTATCTCTAGTTCGGCGTCATCAATAAAGACTGATGGTACCCCATGTGCACCTTGTGACATAATCTGTGTCTTCTTTTTGCTAATTGTTAAACCAAATTCAGAACAAGCATTGGAGAATGCAGATAGTAGACATTGCAATTCTTCCTCAGAGTGGGTCGTAACTGCAGCATCATCTGCAAAAAGCAACTCTCTGATCAGTACCCTCCTAATTTTGGTCTTAGCCTTCAATCTCTGAGCATTGTAGAGGCCGCCATCTGAGCGTGAGTGAATGTATATACCACCATCCTGATCATGAAATGCATATTTCAGTAGAAGTGAAAAGTATATTCCAAAGAGGGTGGGAGCTAGTACACAACCTTGCTTAACTCCACTCTTGATTTCAAATTCTTCAGAAGTTGCACCATCAAACTTGATTATACCCTTCATGCCTGTGTGGAACGATTCCACAATGGACAGAAGAGTTGGTGGGCAGCCAATCTTCTTTAGTGCCTTGAACAGACCCTCACGACTGACTAAATCAAATGCCTTTGTGAGGTCGATGAAGGCAATAAACAGTGGTTGATTCTGTTCACGGCATTTTTCTTGCATTTGTCGCAATGAGAATATCATATCAGTGGTAGACCGGTTCTGTCGAAAGCCACACTGTGATTCGGGGTAGACTTGATCTCCTAGGACTTGAAGTCTGCGCAGAACAATTCTGGCAAATACTTTTCCAACAATACACAGAAGTGAGATACCCCTATAGTTGTTGCAGTCGCTCCGATCGCCCTTGTTCTTGTACAGTGTTATGATGCTTGAATCTTTGAAATCCTGTGGGACTTGTCCTTCACGCCAGCATAGCTCTATTAGCTGGTGGATCTGTATAGTGAGTGTGTCTTGCCCACTCCTGATAACCTCTATTGGAATCCCATCCTTACCTGGAGCCTTGCCAGATGCAAGTTCATTTATAGCACACTTAACTTCTGTTATGGTGGGAAGTGTGTCCAGGTGGTCAAGAGTTGGTAGAGCCTCTATGGCGTTGAGGGCATCATCCGCTAGTTTGGTCTCACTTGAGTAAAGCTCCAAATAGTGCTCTACCCATCTGTCCATCTGCTGTTTCTTATCAGTGATGATTTCTCCAGTCAAGGTTTTCAATGGTGCACTTCTTTTGATCACTGGACTGCAGGCTTTCTTTATTCCTTCATACATGCTTCTTACGTCTCCCTTATCACTTGCGATTTGAATGGACTCACATAACTTGATCCAATAATCATTTGCACACTGCCTGGCAGCCTTTTGCACATCCTTCCTAGCTTGCCTAAGCTCACTCAGAGTGTTACGCGTTGGTCTTTCCTTGTTTCTTAAGAGAGCTTTCTTCTTCTTATCAATCAAGGGCTGCAGAGTCTCGCTGTTGGCTGCAAACCAGTCCTGCCTCTTATGATCCACAGTGCCGTAAACCCTTACGGCAGTTTTATAAAGAGTTTCCTTAATTTGACCCCACTTTTCATTTACTGTACAATTTTCTGGTGTATCAGTGAAAGCGTCTTCAAGTTGCTGTTGAAACTGAAAGCACTTTTCAGGATCATGAGTGTTAATAATATTAATCCTGAGGCTAGATTTGTGTTTAGCTGTGTAGATTCTCTTTGGTCTCAGTCTAACCCTTGCAACAACCAAAGAATGATCCGTATCACAGTCAGCACTGTGGTAACTACGAGTCAATGATATATGGTTCAGATGTTGTCTCCGTGTGATGATGAAGTCCAGCTGGTGCCAATGGCCGGATCTTGGATGTTTCCATGTGACCTTATGCATCTCTTTTGTTTTAAAAAAGGAGTTTGTAATACATAGGTCATTACTGGTGCAATGCTCCAGCAGCCTTTGCCCATTTTCATTCATGCGACCGATGTTGTATTTTCCAAGGCACACTGGCCATGAACTCGAGTCCTTGCCCACACGAGCATTAAAATCACCGAGCATATAAATGTAGTCAGATTTTGGAACTGCCTTGATCACGGAGTCTAACTCCTCATAGAACGAATCCTTCACATCATCAGAGGAATCGAGTGTCGGTGCATATGCAGTAATAATGGTGGCAAACCCACAAGAGGTTGCCAAGCGCAGGGATAATAGTCTTTCATTTCCTCCTGCTGGAATTTCAATCATTCCCAGTAGCGAATTCTTCACTGCAAAGCCCACACCGTGTTGCCTTTTTTCTGCCTGCCCTCTACCCTTCCAGAAAAAGGTGTAGTGGTTTTCCCTGAGTGACCCTTCCTCAGCGAGGCGAGTCTCCTGCAGGCCAGCAATATCAATGTTTAGACGATTGAGTTCGGCATCAATCACAGCCGTTTTTCTCACATCGTCAATATTGGTCAAGTCAGTGGAAAATCCTGGACACATGGTTCTCACGTTCCAGGTTGCAAGCCGTAGCTTGAGGTTTCTATTTTTATTTTTGTTTGTACCTGGTGCATTGGTTTTACAGCCTGCGATTCAGATTTTGTCCTAGCCCCAAGCACCCATTGAAGCAGGCAGGCTGTGGCGGATCAGCACCCAATTGGCTGGGGGCTGCCCAGCTTGAGGCGGGCGGTAGCTGATCAGTGACACCTATAGGTGTCTCCCACCGTCAGAGGCAATGCGTGGCGCCCCATGTCTACGCCAACTGACAAGGACTTATAACCCGTAACAGTTGCCTCTCGCTTTGATTCCGAGACCAGTTAAGACCAGGGATGGAGTTATTGCCTCTCCATAGCACAAAGCCTGGGCTAAAATATAGAGATCATGTGTTGCCCATGCAGCATGATCCCTCTCTCGGCCTGCCTAGTTTACTCCAGAGGAAAGGTAACACCCCTACATCTGGAACAAGACAAGCTGCAGAAGCTGCCGGATCAGCAAAGCAATGCTCTAACTGTCCGCCTGTCGGAGCTTCGATCCTAGACCAGTCGCCAACCAAGGCTTAGGGCCTGGTCTGCCCTGCCATGACATTTTGTCTTTAGCTTGCATTTCCTCGCACCGGGGTAAGGCTTGTACCCTCCCAATTGCGCTCTTCCGCCCGAAGCCGTTGGCACAATGTGGGGTGTCGGGTTTGGTAAGCGCCGCCCAACGTTCAGCGCTAACAGAAACCAGGTAGTACCGTCTACTGTTATACGGTAGCTCAGTCATATCTGACTAAGACCTGACGCCTGCCCTCTACCCTTCCAAAAAAAGGTGTAATTGTTTTCCCTGAGTGATCCTTCCTCAGCGAGGCGAGTCTCCTGCAGGCCAACAATATCAATGTTAAGACGATTGAGTTCGGCATCAATGACAGCCGTTTTTCTCACATCGTCAATATTGGTCAAGTCAGTGGAAAATCCTTGAGGTTTCTATTTTTCTTTTTATTAGTACCTGGTGCACTGGTTTTACAGCCTGCGATTCAGATTTTGTCCTAGCCCCAAGCACCCATTGAAGCAGGCGGGCTGTGGCGGATCAGCACACAATTGGTTGGGGGATGCCCAGCTTGAGGCGGGCGGTAGCTGATCAATGACACCTGTAGGTGTCTCCCACCTTTTGAGGCAACACGTGGCACCCCATGTCTATGCCAGTTGACAGGGACTTATAACCTATAACAGTTGCCTCTCGCTTTGATTCCGAGACCGGTAAAGACCAGGGATGGAGTTATTGCCTCTCCATAGCACAAAGCCTGGACTAAAATATAGAGATCATGTGTTGCCCCTGCAGCATGATCCCTCTCTCAGCCTGCCTAGTTTACTCCAGAGGAAAGGTAACACCTATACATCTGGAACAAGACAAGCTGCAGAAGCTGCCAGATCAGCAAAGCAATGCTCTAACTGCCTGCCTGTCGGACCTTCGATCCTAGACCAGCAGCCAACAAAGGCTTAAGGCCTGGTCTGCCCTGCATGACATTTTGTCGTTAGGTTGCATTTCCTCACACCAGGGTAAGGCTTGTACCCTCCCAATTGCGCTCTTCCACCCGAAGCTGTTGGCACAATGTTTGGCGCTAACAGAAAGCAGGTAGTACCGTCTACTGTTATACGGTAGCTCAGTCATATCTGACTAAGACCTGACACCAATAAATATATATATATATATATATATATATATATATATATATATATATATATATATATAATATATATATATATATATATATATATATAGAGAGAGAGAGAGAGAGAGAGAGAGAGAGAGAGAGAGAGATTTTAAGCTGCAGAAACAACCATCCCAAAAATAAAGATAATAGGCGCAAGAAATGGATGACGGAAGACATCTTAAAACTCATGGAAATAAGAAGAAATAACAAAAATAACAAGGAAAAATATGAAGAGATTCACAGGAAAATTAGGAAGCTATGTAAAGAGGCAAAAGAAACATGGCTTGAGGAAAATTGCAAGGAAATTGAAAACCAACACAAGACCCGGAATACCAAATTAATGCACAAAAGAATTAATGACATCACTTACAAAAGAACACACACACATCAACGGGTTGTGTAAAAATCAAAGATGGCAAAATCATAATAGAAAAAGATCAGATTTTACATGAATGGTCAGATTATGTGAAAGACCTTTATGATGATACAAGAGAAGAACCGTATGATCATCAGAATAATAATGAAGAACCATCAATTTGGAAAACAAAAGTTCAGAATACTCTTAACCATATGAAAACTGAAAAGACCCCAAGTACAGATAAACATCACAACAGAAATGATCAATGCCTTAGAAGAATACGGAATAGACCAAGTCACCAGACTGCTGAACGAAATATACGATATTGGAGATATACCTCCTGAATTATGTAATTCTATATTTATTGTAATCTCGAAGAAATCAGGAGCCTTGGAATGTGATCAACATCGAACAATTAGTATAATGAGCCACATCATGAAGATTTTGCTGAGAATTATCATGCATTGAGTTAGGAAGAAAATACAGCAACAATGTGGGTTTGTAGAAGGCAAGGGCACAGTGAATTCTGTGTACATACTGAGAACAGTAATTGAACTTTCTATAGAAGTAAACAAAGATCTATAACTTTGCTTTATTGACTACACAAAGGCTTTCGATAAAGTGAGACATGTCGACATAATAAGGATGCTTGAAAATCTACAAATTGATGGAATAGAACCTTAGACTTGGGAAAAAAACATATATTGGAAACAGCAAGCTGCCATCAGAACTGATAATAAAGTAGATCAATATCAGCCTATTAAGAGAGGTGTGAGACAGGGATGTGTAATGTCTCAAGATCTATTTTCCCTGTATAGTGAAAATATTTTCAGAAATATAGAAGATATGGAAGGAATCAACATTGGGGGACGATACATCAATAACATTAGATATGCAGATGATATCAAGGGACATTTATAACATCAGATAGAAGATGCACAACAGAGATCAAGAGCAGAATAGGGCAAGCAAAGGCTGCATTTCAAGAAATGAAGAATATCTTATGAAATAAGTCGCAATCATTGAATGTAAGAAAGAGAGTGCTGAGGTGCTCTATAGAACCTGTTTTGCTGTATTGCTGTGAATCTTGGAATATAAATGAACAAATTAGGAAGAGATTGGAAGCAACAGAGATGTGGTTCCTTGGACGAATGTTGCGAATTCCTTGGACTTGCCAAAGTAACTAACGACAAATGTCTTAAAGAGGCTGGCGAAACTAGAACATTATACACAACAATAAGAAAGAGACAAACAGCTTTTGTTTGGTCATGTGATGAGAAGAGAGGCGCTGGAGAACATCATGACAGCTGGAAAGATCGAGGGGAAGAGAGAGAGACCACGAGAAATGATGCTGGACGGATTGCGACGATCGCATGGAGGAATATCAATGGCAGAGTTGATCCAGAAAACCAAAGACAGAGATCTGTGGAGAGCCATGAACGCCTACGCCAGTTGGCACAGCACTTGATGATGTTGCAGATGATAGTCTTGATTGCAGGCAATGAACAGGACCTGCAACATTTAGTAGATGCGGTTGTTGCACACAGTGAACAACTGGGGTTGGAATTAAATTTTAAGTAGACACAGATTATGGTCATCACTGGGAAGAAAGAAATACCACAATGTGATATATGAGTAAATGGGCATATTCTTAGGCAAGTGAATTGGTACACTTATCTCGGAACAGTCATAACATCTGATGGGAGATGCCTTGAATAGATTAGAACAAGAACTGCCATTGTGAAGGTAGCCTTTTGCAAGAGGAAAAACATACTGACCAATAAAAAGGTAATTGGCATGAGAAAAAGAGTGTTGAAGTGCTACATAGAACCTGTACCTGGACAATGAGCAGCCAAACTGAAAAACATCTGGTGGCCGTGGAACAGTGGTTTCTGAGGAGAATGTAAAGAATACCATGGACAGACAGAAAAACCAATGAACAAGTCCTTCAAGAAACAAATGAAGATCGTAAACTAATTAGAGTCATTAGACGTAGACAGTCAAAATTTTGTGGGCATGTTATGAGAAGAAATGAATTGGAGAACTTGGTGACAACTGGCAAAATCGAAGAGAGGAGACCAAGGGGAAGACCGTGAAGTAAATACCTGGATGGCTTGGCCATGTGGCATGGTCGAGACAGAAACACGGAGCTGATCCACAACTCTGGTGATCGAGCGAGATGGCAAAACATGACCACCAACGCTTATCGGCATGGCACATGATGGATGGATTCAGCATTCTTCACTTCAGAATGTTTCACATGCTATTTATCAATAAATATTCAACATTTTTCACTTCAGACTGTTTCACATGTCCTTCTTTATAATTAAATCTTCATAAGTCTTAATTTAAGATTGTTTTATGGCCCTTTATTATTAATAATCTTCATCATTTTTCACTTCAGAATGTTTCACAGGCCCTTCTTTATCAATAAATCTTAAACATTCTTCACTTCAGAATGTTTCACAGGCCCTTCTTTATAATTAAATCTGCATCATTTTTCACAGGCCCTTCTTTATCAATAAATCTTCAACATTCTTCACTTCAGAATGTTTCATAGGCCCTTCTTTATCAATGAATCTTCATCATTCTTCACTTTAAACTATTTCACACGCCCTTCTTTATCAATAAATCTTCAACATTCTTCACTTCAGAATGTTTCATAGGCCCTTCTTTATCAATGAATCTTCATCATTCTTCGCTTTAAACTATTTCACATGCCTTTCTTTATCAATCAATCTTTACCATTCTTCACTTCAGATTGTTTCAGCAGCCCTTGTTTATCAATAAATCTTCAGCATTCTTCGCTTCAGAATGTTTCAAAGGTCCTTGATTTATGCCGGACATGAAATATAAACTTAATTTAAAGACAAGAAAAGACACACAACCTCTTTGATTGCAATGCTGATGAACTTCTGTATATCTCTACTCAACTGTTGCTTGTCACTGTCTTTGAGGGAAGCCTGGTGAATGTGGCACTTGAGGAAGAGCTTGCGCGCTTGCTGAATGGCTTCCATCTCCTCAGTGTGAAGAAATGGCTGCTCTCCTTCCACATCAATGATGCCAGAGACAGATTACCCCCTGCCCACAGAGAGGGTGGCTCTACAGACATTTGAAGGAGCCTCCTTATCCAGTTCTCGAAACGAAAGACGCTGTGCTTGACTTGCCATTTTTCTCACCAAATCTATGAAGAAAGAAAAGATTTTCAGAGTGAAATTTAGTTGTTAAATACAGATTCATGTCACTTTAACTCTTTCTGTTCAGGCACGTGTTATTTTAAAATAATAACTATTTGACATGAGTAATCTGTTGTTCGATGCATGATGAGCTCACATCTGAGAGGAACCTGTGAAGGAAGACTGTGGTGTCTTTGCCGTGACGAAAGGTAGCCTGACTATGGAGGTCTAGGCAGTAACTAAAGCTATAGTCTGACTGGAGACACTGACTTTCACCTAGGCATGCTTTCTCATTAACTCAATGAGTTTGCTCAGAAAGATCGAGATGGATTGGGCTCATAGACAGTGGGACAAGTCTTTGAGGAGATAAAAACTGATAAAAATCAGGTTTACTTTTGTGCCAGGACATGTGAGTGTAAAAGAAAATGAATAAGCTGATACGTTTGCAGGCCAGGCCAGTGAAGATTCGCTACTGGGAATGATTGAAATTCCAACAGGAGTTCGAAGCGGATCAGCAATGGACTGGGCTACTGTGTGAAGCAGACGAGCAATGGACTGGGCTACTGTGTGAAGCAGACGAGCAATGGACCGGGCTAGTGTGGAAAGCAGATGAGCAATGGGCCGGGTTACTGTGGAAAGTGGACGAGCAATGGGCCGGGCTGCAGTGGAAAGCAGGCGAGCAATGGGCCGGGCTGCAGTGGAAAGCAGGCGAGCAATGGGCCTGGCTGCAGTGGAAAGCGGATCAGCAATAGACTGGGCTACTGCGTGAAGTGGATGAGCAATGGACCAGGCTACTGTGTCAAGTGGACGAGCAATGGACTGGACTACTGTGTGAAGCGGATCAGCAATGGACTGGGCTACTTTGTAAAGTGGATGAGCAATGGACTGGGCTACCGTGTGAAGTAGATAAGCAATGGACTGAGCTAGTGTGGAAAGTGGATGAGCAATGGACCGGGCTGATATAGTGAATGCAGTCAGGGAGACGGTGATTAAATGAATCAAGAGACTGCAAATCTGCAGCCTTGACCACACAGCAAGAACATCAGGTGAAAAAGGGGGACGCCAGACATGAGCACAATGCAGGGAGCCAAAGAAGAATGCCGACCAGCATAGAACTGGTGTGTGTCGTCAACAGCCCCCCCCCCCCCCCCCACACCCCCCCCCCCCCCAACATGCATGTACACTCCAGTGGATTGATGTATGGGGAAACAGACACACATTTCATTTTTTTATTCTTCCTCCATTTATCTGAGTGTACTGTTAGTGGGAGATACAAGCGTCTTTTCTGTGCTCTTTCAAAAATGCTATGTAAATTGGCCTCAATTTCTCTGAGGTTCTTTTTGATACCATCACTTCATCTCTTACATGGTCTTGCCGTTGCTCTGCATCCATCATATGTCATCAATCTGGCTCTTTGCGGCAGATGGTACCGGGGTATTCTTGTGAGGTGGCCAAACCATTTAATCTGTTCATCTTTAATGAAGTACATGACTGGTTTCAGATCTAATCTTCTTCTAATTTCCTCATTCCTAATTCTATCTCTCACAGTTACTCCCACAGCACTTCTAAGGCACCTCATCTCTGTTATGATTTAGCACATTTCAGCTGCAGTAAGTGTCCATGTTTGACATTGGTTGCATAATGTCGCCCAAAAAATTATTTTTTAAGATTTGCTGTAGGAGTAAAAAATAAAACCAGCCACTTACTCTCACCACCTTCCCCTCCATTGCACAAATGCATTCGTGTATATGTACACATATACACATAAAAAATAAAGAAACCACGTTTTCATTGTTTTTACTTATCAAACTGAAAGCACACCATCTTTGTTTAACTTCTATAGCGTGTACCCACTCATAGGGGAAGAACAATATTGGTTTGTACAAGGCAAGATGGGTACAACAAATGCTGTGTACTTGCTGACAACATGAATAAAACAGTCAACAGAAGTAAACAAAGATCTTTGCTTCATTTGTTAAAAAAAGGCTTTGAATAGAGTATATGTTGACATGATAAAAATGCCTACAGATCTACACACTGACAGGAACATATACCAGAAACAACATGCTGCCATTAAATTGATAACCAAGTAGGTCAATTAGCCGATCAAGAGAGGTGGACAAGAGGTGGGTGTAACATCTCCAGACCTCGTCTGAATGATTCTGTGCCTAACCAAATGTAGATTTAGACCAAACAAAAATGGATGGCATAAAATAGAAAGTAGGGGTGTGTTGTGGTTATGACCTAAAAGTTGTTAGTATGGTAGCAGACATGTTGTTTACAATACAATGACAACATTTTGGCAAAATATAAGCCCATGGCAGATATGGATAATTGCTTAACCCTTTACAGAGCACAGTGGCCGAAAACTTCACTACTGAACGGGCAAAACGTCTGAAAGCGTCCGTGTTGTAAGCACGTGATCTCGAGACTTTGTGAGACTTCCCATTGTTTACTTCCCGTTTTGCTGATAACTTAATAGCGTGGGCACCATTTGCAAGTGTTTTCTTTAAATTTGATTGGAATTTTAAAAATAGTTTTCAGGGTTTTTATGCTTTGTTTTTCAAAATGGATTTTGATGATTCTTTAAGTGATAGCGGAGATTTTGCTGGGTTCAATTTAAGTGACTTTGAAGTGCATGAAGTTGATTATGAATCGGAGCTAGATATCAGTGATATCAGCGTTTACAGTGTACACACTTCGGATCTCTCGGACTTTGAAGAAAGTGATTCTGATTCTGTTTGTAAATAGTGTATTATTTTGTATTTTGAAAATATTTGTGTTCATGTGTGGATTACTGGCAAAATTGGATTATTTATTTCACGTGAGCAAAATAATAAATCTGCATTCATTTTCCTTCATTTTGTTTTTTATTTAACAAAAATCTGTTCACTAACACTTTAGATTTGATGTTTTTACTAATGAAACCCTAAATTTTACTGAAAACCTGAAAAATCTTGCCCGTTCAGAGTTATAAAAAGGAAAAATGTGTACCCTGCAAAGGGTTAAGATGATTAATCATCCCATAGCATTTCATCAGTAAAGAGAAATTTAAAAGATATGAAAGGAATCTCCATCAGAGGACATAATATAATATGTGCAAGGGACACAGTATTGATTTCTGACAATCAACAAGATCTGCCGCATTTAGTGGATGCACTTATTGCACACAATCAGCAATAGGATTAGAATTAAATTGCAAGAAAACAGAAATTAAAGTCATCTCCAATATGAAGAAAGTATTCCAATGCAACATTCAAGTAATGGGGAACATTATTAAACAGGAGAATTGGTACAACTATCTTGGAACAGTGATAACATCTGACAGATAATGCCTTGTAGAGATTAGAACAAGAATTGCCAACATTCTTAAACAGGTGAATTTGTACAGCTATCTTGGAACAGTGATAACATCTGACAATGGTGCCTTGTAGAATTGAGAACAAGAATTGCCAACATTCTTAAACAGGCAAAATGGTAAAACTATCTTGGAACAGTGATAACATCTGACGGATGATGCCTTGTAGAGATTAGAACAAGAATTGCCATGACCTTGGGCAAGATGGGAAAACAATCTGACTAATAAAAAGCAGTCACTTACACTGAGAAACTGAGTTATGGTGTTATATGTAGTCTGGATTGTTGCTTGCATGTGTAACATAGGCTGGGAAGATTAACGCAGTCAAAAAACACCTGAAGAAGTTGGATTGTGTCAGCCAAAAGGCGCAAATATCACAACTCTGCTGTAAACAGGCACAACAAATTTATGCCTAAAACAAACATTTATGAAAGAAGAAGAAACATGGACAATAAGGGGAAGCTGAGACAACATCTAGCTACAATGACATTGAGATTTATAAGCAAAATGCAAAGAACTCCATGTGTGATCTATGTTTCCAGGAATTGGGGTTATAAGTGGCAGTCTGACTTGACCATATAAGGAGGTGAGTCAGCTTGAGATATAATTAGACTAGGTGACAACATATTTTGAGCAAGCCTATGTCTCAGCTGAGCCCACTGATTGGTCGGGTCCTCGGCCAAAGTTTCAACTTGGCCTTGCGAGGCAATGGCAGCTCACTTGTAAAAATGGTTGTAAACTAGCAGGTCCCTTCCTAGTTAGGGGAGGCTTTTCTAGCCCATATGTACTCTCTGCGCCTTGGGTAAGCATTTAAATTCATTATATATGTTATGACCATGCTTTTGATGAAACAGGTGTCATTGTTTATGTATGTGAATTGTGAAATAGTGAGATTGTTTTATTGAAAAGATAGCCTGAGTATTTGCATTTTGCAAAACCGACATGATTGTCCCACTGATGGTTCTCTTATGCTTGCAATCTCATCCTGCTATGGTTAACTTATTATATGCTTGGTGAATATATCTTGCTATCAATGCATATAATCTGCAGATGTTCTGTGTGCTGTAAAGTGTTTTCTCTAAGTGCATCTCTTTAACCTTTTCTTTACGCTGCAGAAATGTTACTATCAACGTATATCATGGACATGCTTTTCATGCTGAGGGAATGTTGTTGCTAACTGTGGCTTGACTTTTGTGCACTTATGAAGGAATCCTTTTGTTTACCTCGTTTGTAAATATAAAGAGTGTGTGATTGTCATGTAATCTTTTTCATGATTAATATTATGGGAGTGAAGCGAATGCCAGTTTGTTATGAGTTATAATCTCATATAGGAAGAAAGATAGATGCACCATATTTCATATGTCTTGCAGGACGTGCACTTTACATCAGCATTGCACAACTGTGTTGATGATTTGGCGAATAATTTATGTTCAGGGAATTGCTAACAGCATTCTTCCAGATTTGCCTTAATGTCATTCATTGCTGAAGTCAGTGCACTTATTATGCTTGCAGCATTTGGTGGGTTTCAGAACAGCGTTCATTAAACCCCTTGCTTCAAATAGACAGGTGGGGAAAGGACAATGTGTTCTTTTATTCTAGTGTTGAGATGTTGGATAAATATCAATTAGATGACTCCTACATTGTTCTATGAGAAGATTATTATGTTTACTCATTTGTGAGTTTTAAATTTTATGTTGGTTCATGATTATTACTTTCACCGCTGGAGGGAACATTTGACTCTGCTCCAGTGGAAAAAGGCACATGAAATAATGATGATGATGGAGGAAGGCACTTGTGTACGGATGTACAACATGAAGAGAATGTGATTGGTCTGGTCGTTGGCCATTTGCCAGTTGATATTTACATATTGCAGTTGCAGTTATGGACAGGAGATGAAGAGATCTTGTCATGAGGTCTATGTCTCGGAGGACTTTGTCATGTTATGACGAGCTTGTAGTATCATGATGTTTGGTGAGCTATTGTGACGAAACGCCATGACAGCACAAGAATTATTCTATCATTCTCTAAGTAAAAGAATAATTGTCCACCAGAAAATAATCTGAGTCCCCAACCAAGGAATAAGGAAAAACTAACAGAGATTGAAAACAAGAGAAAAATACATTTTGACCACGCACGCCCCATCATTTCTGTAATGCTAGGTCTGAGAAAGCTTTGATGTACAGATCAAACATAAAACCCAGACACCACGGCACCAGTCGGCAGCCCTATCAAAGGTTGAAAACTCATTGTTTTCAGTACAAGGGAAGAGAAAGACGGCAAAGTGAAATCTGGGCTAGGGACAACGTGGATACATGGCAGTGCTACTCAAGGGAAAACCCGTGTGATCCAAAGATGGCAATATAATGCAGGCCTAACACCTATCTAAAAGTCCAGACTTTGTGGAGCCGGGACAACGTCTGTAGTTACCACCACAAAGGAGCAATTAGGACCAGATGCTTAACACCTCACTGCAATATGCGGCAAAGTAGGAACACATGGCTGACACATTCTTGCTAGCACCCGGGAAGGCTGGTGTTAACCGCAGATGGGAATGTAGTTATGACGCAACATCTATTGCATCGCTAGCGAAGCATGTTTCATTGTTTCAGGAATGTGGCGGGGCATAGGTCAATTTGATTGGCAGAAATAACTACAGTCCATGGGGGAAATAGGTGGAGTTAATGAATATGGGACATACTAATTAGCCCACATGGAAACTAGCCAGGAACTGAGAGAATAAAACTATGAGCAGTGACCACAATCCTCAGATGCAAACTCACATATAGCAAAAGGATACCTACTGGAGAAATACTATCATTTCGTTCTGTTTGACTTCTGTACGAAGTTTTATTATGGAATTTCCATAACTATAAAGCTCAGGTAATACCATTATTCTTAGTTTGTCTGCTAGTCTGAAGGCTTGTGTAGTTTCCTGTTTCTACATATTCTCCCAAACTTTACACTGGTGGATTTTCTATGTTACTCAGTGTTCCAGTTTCTAGATTTACTATTACACTGTGAACTTTATCTTCTTTTTTCATTCACTACTTGGTTGTCTGATTTGTTGTATGTGATAATTTGGAGAAATCCATTATCCAAGCTACATGAGCGGGTGGCTTATGCATGTACAGGAGATACATTTAGATTCATCCTGTATGATGTTAAACATTGGGGAGACTGACTACTTAGGAGAAATTCCTGAGAGCTACCAGTCCCTTGATAGCATCCAAATTAAGGTTGATTATTTGGACCAACAATCTGAATGCCTACCAAGATTGGGGTGAACCAACTGGGGAGAAACATCACTAGTTCACCTTGTCTGCATGATGTCTGCATGAGGACAGACATGACTTAGGACATTCAATATCCCAGACAGATTCAGGGAAGGCATTTTAATGTTCAACAGGGACTGTGCGACTAGCCCTTCCGACAAGACAGTATGAATGAATTAGAAAGGGAGAGAGTAAGTGAGGTGAACTTATAAGGGAAACTTATAAGGGAAACACTCAATTATATGTATGGAGGTGATTGTGTATGTTTTGAGCTATAGATGTTCTAAATGGTCTTATGAATATATACATATATATTTATTTGTTTAGAACTGATATACGTTTATGTAACATGCCATCATATATCATCATACCATCATATATTATGACTTGAATGTATGTTTATATGAATGTATAGACATATGTGTTTGAGACGTGTAGACGTAGATACTACCCATCTCCGTTCGTTTCATTCCAGATCTCTTAGGAGCAATGGACAGTCAACTCATATCGGGGAATGACTTAGCCAAGTGAAGGAACCAATTTGGACTCCTTCAGTCTGACAGTGAACTGCGTCTCACTTGGGGGAAGCATGACCTATGTGCTCTCTTAAGTTACGTATACCATATTATAATCATCATCATCATCATATGATCATCAAGACTAGAAATAATAAACACAGTTGTTGTATTTTAAAACTCAATTTGTCCGTATAAATTCTAAATGTTTATAAATGTTTGTGTAGCTTAAATAATCTAGTGCACACATTATTATATCATTTAGTGGGGGTTCGAACACATTGTCCAGAAGGGGGAATTTATATCAGGGAGGTACCTTGCATATGCAGTCATAAGTAACCAGATTACGTTGCATAACTTAACTCCTCCTTTCTCACTTCTGGTGATACCAAGTACAGCCAAATCTATATAGATATATTCTATCTTCAATGAGCCACTTCTTGGCTGTTTTCTTGAGTATCAGGGACGGTGTCTTAAATCAGCATAAAAGACACTAGTTCTAGGTTTTCTCTCTGGGATCTGGGGTGGTAATTAGTCCCATCTGACAGAGGTAAGGGATCTCAAACTGCACCCAGAACTAAACCCCAGTAGGAGAAAACGAAGTTGGCTGAGTGGTTGCCCATCTGGGATCTAACCCCAGCCAGTTGGTGACAGTTATATTGTCCATAATTCCTCGGGAAGTCCCAGTATCAGTCCTGAATAGGTGTTGATCATTGAGTGGATACACCATACACTTTCGGTGTTGGGCTAAACTCCATCACCAGAGAAGAGAGATTGGTGAATTAGAAACCCCCTCCCTTCTCCTCCCCTTTATTCTCTTTTCCTTGTTTGTTGATATTTTGTTATGATGACATTGAGTTTTATTTCTAATGTATCTCGATTGTGTTCTTTTTTTCATTTTTGTAGCGCCCAAGGAAGATGGGTTATATATTGGGACTATACTTACAGTCAGGACCCTTAGTCACACTGAATCATTGCCTGCTGGCTGTTGAGAAGTTTGGATTGTTTAAACCTGAACTGCGGGAGTTCTTTCTTCATCTCATTGTTTATGATGAAAGAGATATTGCCTTCTGGTTAGTCTGAAGAGGAATACCTAATATCTGAAGGACCACAGCCTCAACATCACCACACTTATATTCAAGAACAGGAAACTGTAAACAGCCCTATCTCTGATTTGTACTGGATTGGGTCTGGAAAGTGCAAATGTTTACTGCCGCACTCCCTGGATAATTGTGTCAGGGCCTGGTTTCAACTTCCACTGGCCTATACAAGAAGCGGATGGATAGTCTATGTTTCACAAGCCTATAGCAGTGTGGATATTATAACTGTTATGTGGACACTCAGCTTTCGTTGCAAATTTATATCCATCATACTGTAACAGAGTAGCCCCTGGGAGAGGGAATACTGGCGGGAAAATAATATTGGCGGGAATAGAAAGATAGGAAATGTGCTTGAGTGTTTACTTGGGCACGAAATTGCACCAAAAAGTAATTACGTAGAGGATTTGGGAGTGATGACGAAAGATTGCCAACAACAACAACTTTGTTGTTCATAAGGGCAGTTTCTGAGCTGGCTTTCCACCAGGTTAGACAGTTTTTTTTAGCACTCAGAAATTTAAATGGATAACATCAGAATTGCTGGCTTATTGTACCTTGTAGAATATCAGCTAAATTTAAATTGTGTCGAATATGCTATTGCGGCAATTAATTTTTGTGTGCTTCGATTTAAAGAACAAGGTCAGTTCATGAATTGAATTAAATGGAGAAAAACGACGCAAAAGGAGTTTGTTTTATTCACTTCATTCATAATTGGAAGAATTGTCAGAATGTAAAGTTGCTGCTTGTTTTTAGGTTGAATGCTAGAGGAGCCACAATTATAACATCATACTACGCGGAGGAAGAGAGAAGTGAAAGTATTGTGACCAATTCGAAATTCGCAGAGTAATACTATTTGGATTTCAGGCCCATGACAGCTCAGAAAGAGAAGGTCAACTGTTGAGAGGAAGATGTCCCTGATGGCAGGTAGCGCCACACTGTTACAATAGCCAGATATGTGCAGGCAAGCTCTATACCCAATTCAGGTTATCAGTCATGTATTCATCTTTGTTGTTGTTGCATATCCCTTACAGGATGTTGCAGTCAACATCAGCATTTTTCAGCTGCTGTTGATGTACTAGGCAAGATTATGCTCAGTACTTTGCCACTGCCTTCTGAGTGGCTGGCTCACATATCCTGTAAGTTACCAATGCGACGAGAACCTCTACCGATTCTTTCACAGGTTATGTTACTCATGAGAATATACAGGATTACGGAGAAAGACATAAACACCTAGGCCAAGGAGACCGAATGTATTCATCTGGAGAACACTATATCCTTCATATGCCAGATATGTGCTGGGAGGTTCTATACCCAAGATAACCACCATGTATCCATCTGGAGAACTACGAGGGTAAGTCAATAAGTAAGTCACAAATCAATCAATCAATCATGTGCCATGCCGGAAAGCGTGGGCGGTCATGACTCGCCATTTCACTCGATCACCAGCATGGTGGATCAGCTCAGTGTTCCTGTCTCAGCCATGCCATGTGGCCACGCAATCCAGGTATTTTCCTCTCTGTCTTCCTCTTGGTCTGTTCCCTTCGATCTTGCCAGTTGTCACTAAGTTCTCCAATCCATTTATTCTCATAACATGTCCAAAAAATTTTGACTGTCTACGTCTAATTTCTCTAATCAATTTATGATTTTGATTTGTCTCCTGTAGTACTTGGTCATTGGTTTTTCTGTCTGTCCATGGTATTCTTTGCATTTTCCTCAGAAACCACATTTCTGCAGCCATCAGATGTTTTTCAGCTTGACTGCACATTGTCCAAGTTTCACATCCATACAAAAGAACAGGCTCTATATATCCCCTCACCACTCTTTTTTCTCGTTTCAATTGACATCTTTTTATTGGTCAGAATGTTTTTCATCTTGCTAAAGGCTACTTTCGCCATGGCGATTCTTGTTCTAATCTCTTCAAGGCATCTCCCATCAGATGTTATGACTGTTCCGAGATAATTGTACCGATTCACTTGTTGAAGAATATTCCCATTTACTTGTATATTACATTGTGGTACTTCGTTCTTCCTAGTGACGACCATAACCTGTGTCTTCTTACAATTTAATTCCAACCCCAGCTGCTCACTGTGTACAACAACTGCGTCTACTAATTGTTGTAGATCTTGTGCATTGTCTGCAATCAATACTGTATCATCTGCATATCTAATGTTATTGATGTTTCGTCCTCCAATGCTGATTCCATTTATATCTTCTACATTCCTGAAAATATTTTCACTGTATAGGGAAAAAAGATCTGGAGACATTACACATCCCTGCCTAACACCTCTCTTAATAGGTTGATATTGTCCCACTTCATTATCAATCCTTATGGCAGCTTGTTGTTTCCAATATATGTTTTTTATAAGTCTAATGTCTTTCCCATCAATTTGTAGATCTGCAAGCATATCTACCATGTTGACATGTCTAACTCTATCAAAAGCCTTTGTGTAGTCAATAAAGCAAAGGTGTATATCCTTGTTTACTTCTATAGCACGTTCAATAACTGTTCGCAGCATATACACAGCATTTACTGTACCCTTTCCTTCTACAAACCCACATTGTTCTTCCCCTATTTCAGGTTGTATTTTCTTCCTCACTCTTTGCATGATAATTCGTAGCAAAATCTTTGTGATGTGGCTCATTATACTAATTGTTCTATGTTGATCACATTCCAAGGTTCCTGATTTCTTTGGGATTGCAATAAATACAGAGTTACATAATTCAGAAGGTATATCATCCAGTATCATATAATGTGTTCAGCAGTCTGGTGACTTGATCTAGTCCAAATTCTTCTAAAGCTTTAATCATTTCTGTTGTGATGTTATCTGCACCGGGGGCCTTGCCAGCTTTCATATGCTTAAGAACATTTCGAACCTCCATCTTCAAAATTGGCGGCCCTTCATTATTAAATCTAATATCATACTGTTCCTCTCTGTTATCATTATAAAGGTTTTTCACATAATCTGTCCATACATGTAGAATCTGATCTTTTTCTATTATGATTTTGCCATCTTTAGTTTTTAGACAGCCTGTTGATGTACTTGTTCTTTTATTAGTAAGTTCCTGAATTCTTTTGTGCACTAATTTGGTATTTTGACTGTTGTGTTGTTTTTCAATGTCTAAGCACTTTTCCTCAAACCATGCTTCTTTTGCCTCCTTACATAATATTCTGACTTGTCTGTGAATTTCTTCATATTTGGCAGGATTATTTTTGTTGAGTCTTCTTGTTTCCATTAGGTGTAAAATTTCTTCTGTCATCCATTTCTTACGACCCACCTTCTTTAATTTTGGAATAGTTGTTTCTGCAGCCAAACTGATTGAATTCTTCAACATTTCCCATTGATCATCCACATCCTGGAATAATATCTCTAGATCAGATAATATATCAAATCTGTTCTGTACTTCTATGTTGAATTTGTTTTGTATTTCCTTGTCATTACTCAATGTACACAAATCATATTTAGTGTTTCCTGTTATATACTTAACTTTCTTCAACTTTATCCTCAGTGTTCCTGTAAGTAGTCTGTGGTAACTATAACAATCAGCACTGGGAACTGTTTTTGCTATTGTTAGTGCGTTTCTAAATCTTCTGCTAATCAGAATGTAGTCAATCTGGTTTCTGATCCTGCTATCAGGACTCCTCCATGTCCATAATCTTCTAGGGTGTTGCTTAAACCAGGTGTTTCCTACAATCATTTCCTGTTCTTTTGCCCACTCTACGAGTCTGTATCCTCTTTCATTTCTCTCACCTAAACCATAGTTTCCTACTGTGTATCTATCACCTTGATTTCCTACTTTTGCATTGAAGTCTCCTATTATGATGTTTATTTCTGAATTTTTACATTTCTTTAAGGCAGTCTCTATGTCATTATAAAATTCCTCTACACTATCTTCACTGGATTCTCCTGTTGGGGCATATACTTGAATAATATTTATGCTAAAAGGTCTGCCACTTAATTTAACTAGTAGAACTCTGTCCGACACGGCCCAATATCCTTGAACAGATTTTGATGTTTTCCGGTCCAAAATAATAGCCACTCCCCTTTGTCGGTCTTCACCTCCAGAATAAATAATCTTAAAATCTTCAACTATCTTGATGCCTGCTCCTGTCCATCTCGTTTCGCACATCCCTAGAATATTAATTTTGTCTCTTTCAATTTCTTGTTTTATGTTCTCTAATTTTTCGTCGTCGGTTAACGTCCTAACGTTCCATGTTGCTAATTTTAACGTCTCTGTCCTTGTCTTGCAATGATCAGTCTTTAGGCGAATGATAATGTACTAGGCACTTTTAAAGAGGTAGTTTGCCGTTGCTTTCGTCTATGGCAGTAACCGTACTGGTCATTTCACCGCAGCCATTGACTCGAGAGAGCTCCTCTGCCTGCCGTTGTGAAACTTGAGACCATAACCAACCAATATCTGTCGGCTGCCCTCAAAAGTCACAAATGGCTGTAGAAAAATAACTACACATGATAACAACTTGAATGAAACCAGTTTATGTTTATACATACATGTTCCCTTTATTTCTCAACATAATTTCCACCAACATTGATGCATTTATCCCATCGTTTCATCAGTCCTCCTAAACCTGCTGCATAAAACTGTGTGCTTTGTTTTCATTTACCGGCCATCCCACAGAACTGTGTGACTTACCTATTGACTCGCCCTCGTAACTTTTTCTACCCAGCTATTCACCTTTTTACGGGACAAACATTTGTCAGTATAAACGCTGACAACCCACCTTGACGTGAGACATTTCGTGAATGACACCAAAGTTGAATGTGAAGTGAAAACGTGGTTTAGAAAACAGAGCATGCAGTCTATGCAGCCGGTTATGTAATCTTCTTCTTCTGTGTTCATCCGGATAATTTTTTTCCCGGACATGATTGTGTTGTGCCTGTTTACAGCAGAGCTGCATTCTTGCACCTTTAGGCCGACACACCCGACTTCTGCGGGCTGTTATGTAATACAGTTGTTGTGTGACTCTGTTGCTAAAAATATTGGAGATCACAAGTGAGGCTGGAGACCTACACATTGACCTTTTAGAGTGAGCAGCTTACTCTGTTGCCTATGGTAAAATTCCAGGATCTCTACACCTTCTACAGGAACCTATTCTTCTATCTTAGTGTTGAACTTGCACCCTTTTTCTGCATTGTTCAATGCTTGGGGGTTCTGAGCCATTTAAGGGTTTCCTTATGAAGGCTGATTGAGAATGATAACCAATCCCATCCAGCAAACCTAGCCTTCTCACCCGTTTGTTATTTTTATATCTCCCAGTGGGATGCTCGTCATAGGATATTTGAACCCACAGTAAACCTCTCACACCATGGAAGGACAGAAATGAGAATAAGACAGTTCTTTAGAAACAATCAAAAACCGTAAATTAATTAGAGAAATTCGATGTAAACAGTCCAGATGTTTTGGGCACATTATAAGTAGAAATAAACTTGAACATTTTGTAACAATATGAAAAACTTGATGGGAAAAGAGCAAAATACCTATATGGTTTGGCCATATGGCACAACTGGAATAAGAGCCCCGGACCCAATCCACGACTATGGTGATCATGTGAGATGGTGAACCATGACACCAACATACCTATTGGCATGGCACATGATGTTTATGATGGTCATGATAATAATACACTCGTGTTAGAGTCATCACCATCATGTGCCAAGCTGATATGAGTGGGCGGACATTGCCATCTCACTCGATCACCAAAGTTGTGGATCAGCTCAGTGTTCTTGTTTCGACCATACCACATGGCCAAGCCATCTAGGTATTTACTTCTCTGCCTTCCCCTTGTTCTCTTGCCCTTGATCTTGCCAGTTATCACCAATTTCTCCAATTTATTTCTTCTCATAATGTGACCAAAATATTTTGACTCCTGCGTCTAATTTCTCTAATTAGTTTACAATTTTCATTGTTTCTTGTAGGACTTGGTCATTAGTTTTTCTGTGTGTCCATGATATTCTTTGCTTTTTCCTCAAAATAAAAAAAACAAAACATTTCCACATCTATCAGATGTTTTTCAGCTTGGCTGCTCATTGTCCACGCTTCACATTCATACAAATGTACAGGTTCTATGTAGCACCTCAACACTCTTTTTCTCACTGGAAATTACATCTTTTTATTGGTCAGTATGTTTTCCATCTTGCACAAGGCTACAGTCACCCAACCAATAAAAGACAAGATTAGGTTGGTCTGCATGTATGCATCACAGGTAAACAATAATTAATAGATATTTTGTCAGTTCCCTGACTTCTTGACATAACAACTCACCACACAATTATTGAATACTCTAAACTCTATGGACTAATTAGGGAACTACAAAAGACAGTTAAATTCATACAAGAGACAACATTGCAGTTATAGACACATTTCAAGCGAACAAAAGAAAAAGAAAGAACTTAATACCCGATCTTTAACATACTCTTCGCTGAGCATCAATCAGGTAGGAAATAGTTTCTAAACGCACACAAGGAGCTTAACTGGAGATAAAGAGACTTTAAACGGGACGATAATTTTTTTTTTTTTTGTGTGGGTAAAAAATAGAACAGGGTTCCTCCACAGAAATTACCCGCTCACCTGTCAGTGAGAGAACATTACAGTTATAGACAAATTTCAAGTGAATGAAAAAAAGAAGAAGAACCGAATACCCGATCTTTAACATACTCTTCTTTGAGCATCAATCAGGTAGGAAATTGTTTCTAAATGAAAGGAGCTTAGCTAGAGATAAAGTGGCTTTAAACATGAAGACAAATGTGGGTCAAAAATAGAATAGGGTTCTTCCACAGAAATCACCCGTTGACCTGTCAGTGTGACTTCTGTGTGTGTGTGACCTGGGATCTACTGATAACGTAATACTTTAAACCCAGGGAGGAAACATGACCAACCCAGGCCTAATCCCAGGTGGATCCAGATATGCTGTGCTGAAACATGACCTGGTTAAATCTTGAGATATGAAGTTCCAGTGTTGCACACCCTACTGGTAACTGAGTTCGGAGAGGGGAAGGAGATCCCTGCTGCAGCAATCCTTGTGGCTATGATACTTGTGTACTGGTTAAAAAAACATGTCCCTACATTCTAGGATGTTACATTCCAGTGCCAGTCCTCCACTGGTTACTGAGCTTGGAGAGGTGATGGAGAGCTCTGCAAATGTCCCTGTGATTATAACACTTTGGTACTGGGTTGGGAGACAGTCTCTACACTCACTCTGAAAGATGTCAGCTCTTTTCAAGGCTCAGAAAGCCAGTGCATCAGACTTTAGAACTAAAACTGTCTTATTAGAGGATACACAAACATCATTAACAACCTGCCCTTGTCACGTCTGTGCTGTAACTATCACTAGTTAGTTACAGTTACTATATTAATATATTATTATTAACATAGCCTGAACAAGAACAAATAGGACAGCACTCACAAAGGGATTGCTACATGGTTAGAGCAGCATTCTTGTCATTCTCGCATTACTCACCAACAGGTAAAATCGTCTGAAGCACACACACACACACACTGACTCAACTGCGAGTTTTTTTTTTCCTTTCTAATTTTCTTACACAGCGGTGTTCTTCTTCAGAAATCAGTACGTGTCTTTCTCTTTATGAAATGCCTAGTAGTTACTAAATCAGTCATAAAGTTAATTCAGAAATAATCGATAATAATAGCAAGCAGGGCATTGCCCCATTTATCACCAACTCAACAGGTAAAAATCAAATGTTTACTTAACTAACAGCACACACTTCAACACATTGGGAGGGAATTCAAGTATTAATTAATTACCTGACCCAATACTGCTTGGGAAGGTATAACATAATGTAACACTAGATCCCGGTTATGACTTGTTGAGGACAAACATTCCTAGAAGTATGTATTGTATGTTTGCGTGCCAAGACAGGAGGAGGTCGATCAATTCACATAAACATAACGGATTCGTGAGATCAGATCACGGAACTCCACCATTGAAAAGTGAATACTGGTTCAACAAACACGCGGTAACAATCCCAAATTACTTTAAAGTTTTACATTTTATAGCCATGACGAATTAATCATATGCGTAGTACTTGTTACAGTGAATTCTACGCTTTCGAGATGTGGTTTCTAAAGCGCATATTTTGGGTTCTTTTAAACGGACGAACGGGACTAACTCCACGAAGGAAGCCTCTGGTTTTAGTTTTGTTACGAGTGTTCCTCTAAAGCCACGCCGATTACTGTGCTTCAAACCACAATATAGCATTTAATTAAGAACTAACAGTCCGCAGAATGAATTAACTTACTAATAATAATGACGAACAACGTGTAGGTCCATGATCCAGGCTAACAACAAGTATAATTCAGTGAGAACAATTCGACAGCCATTTCTTCCCTAGCAATGGCGTTACAAGTAGAAATTAAGGGTATTTCTTGGGGATTCCCCGATCCCAACATTCACTGTCTGAGATAACAGAGACAATATAAATGCGTACATGATGGCTGGATTACCCCCTTTTGAGTATATTCATACTCAAATTAATATCCGAATTGTGGCTGAATCGGTCACAGGATTGTTAATCTGAGTCAGGCGATGGAACCTAATACTAATATGTATAACTTCTGTTCTGAGGTTGAATGGGGAGGATTGGTAGAGTGGAGATCTGGACCAGTCTGGCGTTTGTACAATCACCTTCAAATTAACATGAATAATAATATATAACTTCTGCTCTGAGATTGAACGGGGTAGGGGTGATTGTAGAATAGAAATCTGGACCAGTGTTGCGACATTACCTCCTATTTACTACAATTCCTATCAAATTAATTTCCGAATTATGGCTGACTGATTCAGTCAGATAAATTCAATGTAGAGGTAAAGAACAGATTCGATGCATTGTCCGATATGGAAATATTATTTCAAGACGACAGTGATCAATGGGAAATATTAAAGAAATCAATCAACCAAGCTGCAAAAACAACCATCCAAAAATAAAGATAATAGGACGCAAGAAATTTATGACGGAAGACATCCTAAAACTCAGGGAAGTTAAGAAGAAATAACAAAAATAACAAGGAAAAATGTGAAGAGATTCACAGGAAAATTAGGAAGCTATGTAAAGAGGAAAAAGAAACATGGCTTGATGAAAATTGCAAGGAAATTGAAAACCAACACAACACCCGGAATACCAAATTAATGCACAAAGGAATTAATAACATCACTAACAAAAGAACACACACATCAACGGGTTACCTAAAAACCAAAGATGGCAAATTCATAATAGAAAAAGCTCAGACTTTACACGCGTGGTCAGATTATGTGAAAGACCTTTATGATGATACAAGAGAAGAACAATATCATCATCGGAATAATAACGAAGGACCATACATTTTGAAGATGGAAGTTCAGAATGCTCTTAACCATATGAAAACTGGCAAGACCCCCAGATACAGATAACATCACAATAGAAATGATCAATGCCTTAGAAGAATTTGGAATAGATCAAGTCACCAGACTGCTGAACGCAATATACGATACTGGAGATATACCTCCTGAATTATGTAATTCTATATTTATTGCAATCCCGAAGAAGTCAGGAGCCTTGGAATGCGATCAACATCGAACAATTAGTATAATGAGCCACGAAGATTCTGCTGAGAATTATCATGCAAAGAGTTAGGAAGAAAATACAACCCGAAATAGGAGATGAACAATGTGGGTTTGTAGAAGGCAGAAGGCAAGGGCACTGTAAATGCTGTGTATATGCTGAGAACAGTAATTGAACGTTTTATAGAAGTAAACAAAGATCTATATCTTTGCTTTATTGACTACACAAAGGCTTTCGATAAAGTGAGACATGTCGACATGATAAGGATGCTTGAAGATCTACAAATTGATGGAAAAGACCTTAGACTTGTAAAAAACATATATTGGAAACAACAAGCTGCCATCAGAATTGATAATGAATGTAGGTCAATATCAGCCTATTAAGAGAGGTGTGAGACAGGGATGTGTAATGTCTCCAGATCTTTTTTCCCTGTACAGTGAAAATATTTTCAGAAATATAGAAGATATGGAAGGAATCAACATTGGGGGACGATACATCAATAACATTAGATATGCAGATGATACAGTCTTGATTGCAGACAATGAACAGGACCTGCAAAATTTAGTAGATGCGGTTGTTGCACACAGTGAACAACTAGGGTTAGAACTGAATATTAAGAAGACACAGATTATGGTCGTCACTGGGAAGAAGAAATTACCACAATGTGATATACAAGTAAATGGGCATATTCTTAAGCAAGTGAATCGATACAGTTATCTCGGCACAGTCATAACATCTGATGGGAGATGCCTTGAAGAGATTAGAACAAGAATTGCCATTGCGAAGGTAGCCTTTTGCAAGATGAAAATCATACTGACCAATAAAAAGATATCAATTGAAACGAGAAAAAGAGTGTTGAAGTGCTACATAGAACCTATACTTTTGTATGGATGTGAAGCGTGGACAATAAGCAGTCAAGCTGAAAAACAGCTGATGGCCGTGGAAATGTGGTTTCTGAGGAAAATGCAAAGAATACCATGGACAGACAGAAAAACCAATGAACAAGTCCTTCAAGAAACAAATGAAGATCGTAAACTGATTAGAGTCATTAGACGTAGACAGTCTAAATTTTTTGGGCATGTTATGAGAAGAAATGACTTGGAGAACTTGGTGACAACTGGCAAGATCGAAGGGAAGAGACCAAGGGGAAGACCGAGAAGTAAATACCTGGATTGCTTGGCCACATGGCACGGTCAAGACAGGAACACTGAGCTGATCCACGACTCTGGTGATCGAGTGAGATGGCAGAACATGACCGCCCACACTTATCGGCATGGCACATGATGGATGGATGGATTCAGTCATAGGATTATTAATCTCAGGCTGGGATGGACCCTAATTTTAACTTGGCTTATGAGGTTGAAAGAGTCGGAGTAATGGGAACATTACTGACTGACCGGCTGGGCTGGCCTCTTTAGACAACAATCACCTTCAAATTAACATCTGAATTGTGATTGGCTCGGTCACGAGATTATTAATCTAAGCCTCCTATATAACTTCTGTTCTGGGGTTGAACGGCAAAGGGGTGATGGTAGAATGGAAATCTGGACCAGTGTTGCGCCAGTACAATCACTTTCAAATTAATATATAACTTCTCTTCTGAAGTTTTTTTTCTTCTATTTTTTTTTTTCCATATTCTTTTTGCAGGAAGGACATCGCTGTCAACTCCAGCATTTTACTGCTGTCGTTGATGTCTTGGCAAGTTTACGTCCAGCAGTTTGCCATTGCTTTCTGAACGACCAGCTCCTATACCAACTCGTTAAAACCCAGCGCAACGCGGTCTGCTGCCAAATCGGTCGCAGCTGTGTTTCGAACGCCGGCAAGCGGGCTTACGAACCGCGCCCGTAAGTACTTTGTCACGGAGACCAGGAGACCGGTCTTCTGAGGTTTAAACAATATACAATAACATAAAGTAAAGCAGCTTTACAGAACATAATTATGAAACAATACAAGGACGTTGCGGCGACTAGCCTTCATCAGCACACAAATGCATACACAAAATAGCATATAATCACGGACAAGACCCTCCAGTTACATTAAGGCACAAGAACGGGATGAGAAGAATAAAAAGATGACAAAAGTGAGAACAATGAAGAAAAAATGAATATTTGAAGGGAAAAAAAAATATTTGCTACCCATCTTAGAATCCCAGACATGTGATACTACTCTTCTGAGGTTGAACGGGGTTGGGGTTATCGTAGAATAAAAATCTCCCAGTGTTGCATACCATTGCCTCCCCTATGGACTACAATCCCTTTCAAATTAATTTAATCTGACACGTAGCTGATCACAGGATTATTATTATGAGGCTAGGATGGACTCTAATTATAACTTTGCTCAATGCAGATTGAGCCCGCTCCGTGGCGAAGGTGTTACGGACGCAGTTCGTAATCCCGCATACCCACGTTCGAAACACAGCTGTGTCGGTTTTCTTTTACGAAATGGTAAGGGTGCCGGTCGTTCAGAAAGCAATGGCCAACGACTGAATGCAAACTTGCCCAGGAATCACGAACAGCCAAAAAATACTGGGGTTGACTGCTACAGGTTGAAAGAGGTAGGGGTAATGGAAACATGACTGTCTGACCGGCTGGATTACCCCTTCCCCCCCCCCCCCCCCCCCCCCACCTTGGACAAGAATCACCTTCAGGTTAATGTCTGAATTGTGACTAGGATTGCTAGATGTCCGACAAAAAGAGGACATGTCCTCCTTTTTAGCGTAATATTCTCCGTCCGGCAGGCAAAGCTAAAAACCTTTAAAACGTCCGACTTTTCTTATATTTTATGTTATAATTTTGTATGTATTGTTGTTACAACTTACAATGTATCTACACACCACCGTATGTTTACATTGTTAAAATCGACAAAGTCTATGTATTTCTGCGAACTAATCGATTACAGTAATTCTAACTGTTATCTGTATCTGGCTAATTACTCTGTTTTATATTTACTTTTACTTCTTTATTAAAGCCCATTGCTTATTAATATTTATTTAATTTTCCTATCTATCATCGCCATCATCAAGTGCCATGCCGACTGGCGTAGGCGTTCATGACTCCCCACAGATCTCGGTCTTTGGTTTTCTGGATCAACTCTACCATTGATACTCCTCCATGCCACCGTCGCAATCCATCCAGCATAATTTCTCTTGGTCTGCCTCTGCCTCTCTTCCCATCGATTTTTCTAGTTGTCACGATGTTCTCCAATGCCTCTTTATGCCAAATGTTAAACACCAATCACACACAAAGTACAATTTGAAGAATCTTACCTGTGAACAGTTTTATGCATATGTGATTGCTAATGAGGATCTTCTACGAAAGGTTGGCTCCTACGAGAAATATGTCGTGTAATTAATAAAGATTATAAGGTAATAATTGTACAATCGGCTGTTTAAATAATGTTTTCTAGCATTTTGAAAAAAGGCCTCCATTGAATTTATATATATATATATATATATATATATATATATATATATATATATATATATATATATATATATATATATATATATATATATATATATATATATATATATATATATATATATATATATATATATAAACATGATTGTTTCTTTGTCGATTCACTCACTGAGAGTAAGATACACTTATTGGCAGCTATTGTAATAAAATTGTACTGATTGTGATTTTAACCTGGAATGATTCAAATGAAACATTCAATGTTATCCTCCTTTGTCCTCTTTTGTGTGTGTGTGTGTGTGTGTGTGTGTGTGTGTGTGTGTTATATATTATGTCCTCCTTTTAGTGCCCACTGCCCACGTATCCGGCAACCCTGATTGTGACCGACTCGGTCACGGGATAGTTCATCTGAGGGTAGGATAAACCCTAATTATAACATATTTTCTTTTTTTTATTTTAAAGACGTTTCCCCCCTCAGGTTGAACAGGATATGGGGTAATGATAGAAACGAACTAGGTCAGTGTTGTTACATGACCACCTTTGGGTAACAATCCCTTTCAAATTAATTTCTGAAATGTGGCGTACTGTCACAGGGTTATTAATCCGAGGCTGGGATGGGCTCTAATTATAACTTCACTTGTGAGGTCGATCGGGGTAGAGGTAGTGTGAAAATGACACATATGACTTAGACCAGGCTGTTTTCTTATCTTATCCCGTGTGATTGTCGTGCTTAATGATTGTATTTACTGACACTTGAAATGTTAGTTGAAAACTTTGTTTACTGACACTTTCAATGTAATTTTGTCTTAGTTGTGATAATTGACACACACTTAAGCATTTACTGACACTTTCAGAGTTAGTTTCGTCATTGTTTTGATAAATATTTAAGTATACTTCTAGTAGAGAAGAAGAGGAAGGCCAAAGAGAACATGGGTGCAGGATGTAACAGATGATTGGATGGGTGTACCGGACCCGGGACATCTTGCTTACGACCGATACGTTTTTGTCCAATCAAATCAAATCCAAATTTTAGTACGAGTACCCCCTTTCAACCTTCGGGTTTCAACTTGGCTATGTAGGGTGTCTATGGTGTAGCTTGAAGTTTGTCTTTCGTACTATGGGCTGCTTGTTGTGAGCTTCCCGACTTCTGATGGGTTGATTGCGTTCGTTACTTTCTTGATGAGGTTTTTCATGTCTAGACAGAGTCGCGTACTTGTTGAGGCCTGGAGTAATTGGGTACCCACCCCGTCATATGGTGCTCTTTTCCTTCAGGGAGTTTGTTTGTTTGTTTTGTTCATACGTTTTCATATATAACGTGTTTGAACAGAATCTGCCTGGTCAGGAAAGCAATGCTATAACTGTTCGCTTATCGGAGCTGCCATCCTAGACCAGTTTCCGACCAAGGCTTAGGGCCTGATCTGCCGTGTCATGACATTTAGTCCTTAGGTTGCATTTCCTCGCACTAGGGTAAGGTTGTACCCTCCCAATTGCACTCCTCCGCCTGAAACCGTTGGCACAATGTGGGATGTCGGGTTCGGTGAGCGCCGCCCAATATTCGGCTTTATATAGATCTAGAATGCATGTATAATTATGTTCTGTCTTTCACATAGTTGTGAATATTGGTTATTATATATAATATATGTTAAGTATTCATTTTACACATAATCTAGTACTCTATTATAAAGAACAGTAAAGGATCCCCTTCGCTTGTCTTAAGGCGCCATGAGATATAGTGCTGGGCCCATATTTTGATGAACCAATCGGCACTCGGTTTGTGATATGGCCAGTATCAAATCGGCCGCCTTTACTTCCAAAGACTTTTCCGGGTACCCATTTAGGCTGGGTGAACTGTAGATATCAGACCCATTTTAGAAATTCCAATCCACCCCGATGCTGGATCAGTTGTAAATAATAAGTAATTAACTAATGAAAAAAAAAAAAAGAGAATAGGAATGGCCAACAATTCTTTCAGCAGCATGAAATCAGTATTAACATCTAAAGAGATCAACAACACATTAAAAATGAGAATTTGTCAGATGTTACGTTAGCGTATATTCAACACTACAATATGGGGCGGAAGCCTGGACATTGAACAAACAATTAGAAAGTCGAATAGAGCCCTGGAGATGTGGATACACAGAATAATATGTCGTATTTCATGGAAACAAAACAATCAAATACAGAGGGTCTAGAAAAAACTGGGAATGAAAAGTGACTTGATGAAAGAAATAAAAAAGAGAAAAGTAAAATATTTAGAGATTGGCTCGAGAATACTGTGCTTCCATCCCTAGATAGACCGCCGTGTCCAATTATGGACAATGCATGATATCAATGTTGTTGCCCAAGAAGACAAAATACGTACAACATCGAGCACAGAGGGAGCAATAAAGATATGACTCCGAATGGAAAACATACCATTTCCAGAAACGTATTTCTAGCTAGAATTGTTGTCTCTTGTAAAACTGACGCCAAAAAGCAAGAAATATCAAATCGACAAGTTGATAGAAGAGCATCGTCATGGGTGCTTGAGACTTCCGCCGTACCATTTGTGGGATGTGGATTTTAATTTATGAGAATATTATGTTAAAAGTATCTAGGGGGATTTAATTTGATTCTCTATTATTTAGCCACTTGAGGTGATCATGGAATTCTACCATAAACACAAGGAGGAAAATAGTTCACGCCTGTTCATAGCTGTATTTATGAGTACTTCTCCATTCCCACTTATCACCCTCTCTAAAATTTACTATAGTGCTAGAAGGCATTGATTGTTCACAACATATAAACAACCACTGTTGAACACCACATTTACTTGATGTACACAACAATTTTGGACAAACAGTTCAAGTATTAAATCAAAATCTGCAGTTACATATATATGTGTAATGAACACTATGCATTTTCAGACAGGCATGGGAATATTTTGCATTATTACAATATAGTACCCAGTGACCCCAGAAAAAAAACAAGGTTATTAGAAACAACACAACAACCACAAATTGGGTCTACTTTAATTTTCCCTCATAATTAAGGCAAATAATGATCAAAGTACATAGAACCCCAACATATAAACATTTGTTTCTGACACCTTTCACAATTTACTCATTTTTAAAAATAATGAGTTGGTGTCAAAATACTATACATATATACCATTGAAAAAAAACTACTGACCTGTTACCTTCAGGAAAAAAAAAACCAACATATAAACAGCATTTTGTACTACTAATTAAACTAATTAATAGAGTCATTTATCTCCTGGTGTGCGGTTAAGGGTTCATCTTTGCTGTAGATTAGATCCTTTTCCCATTATCTGGGTACCGAATTAATGCACTCAGTTATGTTCCTAATATTTATCCACTGGTAATTGGCTGGTGACTATTTTATACTCCCTAATCCAGGAATTGAAAAATCACACACCATATATCCCCTCCATTGGGGCTAGAATCACGAATATTCTGTTGCCTTAGGCTCGGTGCCCTTTTTGTGAAATTTGGTGCCTCAGGTTGGTCATACTTCAGGATTTCCACTTAAGCTTTTGCAGAAGGTAATTCCCTTTATCATCAGGTCTGATGAAAAGTTGACGTCCATTCAGCTTCTCGGCTTCTAATATCCGACTACCAAATTGGCTTACACAAAGGTTTCACCCACCTAGTCGCGAGTCTATAACCCATGGCATTTAGGCTGACATTGGACCGGCAAGGAATTAGTCGTTGTTATCTAGTCCAGTGTAGAACTTTAATTGACTGAGAGGCATCTCATGGTAGTATCTGTGACTAGGGCCACAATTGATCTATACCTACATATATCCACAGATGAATAATCCAGCACAGTAACAGGTTTGCAAACAATTGGATGATTCCTCTTGTTGCTGATGTAGAGGCATTTAGTTGCTTTCATATGGTCTTTTATCTGATGGTGTTCAGGGTTTGGAACCTTGAGGTAATCTGGTTTCGTAGTTATGTTTCAGAGGATATTAAGTTTGTACCTTGGTTGTATTGGCTTATGTGGTTCAGTGTCTTCTCCCATTTGTTTGAGTTGGTGTTCATAGCTAGAACTTGGTGTTGAATGGCTGAATTCCATGTTTTACTGTTGCAGCTGTGAGACATTCTTTCGAAGACTTATCCATTGTTGGATATTAACTTGGTAATCCAACCAACAGTTGAAGGGCTTTCACTGTTGCTAGTTTTAGTAACTTGTAGTAGGATTGTCCCATAGTTTCACTGATTTTGCTGAGTGATAAGGCCATAGGTGATACTTCTCAGAAGTAAAGCAGACGATACACTGTTGTTAGTTACTCTGTTGATCTTCATCTTTGTAGATTATTAGATCTTGAAGTCCATCCTGGATATTCCTACTAAAATAGGACTTAATCACTCACCCAGTCAGTTGTCTTCGAATTTATCTGTTGCTCGCTATGGAGCTATTGAGCGCAGCAGTAACCATGGGTGTGGTGGCTCAGACTTTGCTTTAGGACAGGTTGTTCACTTTCTGGCTGTTGACCCAGGATCCAGTTTAGTGATATAGTCCCACCAGATTCAACCACCACTTGCTTCTCTTCTATAGAAAAGGGATGACAAGAATACAACACGAGCATTAACCTACTGTGTTATGGTAAAAGGTTTACAACACAATTACAAACAAAAATACAAAACAACAAGGGGAGAAGGGGAAAGGAGTGGGTGTCCACGTTCCACTGTCCCTCATTGCTGAGTAGAGCCATTCTGACTCTTAATAGTGAGTAAGGTATTTTCTCACTTATATTTATGTTCTGTTGTTACTGGGACTATTAGATGAGTGAAGTCATTCTGTCCATCCAACATGTTGATATTGTATCTCTCATTACTTGAAGAGAATAGCCTATACAGAATCTCTGTGGTTTCTAATGCCGCGTCTTCCTTTCGGCACTATAATCATCCTTAGGTCAAGACTATTCAACATTGGCTTCTTAAGTACTGACATACACATGGATTCTTCTATCAACATCCTCATGTCCCCAAGGGTAACATTAAAATGTATATTCCCACAGGAAAAAGTAACAATCAGAACAGAGAAAATTCTCATACCAGAAAAAAAAACATACATGTACATTTCTCTGATATTAAGTACATGATAATCATACATAATAATTAATCATAATGATGATGCAGGGAGCCTAGGTTTTTGAATTTTCTTCAGGGGTTAATCCATAAACTAAAACATATATTGTTTTCCCCCACTGCGTACAGCACATGAGGATAGTAACCGCTGATATATTTTGCCAATGACTGCTATTATTCGGAGTGTATTTATTAGAATAACTTATGCCGTATGGTTCAGTCTTCTGAATATTGCAAGCATTTTATTCACATCAATCTTCGCTTCTGTTCCTACTACAGTGAGGTGAGGCAGATTGAATCCTATCCGAACATTCCTTTATATCACGCGTTTACTTTAATTGTTTTTGAATTTATATTCTCAAACATGGCATATCCCTAGCAATATTTTATGAAATGATTATCATGTCCTTCACTCATATGGAGTGGTTATTAATCTGTTAACAAAAGGATGGTACTAAAATTTAGCACTATAGTTTCAAGTTACAGATTATGAATTAGGAAAACAATTTATCCAAAATGAACTGAGTCCATGATATGCGTACTCATGTGTATGTCTCCGCATGGATACAATTTCCTTTCTATAGTACATAGATTATTTGCAGATTTCTAAGCATAGATAGTGAGATATAGTTCACAATGCATAGAAGTTTTAACATAGGAATATGAAATTGACAGACACGAGTTCTCTACTGAAGTATGAATCAGGAGTCTGCTACTACATTGAGATAATTCCTAGAATGTGTTTTTGACCTGAGTTTGATACTCTACGGTACACATAATATTTCTAGGTTATAAGCACTACTAGTTAGATATAAGTTCATAATGCCTATAAAAGGATTTTAACATAGGGATTTGAAATTGTAAGACAGGAAAAATTACAGCGTGGCGCCCACATGTGTTTCATTGGTAAACATCATCCAGCCTGGTTTAAGAGAATTGTTGACTTATTATTCTAACTAATTCTTAATTAAACATACTGGTCTATGTAATACATAAATACATCTTAATAATGTAGATATAACATACCAATAGCTTCAGAGAGTGATGGTTTTAAAAGGCAAAAATACCTTTCCCCACACGGGGAAACTGTATGCACTGTCTGCTTCCTTTCTTTGTCTGAACTAAAATGGCTACTTTAGTCTTTGTTTTCAACCTCGCCGGTCTTGGCCAGGTACGCGAGCCAAAATAAAGCCAACTAAATTAAGCTGTGCCACGGTCAGTTTATCGCTGTTTTTTTTTTCTATTCCTACCTAAGCAAGATACTTAAACAGTAATTGTAAGGTGTTGTTTATTTTTAAGGGAGTCAATGCTAGGAAAGGGTGAGGACGTTTTATTATATCACACCATTCTCATTTTAATCCTATAGAACTTGTGTGGGCTAAAATTAAAGGACAGGTGGCAGCTGACAATACTATATTCAAATTGTCTGACGTCAGGACACTAATCCAGTCTGCGCTATTAAATATTGATAAAAGTTACTGGAAAAATGTGAGGACCGTGTGTTGAAAGAGGAAGAGGATTATTGAAGAAAGGATGGATTGAATTTTATGCAACCGAGAGCAGTCATCAACCTACTGGAATCGTCCGACACAGATTAATGTCTGAGCAGATCGCAGACCTTAATCCACGTGCACACCAACTGGGATATTTTGCTATAAATATTCAGAAGAATTGCAGGCCGTAAACATTACAGCATCAGCAAAATGTCAATGGCAACATATTGTATTCCACAGTGATGAATTTTCAATTCCGCAAGCCCTCAGCGGTGACAAACAACTGTATTGAAAACACACACACACACACACACACACACACACACACACACACACACACACACACACACACACACACACACACTAAACGCATTGAATACCAACAGAAGAGTAATATTGCGGTGGAAACTGACATATTGTGGCATAACAAGAAACGTGAGAGCAAACACGTTGTCAAATTAGGGGACAACACACGTGCATACGAATCAATCTATAAACTTCAATGAAAAGAGGACCAACATCTTGGTCGTTAAGAAGAAAGCCCACTACAGAGACACTGACAACTATTTTCATAGCGCAAAACAGGTAATCATGTTCCGTCTCTGAACGGTAAACAGCAGAGTAAACAATCTTTCACGAAGACTCAAAGCGGGTCTGTCACCCATGTGTATGTGTGAACAAACTACACAGACAGCTGAATAGATCCTTAAATATGGAAACATGATGACTAAATTGCGGTATCATTTCTGGTCACTCCATACGCACATTAACGCACAGCTATTTGGAAGCTTTAACGAACTCAATATAAAAAGCTAACACGAATACTTGTGTACACATTATTAACCAGCAGCTGAAGAAACAAGAAGGAAATGAAAAATAAGGTAAGAAATATATTCCTTCTACTTTCCTGTCAATTTACAAATTATTTACCCCATGCCTCTGTAAATTCTCTGTCTTTATACTAATATTACACATTGCACCCCTCTCGGGATTCTCCGTGGTGAAATGGTCAAGCCGCCTGACTCGGGCTCCGAAGGTTGTTTATTCGATTCCGGGCCGCGTCCTTCATTTCACGAGTGCATTTTTTCGGAGACTCCCGAGGGTCGTCGCTGGAGGTACGGAGTTCGCGCTCTGTGCGACGCTTTCCGCGCTGCGGAAAGAAACTGAGCCATATGGGATAAAAACCCGGTGCAATGCAGCCGACCCTGTCGATTTTAAGCTACTTCTTTCATTGCACCCACTCCCATATGAATCCGGATAAACATTGTGTGTCATCTGAATTGGCGGGGCTTTCATTACTGTAAACATAAATTTGTTAGCAAGAAATCACTAGTTTTTCAGCAAAACATCAAAGAAATGTCGCCGCTTTCGATGATTTAAGTTGTTTTTGGACCTATCAAAGATATTCCTTGGGTGGGGGTAAATATAAGACGGCTGGAAAAATTTCATAACGATGCAACAGACAGTTTTCAAAATAATTGATCGTGAATGAAGGCATTCTTTTCGGGACACACTATAACATCAATACATCAGTCAGAATATGATGGTTTCCGGTATGATGATAGTGAACTGGTGTTTTCGAGGAATAAGTTAGTTAGTTAGACGCATATCCTTTACAGAACGTAGCATTTAACTTCAGCATTTTAAAAAAACTGTTTGTAATTCTCAGGCAAGTTTACGTTCAGTCTTTTGCCGTTGCTTTCTGAACGACCGGCACTCATACCATTGTAGGGAAACCAACACAAGGCAGTCTGCTTCCAAATAGCCCGCAGCTGTGTTTCGAACGCGTTATGCGGAATTACCAATTGCATTTTTAAACCCTTCGCCACAGAGCCGTTAAGGCACAATACATTCATATATACTAGGTTATGTTAGTTGCATTTCCTTTACAGGGCGTCGCAGTCAAACCCAGCATATTTTGGCTGTTTGTGATTTCTTGGCCAAGTTTACGCTCGAAATTTGATATACTAGGTAGTGAAGTGAAATGATAGTCGTATGCAATGATGTAGACAATAATATGATATTACATCACCATATACGATAAAGTGTGCCAGGTCTTAGAGATGACTGAGTTACTGTATGACAGTAGACGGTACTACCTGCTTTCTGTTAGCACTGAATGTTGGGCGGCACTCACCAGACCCGACACACCACATTATGCCAACGGCTTCGAGTGGAGGATTGCAATTGGGAGGGTACAAGCCTTACCCTAGTGCGAGGAAATGCAATCTAAAGACTAAATGTCATGGCAGGGCAGACCAGACCCTATGCCTTGGTTGGTAACTGGTCTAGGATGGAACCTCAGACAGGCGGACAATTAGAATAGTGCTCTGCTGACCTGGCAGCTTCTGCAGCTTGTCTTGTCCCAGGCGTATTGGTGTTACCTTTCCTCTGGAGTAAACTAGGCAGGCCGAGAGAGGGATCTTGCTGCGTGGACAACCCGTGGTTTCTAAATTCAGCCCAGGCTTTGTTGTGGATAGGTATACCGTATAACTCCATTTTACAAACTATCGTCTGTCAGCACGGCAAGGTGCCAGTCAGTCATGCGATAAAATACCTAACTTAAAATGTTATTTGTATAGCAAGAACACAGATCTCAATATGAGATCTCGCCTGGGGTCAGCTGAGACAGTGTTCTTTGTGAATGCAAGCCATACCCCCGCCACGTTGCGTCCTTGTTATCACTGAACAGGATCTGAACCTGCGCTCTGGTTGAGAGCTAGAATGTTTTTTTTTAATTCATATCCCATACAGAACGTTGGTCAACATAAGCATTTTTCAGCTGCTGATGTACTAGCCAAGATTACGCTCCGTAGTTTGCCATTGCTTTCTGAGTGACCTGCTCACATACCCCGTAAGTTACCAACGCGGCGAGAACCGCTACCGATTCTCGCGCAGGTTAAGTTACTCACGAGAATATACGGAATTACGGAGAAAGACGTTAACTCATAGGCCAGGATAAAAAATGTGTAGTTTCTAAGATCTACACATATAAAATCCTATCTATAATAAACCAACATCCACGCCATACCTTTTTATCAAGACCAGCCAGTGTTTACAACTGTTTCTTGTCTTCAAAGTGGTCATGCCGTAATCATTTCAGGCCGGTATTCACTGGTCGTCACCCCTATAGCCTTTTAACCCTTCAGTGCGGTTCTTTACAAAGTATCATAGCCTGGGGTTATGAGATAAGTAGCAATACATGCTTGATAAATTTTCATTTTCTCCTCATGTTTCTCATCTTTTTATTCTTATCATTCCGTTCTTTTGCCTTAATGTAGTCACTACAGGGTTTTCTCCGTGATTATAAATTGTGTATTGTGTATGTATTTATGTGCTGATGAAGGCTAGACGCTGCAGCGTCCTGTATGTTTCGTAATTCTGTTCTGTAAAGCTGCATTACTTTATGCTATTTTATATTGTTTTGATTTCCGCAGCTTCACCGCAGTTCCACAAATTTTATTCATATATTATCTAGAAAGGAGTACTGCTTGAATTGATACCGAGAGCATTGTTTTCACCTCCTTAGACAATCCATGCTCATGACACCGTCTTGATAGCAACAAGTCAGAGGAAACTACAGAATATGATAGATATGGGCCTTAGCTGAATAATAGGAGGCAGAATGGGCCTTAGCTTGAATAATAGGAAGCAGAAGTTATGGTGATATCAAAGAAACTGATTGTACGATTAAAGTAAATGACGTTATTTTGGGGCAAGTGCGAAAATTAAGATATCTAGGTACACGGATAATATCAGATTGATTGATTGATTGACTGATTTAGGAACCGACATCACAACATTCGGGGCATTCCCATAAGCGCTCCGTCCCCATCCTCAGCAGCCAGCGAAGAATTCCAACACCAATAGTACCAGTAGCAATCTGATTATATGTGCGTCTCGCCGTTCCTCTGTGCGTCGAGCGTCGGCCAGATCCCCTCGTCACCCCTCGCTGCCTCATTCTTGCCAAACCATGATTATCCAATTGCTCCTCTGAGATGTACACGTGATCCCACAAGGCCGCAACCACGTCTGCCTTGTCATGCATCAATACTCCACCAAGTTTTGCAGAGCCAGCCAATCTGTCGGCCTGTTCATTCCCCAGCACACCGGCATGCCCCGGAGAATAGATCCAGGCGATGCTTGCCACCCGTGACCTCCGAAGCGAAGTAAGCCATTCTGCCCGAAGCTTGCCTGTCCTCACCTTCCTCAGCATGCTTTCTGAGTCAGTTACAATTACGACGTGTGTGTGTGTATCGTATTCTCTATCCAGCAGAAAGCTGCACTGACCAGCTCCACCTCCATTCTTAAGCTAGATGTTGTGGTATCATATGCCAGGCACTCCTGCACCAACGTTGACCATTAGCTTTTGCTAAGAACCCTCAGGCACTTCTCCTACCTCTCAACACCGACCCATCTGTGTAGATAATCACATCACCCGAGCGAGTATTATCCTGAATTAGTTGCTAGATTTCCACTTCCGTGGCCCCTGCTGGCCACTCCCTGCTCAATGTGATTATAACTCTGCACAAGTCTGACTGCTCCGCTGGCACTCTGACCCACTCCTCTCCTCGCCTAATGTTCTCCAAGGGGCACACCTGTAAGATCGTATCCTCCTGAGCCATCCATGATTTCCCTCTTATCAGTCGCTGATCCTTAACGGCGTCCAGCGCCTCATGAAAGTGTGATCTGTGTCTGCAGCTACTCTGAGGTATGCCTTCGCCTACATCACCTTCAGCCTACCAGCAACAGTCAGCAGACCAATGATGTAACGCATACACACTACTGGGGTGTCTCTGGTGCATCCCAGAATGACTCGCATAGCTTCGTTCTGTATGCGCTCTAATTTCACCAGCTGACTCTTTGAGACAGTGAGCAGCCCTAGTCCATAATCAATCACTGAGAGGATCAAGTGCTGGCATAGTGTGAAAAGCATTCTCTGCTCTGTGTCCATTGCAGCCATAGTTTTAAGTGCATTGAGTCCCTTTTGAGATCCTTGTCACAACCGTCTCCACATGGTCCTTGAAGGACAGGCTCCTGTCAAATGTGATTCCCAGATACTTCAGTTTGTTCTCTCTGTTGACGCTTCTACCATCTATCGTGAGGCTTGGGACATCAGCTCTCACAATCCTGTTGTCCAGAGAGCACCATAAAACAGCCGCCTTTTCCGGGTGGATGACAGCACTCATTTCAGTGCACCAGTCAATCACTTTGTCTACTGTCGCCTGTAGCTCCTGGGCTGTTTTCTCCCTATCTCTCCCCTGTCTGTATGCAAGTATATCATCTGCAAATGTTAGTATCCTTCCAACCCCTGGTGCTTCTAGGTTTGCAATCTTGCTCGTATACACGTTAAAGAGCACCGGTGAGATTGCAGATCCCCGTGGCAGTCCCGGGGTTAAAATATGTGGCTCTGAGGTACATGCACCCAGAAGGAGAGCAACCCGACGAGAATGCAGGACGGCTGCTATCCAGTTCACCAGCCAAGGATTGACCCCCTTTTCTATCAGTGCGGTCATGAAAATATCATATCGAACTCTATTGTATGCATCCTCGAGATCAAGCGCTGCCGCCATCGTTTCCTGTCTACTCTGGAACCCCTCATAAACATCAAAGGCAAAAGTGGCTGCATTTGACCAGGTGAAATTAGACGTAGACAGTCAAAATTTTTTTGACATGTTATGAGAAGAAATGGATTGGAGAACTTAGTGACAACTGGCAAGATCGAGGGGAACAGACCAAGAGGAAGACCGAGAGGAAAATACCTGGATGGCTTGGCCACATGGCATGGACGAGACAGGAACACTGAGCTGATCCACGACACTGGTGATCGAGTGAAATGGCGAGTCATGACCGCCCACGCTTTCCGGCATGGCACATGATTGATTGAGCTCCCCAGGCCTCCTGGAAGCAGCTTTCCCCTTTCCAAAACATCCTGCAGCTTAACAGCGACTATCTTCTCTAAAACCTTCCCAAATGTATTTTGAAGGGTGATGATCCTAAAGCCGCTAAGCTTTGAATGATCCTTGAATGGCTTTGGGAGAGGGATGAGATAGCTGTGCACCCAATCCTGCGGTACTGATGCTGTCCTAATGCTCTGGTTAAAGCAGTCGGTCATCTCCTTCAGGTCTACATCGCTCAAAGCCTTCATGTGGCCATACCTAACTCCATCGGGCTCTGGTGCCGTGTCTTTTGCATTTTTCAAAATATGTTTAACATCTTCAACCCGTATGATGTCTTCATAATGCATATTCTTCATGGTGTCAGATAACTCCTCTCTAACTGCATCCTTGGTGTCCGCATCATTATGATTGGTCTGCTCTAAACATCTCTGGAGAAACGCCTCCCCTTTATCTTTGTCTGTTGTCACGTGCACCCCATCATCTCTATAAGTTGTTCCCACTGTCATAGGCAGATCTTTTCTTTGCATTTGTCTGTGCAGTTTCCAGAATGTTTGCAGTGTTTTACCGCCTCCAATCTCCTTCATAAAACATTCCCATTTTGCGTTTTTGGCCTCAGCAGCACAGCGCTTGAAGACCCACCTTGTCTTTCTTGACATTTTCCGCTGTGTAATATCAGATGAAAGATGCATCACAGACAGTGTTGCCATCTCCCTTTGATGAAAAAGCACCAAAATCGACCCCAAAAAAGCACTAAAAAGCACCACAATTTTTTAGGAAGCACAAAAAAAAAAAAAAAAAAGCATCAACTGTTTTTATTACAAATGTAACAAGGTAGGACAGTATAATTTATTATTATCACTTCATATTACAATGAAGTTTATTCCAGATCCGCCAAATCCCAATCAGAACTACATTCGAGCCAAAAAAAAAGCACCAAATTGCAATACTTTTTTTGGGGGGGGGGGGGGGGAATCACTAAAACAAGCACTGGTGGTATTCATTCAAAATGTTATAAAGTAGCACATTATAATTTATTATTATCACTGAATATTAGAATGAAGTTTATTCCAGATCTGCCAAATCCCAGTCAAACAACTCCTCTTCAGTTTCTGTAGCTATTTTAGCAAGATCCAATATACAGGGCTTCATTGGTTGTAGACATTCACTTCCACTAAGACATGACATGGACTGCAACACTCTCATTCTTACATTCTTACATTATAGCATACCTGTACTGGTTGTTGGTTTGTTGAGACCCTGTCTGTTCCACTTTTTACATGGGGCAGTGAGGAGCATTTTGTGTGATATTCACTGGCACAGGAAACGCAGCTGTGACAATAGCTCTATTAAAAACTGGATCCACCTTCCACGAATTTCTTTCTCATCGGGAAACTTGTAGTCTGCTATTTCTTTCTCAAACTCATAACCTAAATTGGGATTAGGATCTACATAATCTTGAATAGCATCACTTTCTGCTATTTTTTCCCCAGGAATAGCAATCTTTGAACTGATAGAATCAATGAGCTGGACAAGATCGCTGAGTAGTTTTGTTGGATCCTGTATATCTGCTTCGAATTTCTTATTCACACTTTGAACTTCTCCGAGAATATGCTTGAGTAATATGAGATACACATAGTTTTTCATGTCGCTAAACATAGAATGTAGAAGTTCTGCTGTATAACAGCGCTCGTTGAGTCTTGCTACATCAAAATGAGTTCTGAGCTCGACCCTCTGCTGCAATATTCTGACAATGGTAGATTGAATGGACATCCATCGTGTCTGGCTTAATTGAACAACCTTCAGCGGATGTTGTCCATCATTTAATAAAGCAAAAAGCTCCCTGTACTTTGCTTGACGAAGACTTGAGTGAGAAAACCAGTTATATGTTTCTCTAATCATGAACTCTATGTTCCTGGGAGACAAGCAGCTGCAGCCTGTGACACTGCCAGCTGAAGGGAATGACATACACACCTAACTAGTACCAGATGAGGAACTACGGATTTTAATTTTGTATATATTCCATTGTTTACACCTGTCATGACAGATGTATTGTCAGTGGCGAGTGTAACTAGTCTTTGCATCTCGAGTCCATTCTTGTTTAAACAATCTTTTAACGCATTGCATATTGCCTGCGCATTGCAGTCACTCACTTCATCTAAATCGTATTAAAGGGAGTTAAATTACTTGAATATTGAACGGTAATGTACTAAGACCGTTTTACTCCCTCGCTTCAGTTCAAATTCGGCTTTTTAGTGTCCCCAAAATGATGTTTTAAAGTAATTTTTACCCACCCAAAAAAGCACTAAAAAGCACCAACAAATTTTGTGACGCACTAAATTTGCGCGGCCGCGCTAAAAGCAAAATTTCGCACTGAATGACTTGAAAAAGCACTAAATTTAGTGCGAAAAGCACTAAAATGGCAACACTGATCACAGAGATAAAGAACAGAAAAAAAAAAAATTTGTTGCGTATCCCTTATGGGACGTTGCAGTCAACACCAGCATTTTCAGCTGCTGTTGATGTACTAGGCAAGTGTTACGTTCAGTAGTTTGCCATTGCTTTCTGAACGACCGGCCCCGGACAATTGCAAACTGCGGAACGTAAACTTGCCAAGAGATCACAGCCACAAATGTTGGGGATGAATGCTACGTCCTGTAAAGGATATGCGACTAACATTTTTTAGGGCAATAAAGCCCGACATAAAATGTGAGCAGGCAGAGACAGAATCCTGGGAAGGCAACCTGTCTATAGGAGGAGGAATCCAGAAAAAACTTCAACCGTGGAAGTCGGAAGATGGCCTAAGTGACATAGGATTAGATAGCGCTCATGTAATCACTACAATAGATGGTATGCCCTATCCTGTATGTGACCCATGCTGGGAATAGACGCATCCAAAAAAATTGAGCGCAGCAGAAGTACAGGGTTTATTTTTAATGACTCTGCAGTGTTAGAAAATACTGCCGGTCCAAGTTTTGTATTCACAAGAAATCAAGTTTTGTATTCACCTATTATGTTGAATGAACTTTACAGAGGGTGAATACAAAATGTGGACCAGCAATAGCCAATATTTTCAAACACTGCACGGTCATTAAAATACATAGTATAGATATTATACAGTATATAACTCAAGAAGTATGCAGTATAAGTGAGCCGGCCGCTCAGAAAGCAATGGCAAAATACTGTGCAGTAATCTTGCCAAGAAATCAACGACAGCGGTAAAATGCTGGTACTGACAGCAATGACCTGTAAAGGTTATGCTAATTATATTTATATATTCACCCATGCAGATCTGTATAGCACATGATAATGGTGTTGATTGCGAGGTAACTCTAAAATACTGCAAGCCATTTGGAAGAGTTCTAGTTCCTGTATCCGGGCATTGTTGCTGTGACAACACAGGTAAACTGAAGTATTGTGCTGGGCACAGCGTATCGACAACTGGTTGGTGATACAGGCCGGCCCATTTAACCCCTCAGAATGGTAAGTACGGTATTTTTGTAAGACTAGAAATGTTATAAAGTTTAGTAGTATTAGTATTCATTACAGAAGACAAAATATAAACTAGTAGTGGTGAACTTAGCAGTCCACTATATCGGAAATCGAGAACTGGCAGTAAGTAGTAAGTTATGTAAGTTACTGAGTAACTCTCTAGCATATGTAGAGAATATTTAAAAATAGGGTTTTCTACTTATGAAATCATCACAGTTGTATACAGCTTGACAAGACGAATCCAACGGTATCTCAACGAATGACTGTACATTAATTCTAAGCGGAGTTATTAATATTTTTGTGTCATTATCTACTACCAGGAAGTGTAATGGCATCTTAAGAAATGGGGGAATTTTTATCCCGGCTCAATAAATTGGAAGCTATTATTACTGTGGCTTGTTTATTTTTAAACGGACAACATAGTACCATATATCATTGCGTCCGGGGTGGCGAGGCCTAACTTGACTGTGTTATCTATTTTTCGATAGGATGTGCCATGACTTAATTAACAATTAAAAATGGCCACCAATTGTTTATTATTCATTAACAGTCTGTTGCATCGCTAACAAACCTGACAGGATGTATACTTTATTGTGCATTTTGATAACAGGAAAGTAAAAGTCACATTCCTCTTTCGATAGAACGTCGACAGGGATCGAGATGATCGACTTAATTTGCACCGGGTTTGATTCCATATGGCTCAATCTCTTTCTGCAGGGCGGCCTGCCGAAAGCATCGCACAAAGCACGAGAGCCTCCGAGTCGCTGAGAAAAATGCACTTTACTTTTAAGACTTTTCAGTAGGATGTGCTGTGACCTAATTAACAGTTATAAATAGCTGCCCTTTTATATTAAATAAATGTCATGTGAAATGTTCGTCGTTAGTGAAAGAACAATTCATAAAAATGTACTCATATTGTCCTAATGTAACCACTGCATTGCAACGTCTTTCTTTTGTTGATTAAATATCATGCATTAATGTAAGTAAATAAGTTAGTAACTGCTGCATAAATTAAGCAGTCATGTTCGCTAATAATTGATTTCTACTTTTGCTCTATAATTACACTATTTTTAATTTAGAAACTAAACTGTTCTGTATCTAAAAGTGAGCAATTAATAATTAACTACTAACTTTTAAAAAAAAACATAACTTATTTTACAATATTGTATTTAAATTTAAATAATTATGTACTGCTGCACTGCTTAGAAAAAAGGTACTCCTTACACTACTTACATGTTTACAGACGGGTCTGAAAACTGGCTTTCAAAATTATTTTCAGTCATGTCAAATGCTGAAAAATTATACAAGTACACAGATAAATTACTGCTACAAATGAAACTTGTATTCTGTTTAATTTTAGTAGTTAAATTGCCAGTTATAAATAAATACAGGTCTGCTATAGTTTAGTTATATTGTATGGGCGCCGCCATCTTGAGTTTTGTGTTATGACTGCCATATCTCATTTTCATGGTGTGCTAAATATTTTTCCCTGAACACTATTGAAAGCCATGATTGTTGAAACTCTTCAGATATATGTGAAATTGTACGGAGAATTCAAAAATGCAACAAAAAGTCAAGGATGGTTTAAAATACAGGAGTTATATAAGACAAATTAGCTTACTGGGGATAAATAAACTTCAAGAACGTCAAGAGAAGAAAGTTCTAAGTGACAGTCATTTGCAGCCTGGCAAATAGACCACAGTAGCATTTATTAGAGTTTTTTCCCCTGGTCTGTGATGTTTGGTTTTCGATTACATCGAATCTAAAGCAGACGTAGGTAAAAACCAGAAGTGATTGGAGAGTCGCAAAAAATCTCCCGGGAAAAGGGCCTCCGCTGTCCCCAACCCCTCAAAGACAAAGAGAGGTAACAGATATTGCTAGTAGCTCAGTAACTAACTTTGGCATTATGCTACAGTAGCCTACAGGTTGTAGTACTAGTACAAGACTACAAGTGTGATGGTAATCTGAAAGTGATAGATATAATCGTTTTCCTCTAGCAGTTCCTTTGCAGAATGTGGCCTACATCATGGCCCACCTCAAAGACCTGATCTATTACCAAGTCTCCCGCATGACTCATATTTATGCCCAGGGTGTATTTAATGTTTATTGCTTGTTTTGACCGTTGTGGTTGTCGATGCATTAATTTGAGGTCTTTTGAATTAGCAGGTTTGATCATGATTTTCAAACTGAGTATTTGCTAATGAGACCACCGCACATAGATAGGTCTTGAAAAATGAAATCTAATGGTACCTCAATGATGCCTGCATGTAAATTCTAAGCGGAGATATTAACATTTCAGTGTCGGAATCTTAAACAAGAAAATTTTCATGATTCCCATAACTTCAAATCTCTTCTGTGTGTCCAGTATCTCCACTGCCAGTCTGTGTGAGATTGTCTCAAACGGGTCATAAACAGATATGAAAACTGACTTTAAAAATGTGTTCCATCATGTTAAATGATAAAAAATAGTAAAAGTATACTGATAAATTATTAATAATATTTAAACTTGTATTCTCTTTAACTTGAATAGTTCAAATTGCACATTTTGGGGGTAAAAAGTATGCAAAGCATAGTCTAATCGATATTCGTGGAGCCACCATCTTGGAGTTCCATTTATAAATACGAAACAACATCTCCGCAGAAATATGTTTTTTGTTCTACCACAAATTGAAAATGATTGGCAATTAAACTCTCCAAATATATGTAAAAATGGATGCAGAATTCGAAAATCCATCTTAAAATATTCAAAGATTTACAAATACAGCTCTAGAAAATAAAATTACTTACTATAGGCCAAATAATTAAATTTATTTGAATGTCACAATAATTTCAACTTATTGCTATGCAGAGAATGTTAGACAGACCTATTCTACAGAAACTAAGATGGCGATTGTTATTGTCATGTGATATTTGAATGAATGAATGACATCAGAAGCGTGCATGGTCGTTTCAGTAGCCAATATTTGGAACCCAATGGATCCTTCTGCGCGGACGCAGTTCTGGTTTCAGATCGGGTTGCAGACGAAAATGCCATAACTACTACAAATGTGATGATAATCTGATAGACATCATCGTTATCCTCTAGCAGTTCCTTTGCAGAATGTGGCTTATATAATGGCCCACCTGAAAGACTTGATCTCTTACCAAGTCTCCTGCATTCACCCATGTTTTTACATAGGGTGTATTTAATAAAAGATAAATTCAATGTAGAGGTAAAGAACAGATTCAATGCATTGTCCAATATGGAAATATTATTTCAAGATGTCAGCGACCAATGGGAAATATTAAAGAAATCAGTCAGCCAAGCTGCAGAAACAACCATCCCGATAATAAAGATAATAGGACACAAGATATGGATTCTTCTTCTTTCATTTGCTCGAAATATATCTATAACTGCAATGTTGTCTCTTGTATGAATTTAACTGTCTTTTTTAGTTCACTCAGCTGTCCATAGAGTTTTTCTTTCACTGTCGTCTCTCCAGGCCAGAAGGTTTCCCTAGATATGTTGTATTTTGAGCAGTCTTGGAGTATGTGCTCTGCTGTCTGCGACGCCAATCCACATGTGCACATGACTGATTCACCAATCTTGAATTTTGTATACATGTGGTTGCATAATCTACTATGTCCTGTTCTGAGGCACAGAATAATGATTTGTTCTGTTCTGCCCATAACGTGGTTGTCATCTTGAGCAGGTTTTGGTAGCTTTCTGATTTGATCATTCTTTTCTTTTGGTTGTATGTAACGGTGTCAACGTCTCAATTTGCACACGCACACCTTCATACACGCACTCAAAGAAACATCAATTGCGTGTATGGCATTTCTATTATTTAATTCAGGCGAACCCAATATAATCACAAGATATATACAGACGGTAATTTCACATGAATATACAAATGTCGCCCCTTCATACTCTGATAGCATTCTCGCAACACTAAGCATTTGCTATCAAGAATCACAAGTGTCCTCCTCTGAAACTGTTGTACGTCCCGTCTGACATTTTCAAGCTCAACGGCTGGGCTTGTCGTGCCCGACCCCATGCCGTTGGGTGAACCCCGTGCTGTCTCAACAGTCTCGTTGTACTGTAGTCTGTCCGTGCTAGAAGAGGTCAGTCGGTGTACTGACATCTAGTCCATTCAGGGCAGTGTCCCGTGAACTGTCGTCCCCTTCTATCACTCGGTCTGGTTCTACCGTTACCCTATCTAAGACACGATAGTGTCCCTTCCTAAGTCCTGTTTCCATTTCATCTACTGTCCTGTAGATGTCCTGTCTTATGACTATCCTGTGTTCTGACTTAGGTCCTGTCTCTAGCCTATCGCTATACTGTAGATGTCCTATCTATCTCCTATATGTCGTTATCTCAGTTGTCTTAACTCTATTCTGTCCCTTGTCCTCTCTATGTCCTCTATTCACACCTTCAATACTCTGACAAACGGGCACATCAGGCTGTTCTTCATTTGCTCCTTCCTTAGCTAATCGATCAGCTCTGTCGTTTCCGGGTACTCCACAGTGGGATGGTATCCACTGTATGGTGACCTTATGCTGACTGCTAAGTTCAGACAGTAGTGTCATTAGTATTGGCAATTTCCCAGACAGGAGCACCTCGAGTACTGATTTTGCATCTGTCAAAAGTACCACAGGTTGTGTACCATGGCTGGTATTTAGTAATTTCTCTGTTGCTATCTTGATTGCCTCAATTTCAGCATCATAGTTATAGCAGTACTTTCCTGTTGGCACTCTGGCCATGTCCCTAGTATTATTTGAGTATTCTATGTACACTCCTACTCTTCCATTTCAAACAGCATTTTGTGCTGACCAATCTGTGTAGACTCGGATCCAGAGGTCCTGTGGGTATTCTTCATCAAAGAAGCTGAGAGTGGCTGTTCTGCACTGCATACTGTTCTGTTCTTCCTTGTCAAATATTCCTCTCACTTTTGTCTGGATTTGTAATGATAGTCTATGTTCATCTTACCATGGCAAGAAATGGATGACGGAAGACATCTTAAAACTCACGTAAATAAGAAGAAATAACAAAAATGAAAAGGACAAATATGAAGAGATTCACAGGAAAATTAGGAAGCTATGCAAAGAGGCATAAGAAACATGGCTTGAGGAAAATTGCAAGGAAATTGAAAACCAACATAACACCTAGAATACCAAATTAATGCACAAAAGAATTAATGACGTCACTAACAAAAGAACACACACGGTTGCCTAAAAACAAAGATGGCAAAATCATAATAGAAAAAAGATCAGATTTTACATGCGTGGTCACATAATGTGAAAGACCTTTATGATAATACAAGAGAAGAACGATATGATCATCAGAATAATAATGAAGGACCATCAATTTTGAAGATGGAAGTTCAGAATGCTCTTAACCATATGAAAATTGGCAAGTCCCCAGGTACAGATAACATCACAATAGAAATGATCAATGTCTTTGACGAATATGGAATAGACCAAGTCACCAGACTGCTGAACGCAGTATATGAAATGAAATATACATCCTGAATTATGTAATTCTATATTTATTGCAATCCCAAAGAAATCAGGAGCCTTGGAATGTGATCAACATCGAACAATTAGTATAATGATCCATATCACAAAGATTTTGCTGAGAATTATCATGGAAAGAGTTAGGAAGAAAATACAACCCAAAATAGTCAAGGATACAGTAAATGTTGTGTGCACTGAGAACAGTAATTGAACGTTCTATAGAAGTAAACAAAGATCTATATCTTTGCTTTATTGACTACACAAAGGCTTTCGATAAAGTGAGACATGGCGACATGATAAGGATACTTGAGGATCTTCAAATTGATGGAAAAGACCTTAGACTTGTAAAAACCAAATATTGGAAACAACAAGCCTCCATCAGAATTGATAATGATGTAGGTCAATATCAGCCGATTAAAAGAGGTGTGAGACAGGAATGTGGAATGTCTCCAGATCTTTTTTTTTTCTGTGTACAGTGATAATATTTTAAGAAATATACAAGATATGGAGGGAATCAACATTGGGGGACGATACATCAATAACATTAGATATACAGATGATACAATCTTGATTGCAGACAATGAACAGGACCTGCAACGTTTAGTAGATGCAGTTGTTGCACACAGTGAACAGCTAAGGTTAGAACTGAATAGTAAGAAGATGCAGATTATGGTCGTCCACTGTGATATTCAAGTTATTGGGCATATTCTTACGCATGTGAATCGGTACGGTTATCTCGGAACAGTCATAACATCAGATGGGAGATGCCTTGAAGAGATTACAACAAGAATTGCCATTGCGAAGGTAGCCTTTTGCTAGATGAAAAAGATACTGACCAATAAAAAGCTATCAATTGAAACGAGAAAAAGAGTGTTGAAGTGCTACATAGAACCTGTACTTTTGTATGGATGTGAAGCGTGGACAATGAGCAGTCAAGTTGAAAAACATTTGATGGCTGTGGAAATGTGGTTTCTGAGGAAAATACAAAGAATAAATATACCATGGACAGATAGAAAAACCAATGAACAAGTCCTTCAAGAAACAAATGAGATCGTAAACTGATTAAAGTCATTAGACGTAGACAGTTAAAATGTTTTGAGCATGTTATGAGAAGAAATGAATTGGAGAACTTAGTGACAACTGGTAAGATTGAAGGGAAGAGACCAAGTGGAAGACCGAGAAGTAAATACCTGGATGGCCTGGCCACGTGGCATGGTAAAGACAAAAACACGAAGCTGATCCACGACTCTGGTGATCAAGTGAGATGGCAAAACATGACCGCCCACGCTTATCGGCATGGCACTTGATGGATGGCCTGTGTGGACCGTTGTGGTTGTCGATGCCTTAATTTGAGGTCTTTGTGGTTGAGTTGAGTTGAGCTAAGAACCGACATCACTGTACTCAGGGCATTCCCATATGCGCTCCGTCCCCTTGCTTAACAGCCAGTGAATAGTCACATTACTAATCGTTCCCATCGTTATCTAATTGAAAGTTGTCATGGTCTTCCCTCTCAGCTTTGAGATTCTTCCAGAACCCTTGCCAATCCCCCACAATCTCATTCTTTCCACATACGGATTCTCAAACTGTTCCCCCACCTTCTCCACCTGATCCCACAGGCCATGAACACTTCTCCCTTGTCCACAGGTAATCTGCCACCAGGAGGTGCATTCCTTGCCAGCCTATCAGCCTGTTCATTCCCCTGCACTCCCGCATGGCCAGGGGAAAAAATCCATTCAATTTATACAGTTTATATTGCATGTTTATTCAGTCTGAACGGTGTCGTCTCATTGCATGCTGTATCATTACACTTAACTCTTTCCCTTATCACTTGTATATTTAAAGATGTGTCTGTTTAAAAACTGGACAGTATAATTGCTCTAGAAACCAACCAGTCAATTGCCATGGAGTCCTACACATATGGCAGAGGTAGAATTCGAGTGTGCCAGTTTTCATGGCATCTGGAAATGTTTGCCTGACACCTGAATGTTTAATAGTTTTCTTAGTCCTTATTTGCAATTTAAAAAAAATAGAGAAAAAACGTGGGTGGCTCCTGAATCATGTTCTGCTTTTCCATTCTTTGCACGAGGAAAAAAGTTATTTCTATATTCCTTTACAAGACATAGCAGTCACTTCCAGCAATGTTTGGTTTACATTCAGTTAAGTTTATGTTCAGTAGTTTGCCATTGCTTTCTTAATAATTGTCACTCACACCATTGCATAGAAACTGACGCAAGGTGGTCAGCTGCCAAATCGCCTCAGATGTATTTCAAATGCAGTATGCAGGATTATGAATTGCATTTATAACGCCGTTGCCACAGAGCTGGTAATCTATAAAAGTTTATGTAGTTTTGTCGAACTGACAATAGGCACCCACATATACCATAGCCAACCACTTTTTGACTTTCCATATCATTAACCGTGATGGTTTCGTTGCCCTGCTACTGAGTTGAGTGTGTGAAGCGACACTGTGAGCTTTGGATTCTATGTGGAGTGCTTTTACATCTATCCGTGGTTGCTTCTGTTATGAACTGCATGTTCGGAAAAATGGTGCCTGCCAGTTGCTGAATAGTTTGCTTTCTGCAGTAATGTGTGGCTTCTGGCTTTCTAGTGACTGCCGTTTCCAGTGACGATGAACTGTATTTTTCATGGTGGACTAATGTGTTGGCAATCTAGCAGCAGCATTTTTTATAGCATACCTGTACTGGCTGTTGGTTTGTTGAGACTCCTGAATGTTCCACATTTTACATGGGGCAGTGAGGAGCATTTTGTGTGATATTCACTGGCACAGGAATGAAGCATTGTGGGACAACATTTTGCCTAGAAGTTGGAACCGTGACTAACTAACCGTGAGTCAGACAGTTGAGCAACTTAGGCATAATTAGTGCCTGTGAACCATTAATGCCGGCGAGCCATTTCGGCACAGTAGTTACTGCCTCCAGCTCCATCCTCATGCTGGATGTTGTGACCACATTAAAGATTTTTTTTTATTTTTGCGCTCGCTCGCTTTGAACTCAAGTGTAGTCCATACACACTCTTTACAGTAGTGATGGATTGAATTTTGTGTGTAGATTAGCTTTCTCTATTAACAGTGTCCCTCGCCAACAGGCGAACTCACTCCGACTTCAGAGGTACTTGTAATTTACATTCCCAAGTCAAGGACGACAAGTCAACATTTTAGTCCAACTGTCCGGTGTAGGGGTTGAACCCCCTAACCTCGGCATCAGCATACCGGATGTTTAAGAACACGCATTCTTATCCATTTGACCACGCTAACCTGCCTTAAAGATATGATTGCGAGAAGAATAAGGAGAAGGGATTTGAAAGAAATGCTGAAATGTAGTCAGAACAGTTATTTATGACCACACTTGCTGCCAGCGCTGGCTCAGTGGCAAAGGTGTTTCGGACGCAATTCATAATCCTGCATACCCACGTTTAAAACACAGCTGCAGGCGATTTGGCAGCAGACCACCTTGCATTGGTTTTAAATAGTATGAGTGCCGGCCGTTCAGAAAGCAATGGCAAACTACTGAACGTAAACTTGCCAAGAAATCACAAACAGCCAAAAGATGCTAGGGTTGACTGCGACATCCTGTAAAGGATATACAACTAATGGCTTCAAATTCACAAGGGAGATTATTCAAATTAACCTGGACTCCCAGATCAGTCCAGCATAAAATGGGTACCAGAAAATGCCTTGGCAAATAAAGACGACTGGTGTGATATTGACTACATCACCCGCTGTGTGCCGATTTACCCATAAACATATGAGGCTAGCACCATATGCCCACATGCCTAAAGGTGTGAAAACAGGGTCATTTAGTTGTTTGTTTTTTGTTTTTTACAGTTTTTTGCATTGTGACTAAATAGGCAAGATTTCTCTGTTATATAAACAAAGATAAAGCATTTACTTTTACGTTTTTACAGTTTTTTACATTGTGACTAAAAAGGCCAGATTTCTCTGTTATATAAACAAAGATAAAACATTTACTTTGACGTTTTCACAGTTATTTACATTGTGACTAAATAGGCCACATTTCTCTGTTATATAAATGATTATAAAACATTTACTGTTACTTTTTCCCCCACTGTTATCTACATTGTGACTAAATAGGCATGATTTCTTTGTTATATAAACAATGATAAACATCTACTTTTACTTGTTCACAGTTATTTACATTATTTACATTAAATAGGCTAGATCTCTTTATCATATAAACAATGAACCATTTTGTACCTGATGATTTCTTCTATCTCGACAGCCTCCAAAAAAGAAAGGTGGAAAAAAGAAGAAGGGCAAAGGAAAGAAAGGCAAGAAGGGAGTAGCAGTTGTAGATGGCATTCCTACCGAAGAGATGACCAAAGAGCAGGTACATTTGTACAGCAAATAGTAATATAAATTGTTCCATAGTAATGTAAATGGTTCCCACAGTAATATAAATTGTTCCCACAGTAATATAAATTGTTCCCACATTAATGTTAATTGTCTGCCACCAGTAATGTAAAATGTTCTCACAGTAATGTAAATTGCTCCCACGTTAATGTAAATTGTTCACCACAGTAATGTAAATTGTCTACCACAATAATGTAAATTGTTCCCACAGTAATGTAAATTAATCCTGCAGTGATGTAAATTGTTCCCACAGTAAATTTTTTTTTTTTTTTGCGCTCGCTCGCTTTGAACTCAAGCGTAGTCCATACACACTATTTATAGTAGTGATGGGCTGAATTTTGCATGTGGGTTAGCTTTCCCTATTAACAGTGTCCCTCGCCATTAGATGAACCGACTCTGACTTCAGAGGTACTTGTAATTAACATCCCCATTTTAGTCCAGCTGTCAGGTGTAGAGGTTAAACCACTTACCTCGGCATCAGCACACCAGATGTTTAAGAACACGCATTCTTATTCATTCGGCCATGCAGACCTGCTTTCCCACAGTAATGTAAATTGTTCCCACAGTAATGCAAATTGTTCCCACAGTAATGTAAATTATCTACTATGGTAATGTAAATTGTTCCCACAGTAATATAGATTGTCTACCACAATAATGTAAATTGTTCCCACATTAATGTAAATTATCTACCATGATAATGTAAATTGTTCCCACAGTAATGTAAATTCTTCCCACAGTAATGTAAATTGTCTACCAATATTACACACACCAAACCACGAATATCATACATAATATATGGTTACTACATTGGCACCTTGCCGTCTTGACAGACGATAGTTTGTGCTTTAAAAAGGCATAATAACTTTTACCAATGGCGGTAGCGAATGTGACTGATCAGGCCAATTCGCGCTATAAATGTCTGTTCACAGTGGGTGCATGTGAACAGGTGGTCATTTCCACCATCATGCACCATATTACGTCTCACACGCTCGGTGTGTGACTTATCTGCAATAATTTTCTCCTTTGTCTTTATTCCATTTCTGATCTTTGCCCTCCATGCAACGTGTTAGCGGCGACTTTCTCCCACTGTGCATTATCAATGCCTGTATCAATCATGTCCCGCTTACACACATCTTTGTATCGTAGTAGAGGCTGACCCTGAGATCTCCTACCCATCTTTAATTCACCAAAAAAGATGTCCTTTGGTATTTTACCATCATCCATCCTCCTAAGATGTCCTATCCATCTAAGTCTACGAAGACTGAGCATGGAATAAACCGTCACACAACCTGATCTTTCCAATACTTCAGTATTTGTGATTTTGTCTTGCCACTTAATACCAAGAATTCTTCGCAGACACCGCATATGAAAGCTGTTTAAACGTTTCTCTTGGTGTGAGTAAGTTGTCCAGGTTTCACTGCCATAAAGAAGAGTACTAAGGACACAGGCTTGATAGACAAGGACTTTTGTTTTGGCAGTAAGCTTCCTGTTCTCCCAGACTCTTTTTCTTAACCTGTTCATTGTTGTTGCTGCCTTACCAATCCGGATGTTGATTTCCTGATCTAGGGATAATTTGCTATTTACCACTGATCCTAGATATGTAAAATGGTCTACCATCTCTAGTTCGGCGTCGTCAATAAAGATTGATGGTACCCCATGTGCACCTTGTGACATAATCTGTGTCTTCTTTTTGCTAATTGTTAAACCAAATTCAGAACAAGCATTGGAGAATGCAGATAGTAGACAAGGCAATTCTTCCTCAGAGTGGGTCGTAACTGCAGCTTCATCTGCAAAAAGCAACTCTCTGATCAGTACCCTCCTAATTTTGGTCTTGGCCTTCAATCTCTGAGCATTGTAGAGGCCGCCATCTGAGCGTGAGTGAATGTATATACCACCATCCTGATCACGAAAGGCATATTTCAGTAGAAGTGAAAAGTATATTCCAAAGAGGGTGGGAGCTAGTACACAACCTTGCTTAACTCCACTCTTGATTTCAAACTCTTCAGAAGTTGCACCATCAAACTTGATTATACCCTTCATGCCTGTGTGGAACGATTCCACAATGGACAGAAGAGTTGGTGGGCAGCCAATCTTCTTTAGTGCCTTGAACAGACCCTCACGACTGACCAAATCAAATGCCTTTGTGAGGTCGATGAAGGCAATAAACAGTGGTTGATTCTGTTCACGGCATTTTTCTTGCATTTGTCGCAATGAGAATATCATATCAATGGTAGACCGGTTCTGTCGAAAGCCACACTGTGATTCGGGGTAGACTTGATCTCCTAGGACTTGAAGTCTGCGCAGAACAATTCTGGCAAATACTTTTCCAACAATACACAGAAGTGAGATACCCCTATAGTTGTTGCAGTCGCTCCGATCGCCCTTGTTCTTGTACAGTGTTATGATGCTTGAATCTTTGAAATCCTGTGGGACTTGTCCTTCTCGCCAGCATAGCTCTATTAGCTGGTGGATCTGTAGAGTGAGTGTGTCTTGCCCACTCCTGATAACCTCTATTGGAATCCCATCCTTACCTGGAGCCTTGCCAGATGCAAGTTCATTTATAGCACACTTAACTTCTGTTATGGTGGGAAGTGTGTCCAGGTGGTCAAGAGTTGGTAGAGCCTCTATGGCCTTGAGGGCATCATCCGCTAGTTTGGTCTCACTTGAGTAAAGCTCCAAATAGTGCTCTACCCATCTGTCCATCTGCTGTTTCTTATCAGTTATGATTTCTCCAGTCAAGGTTTTCAATGGTGCACTTCTTTTGATCACTGGACCACAGGCTTTCTTTATTCCTTCATACATGCTTCTGATGTTTCCCTTATCACTTGCGATTTGAATGGACTCACATAACTTGATCCAATAATCATTTGCACACTGCCTGGCAGCCTTTTGCACATCCTTCCTAGCTTGCTTTAGCTCACTCAGAGTGTTACGCGTCGGTCTTTTCTTGTTTCTTAAGAGAGCTATCTTCTTCTTATCAATCAAGGGCTGCAGAGTCTGGCTGTTTGCCCCAAACCAGTCCTGCCTCTTATGATCCACAGTGCCGTAAACCCCTACGGCAGTTTTATAAAGAGTTTCCTTAAGTTGACCCCACTTTTCATTTACTGTACAATTTTCTGGTGTATCAGTGAAAGCGTCTTCAAGTTGCTGTTGAAACTGAAAGCACTTTTCAGGATCGTGAGTGTTAATAATATTAATCCTGGGGCTAGATTTGTGTTTAGCTGTGTAGATTCTCTTTGGTCTCAGTCTAACCCTTGCAACAACCAAAGAGTGATCCGTATCACAGTCAGCACTGTGGTAACTTCGAGTCAATGATATATGGTTCAGATGTTGTCTCCGTGTGATGATGAAGTCCAGCTGATGCCAATGGCCGGATCTTGAATGTTTCCATGTGACCTTATGCAGCTCTTTTGTTTTAAAAAAGGAGTTTGTAATACATAGGTCATTTCTGGTGCAATGCTCCAGCAGCCTTTACCCATTTTCATTCATGCGACCAATGTTGTATTTTCCAAGGCACACTGGCCATGAACTCGAGTCCTTGCCCACACGAGCATTGAAATCACCGAGCATATAAATGCAGTCAGATTTTGGAACTGCCTTGATCACTGAGTCTAACTCCTCATAGAATGAATCCTTCACATCATCAGAAGAATCAAGTGTTGGTGCATATGCAGTAATAATGGTGGCAAAACCACAAGAGGTTGCCAAGCGCAGGGATAATAGTCTTTCATTTCCTCCTGCTGGAATTTCAATCATTACCAGTAGCGAATTCTTGACTGCAAAGCCCACACTGTGTTGCCTTTTTTCTGCCTGCCCTCTACCCTTCCAAAAAAGGTGTAATTGTTTTCCCCGAGTGACCCTTCCTCTTCGTGGCGAGTCTCCTGCAGGCCAGCAATATCAATGTTAAGACGATTGAGTTCGGCATCAATCACAGCCGTTTTTCTCACATCGTTAATATTGGTCAAGTCAGTGGAAAATCCTGGACACATGGTTCTCACGTTCCAGGTTGCAAGCCGTAGCTTGAGGTTTCTATTTTTCTTTTTATTAGTACCTGGTGCATTGGTTTTACAGCCTGCGATTCAGATTTTGTCCTAGCCCCAAGCACCCATTGAAGCAGGCAGGCTGTGGCAGATCAGCACCCAATTGGCCGGGGGCTGCCCAGCTTGAGGCGGGCGGTAGCTGATCAGTGACACCTGTAGATGTCTCCTACCGTCAGAGGCAACGCGTGGCGCCCCACCAACTGACAGGGACTTATAACCCGTAACAGTTGCCTCTCGCTTTGATTCCGAGACCGGTTAAGACCAGGGATGGAGTTATTGCCTTTCCATAGCACAAAGCCTGGCTAAAATATAGAGATCATGTGTTGCCCATGCAGCATGATCCCTCTCTCGGCCTGCCTAGTTCACTCCAGAGGAAAGGTAACACCTCTACACCTGGAACAAGACAAGCTGCAGAAGCTGCCGGATCAGCAAAGCAATGCTCTAACTGTCCGCCTGTCGGAGCTTCGATCCTAGACCAGCCGCCAACCAAGGCTTAGGGCCTGATCTGCCCTGCCATGACATTTTGTCTTTAGGTTGCATTTCCTTGCACCAGGGTAAGGCTTGTACCCTCCCAATTGCGCTCTTCCACCCGAAGCTGTTGGCACAATGTGGTGTGTCGGGTTTGGAAAGCGTCGCCTAACGTTCGGCGCTAACAGAAAGCAGGTAGTACCATCTACTGTTATACGGTAACTCAGTCATATCTGACTAAGACCTGACACTAAATGTGGTTATAAATCTAAAAAATTATAATATTTTACATAACATTTTAGGGCAGGTCTATCCCTAGATAACAAAAGTAAAGGGGTTTGACGACTATGTCACACACAGTAATTTTAAACTAACAAGTCCTGTAGCAGATGTCTGCTGTGAGTATGTGAAGGGCTAGGTCCATCAGCTTTTCTGTAGATCTGAGTACATGAGAGAATAAGTGTTCAACGAGAGCTGGCATCCAACCCTTGTACTTTTGTTGTGTAATTTTATGTATTGTATTTTTTGTTTTGTAGTTTTTGTTTTGTATTTTTTGTTTTGTAGATTTTGTTTTGTATTTTTTATTGTGTGATTTTTTGTTTTGTATTTTATGGTTTGTAGTTTTTTTTTCTTCTATTTTTTTATAAAATTATTTTATTTTGTTTTGTATTTTATTTCGTATTGTATTTTATTTTGTTTTGTATTTTATTGTATTTTGTATGTTTTGTTCGCACACTTTGAACTCAAGAGTAGTCCACACATGTACTACTAATTCTAGTGGTTGCTCCTACTGCGGAGTGCACTGGACTGATTTTTGTGTGTAAATTAGCTTTCCCTATTACCAGTGTCACCCACTATCAGGTGAACCCACGCTGACTTCTGAGGTACTTGTAATTTACATCCCCAAGTTAAGGATGAGAAGTCAACATTTCAGTCCAACTGACCGATGTAGAGGTTGTACCTACTACCTTGGCATCAGCACACAGGAAGTTCAAGAGTGAGCGCTATTATCCATTCTGCCATGCTGACCTCCAACCCTTGTATGGCTGAGCCCGCTATCTTATATGTTAACCATATGTATAAATACTTGAACTTCTGTACGTATAAACCATGTTTTTTCTCAAATCAGAAATATAGCATAATATAAATCAATATAAATTGAGTTGATTTGAAATGAGTCAAGCTAAGAATTGACATTACTGCACTCAGGACATTCCATATGCACTCTGTCCACTCGTTCAACAGCTAGCGAAGAATCATACTACTAATCGTTCCTATCACTTTCTGATTAAAAGTTATCCTGGTCTTCCCTCTCAGTTTTGAGATTCTACCAGAACCCCTGCTGATCCCCCGCAATATAATTCTTTCCACATACAGGTTCTCAATCTGTTTCCCCGCCTTCTCCACCTGGTCCCACAGGCACACAACCACCTCTGCCTTGTCCACCACCTCTCCCTTGTCCATAGGTAATCTACCACCAAGTGGTGTGCTCCCTGCCAGCCTATCAGCCTGTTGATTTTCCTGCACCCCCGCATGGCCAGGGCAAAATATCCATACAATTCTCAGTCTGTGACGTCTGAAACAAGGATAGCCATTCTACATGAAATGTACCTTTCTCCACCTTAATAAGCATACTCCTTGAGTAAGATATAAATTGATAATGGTTTCAGCTGGAGGAGCATGTTCAGCGGCTACGTGAGGAGCTTGAGCGGGAAAGAGAGGAGCGTAACTACTTTCAACTGGAGCGGGACAAGATCAACACCTTCTGGGAGATCACGAAGAGACAGTTTGAGGAAAAGAAGGCTGAGCTGCGCAACAAAGACAGGGAAATGGAAGATGCGGAAGAACGGCATCAGATTGAGATTAAGGTATGCATGGCCTCTTTTGTTATAGCGTTATGATGTTGTTGTTGTTGTTGTGTTTACTGATGTTGTTGCTGTTTTTGTTGATGTTATTGTTGATGTTATTGTTGTTGTTGTTGTGTTTATTGGTGTTGTTGATGTTATTGTTTTTGTTGATGTTATTGCTGTTGTTGTTGTTGTTGATGTTATTGTTTTTGTTGATATTATTGTTGATGTTATTGTTGTTGTTGTTGTGTTTATTGGTGTTGTTGATGTTATTGTTTTTGTTGATGTTATTGCTGTTGTTGTTGTTGATGTTATTGTTTTTGTTGATGTTATTACTATTGTTGTTGATGATGTGTTTATTGATGTTGTTGATGGTAATGTCTTTGTTGATGTTATTGCTGTTGTTCTTGATGTTAATGTTTTTGTTGATGTTGTTGCTGTCATTGATGTTGTTGCTGTAGTTGATGTTATTGTTTTGATGACATTATTGCTGTTCTTGTTGATGATGTGTTTATTGATGTTGCTGATGTTAATGTTTTTATTGATGTTATTGCTGTTGTTGATGGTGTGTTTATCGATGTTGTTGATGTTAATGTTTTTGTCGATGTTGTTTTTGCTATTGTTTTTGTTGTTGATGGTATGTTTATTGATTTTGTTGATGTTGATATTTCTGCTGATGTTATTGCTCTTGCTCTTATGATGTGTTTATTGATGGTGCTGTTGATAAAGATTCTTTTACTAATGTTGTTGATGATAATGTTTTTGTTGTTGATGGTGGTGGTTGTGTTTTTTGTTTTTTTTGCTGATAGTGTTCTTATTGATGATGATGCTTTGGTTGAGGTTGTTGATGATGATGTTGATTGTGTTGTAGTTGTTGTTGTTGATTATGATGATGATGTTGATGATAATGCTTTTTTAATCATCTTGTTTTCAAGTGGTTGCGTTTTTGATGTTATTGCTGTTCTTGATGATGTTTTTGTTATTATTATTATTGTTGTTGGTGATAATGATAAAATACATTTGTGCCTGTTGTTTTTGTTTGTCTCCCCAGCCTCCTCCTCCTCTCTCCTGATCCTCCTCCTCCTCCTCCTCCTCCTCCTCCTCCTCCTCCTCCTCCTCCTCCTCCTCCTCCTCCTCCTCCTCCTCCTCCTCCTATTTCTTCTTCTGCTTCTCCTCCTCCTTCTCCTTCATATGCAGTATCTAAATCGTATTCCCCATCAGTTCCTTTGATCTTGTCCTCATGTTTTTGATTAGGTGATCCTGTAACTCCTGCACACCTCAATGCCTCTTCTACTTACACTCTCTCAAGGTTTACAAACAGAAGGTCAAGCACCTCCTCTATGAACATCAGAACAACATATCGGAGCTGAAGGCAGAAGGTGCTGTTGCTATGAAGCTGGCACAGGACAATCACGGCTCTTCTGAAATGGAGCTAAGGAAGGACAAGAGGTCCTTGAAGGTTGAGCTCAAGGAGCAGGAGCTGGCCCATGAGAATGTGGTGAAGAACCTTAAAAAGGTTGGTGAGCTGCCTGTTGTCATTATTGTTTGTTCTCTGCTGTCTTTAATTGTTTGTTTACTGTTTTTGTTTTCTTTGCAGTCTGTTATCCTTTTTATTTGCGCTGTCTTGTCTTTGCTCTTTGTTGTCATTATTTATTTCTCCTTGTTAGCTTTATTGTTCACTTTCTTTATTCTAAATCACTGCTGTCTGCATTTCTTGCTCTCTGTTGTTTTCATTTCTTTTTAATCGAAAATTGTCAAGCCAAGTGGTTGGAACAGCCATGACAGTTGACAACGACAATGAGTGGCTTAGAGGCTATACTAAACCTGCATTCTATCAATAAGAATGTTTTGTGCAATAAGTCATTGTCCTTGAAAGTTAGAAAAAGAGTTCTTGCATGTTACATAGAACTGATGTTAACATACGGCTGTGATTCCTGTACAGTTAGTACATAGGTGAAAAAATCCCTGGAAGTCTTGGAGATGTGGTTTTATAGTAGAATGCTGAAAATTAATTGGACAGCCAAAATGTGCAATCTGGACATTTTGAGGGAAGCTAAGACGCAAAGACAACTTATCATAAACATCAGAATGAGGCAGTCATTGTTTTTTGGCCAAGTTATGAGAAGACAAAGACTGGAACATGTTGAGACAACTGGAAAGATTTGCAGAAAGAGAGATAAAGGAAGACAGCATAAGAAGATTCTTGAGTCTTATGTCATGGCACACAAGGGAGTCAACACAAATTGATGCATGCCATCAGAGATCACAATTTGTGGAGAGGCATGATCACCCTCACCAGCCGACAAGGCACTGAATGATAAGAGGTTATGAAGTCTGCCTTTGACTCATACGGACCTGGTTCAAGTCATCGTGTGGACTGTTTGGATTTTTATAAAATAAGAAAACAGTGGTATTCACTCCCTGTTCCTAGGGCAGTGTATCGGACATCTAGACTTCTCAGACAATGATGATAAACTCTGAAACAGGCCACAGACCAGGCAGAATTTTCAAATTATAAAACATACCCACAAAAATATTTGAGTTGAGTTGAGTCAAGAACCGACATCATTGCACTCAGGGCATTCCCATATGCGCTCAGTCCTCATCTTCAACAGCCAGCAAAGAGTTCCAATACTAATGGTGCGTGTTGCAATCTGATTATATGTCCGTCTTGCTTAACCTCTGAGTGAAGACTGTCGACCAGATTCTCTGACCACCCTTTGCTGCTGCATTCTCTCTAGACCATGATAGTCTGTCTGTTCCTCTGCATTATTCACATGCTCCCAGAGGGCCTTCACTACATCTGCCTTATCATGCATCAAAGCATCCCTTATTAATGCAAGACTGCTAAGCTGCTGATCCATCTTATAAGTTATAGATAATCTACAGCAAGCATTTTTAAATTAGCTCATAGAAAACTGCAACACCAACAAAGAGCGAACTTGATAATGTGAATAAGGACGATGTGGCTCCAGTAAATATTTACACCGTTTTATTTGGTGTCAACAGATTAACAATATTATATAGTGTCACTATAGATCGAGATCTCGTCTATCTAACGTGTGCACAGTTAAATATGTTCATACCTGCATGATTATTTACCTTGCCACCTAGCCTATTTCTATTCCACCATCCTGTGCTCCTGGCCGTTACGTTTTCTTGATAGATTCATTTAGTTCCATAGTTGTTTTCCAACAATTGCCTCCAGTTATTATCCACTTAAAGCTCAAATACATTTGCTTGTATCCATATATCCAACTTGGTTCCACAATCGAAAACGCATGTCACCTTGACGAAGCTACCACAGCGTATCCTCTCTTTGTTGTCCTGTGACATCTCCTGTCGCTTAGTTTCGTTCGTTCACTATCCCTTTTAGTGCATCATCCTTAGGAAAAATCCTCTTATCCTTGTTTTGGCGTGTTCAGTATCTGGCATTATGCCCCCCCTCCAAAAAACAATGATGAAATCATATATATATATATATATATATATATATATATATATATATATATATATATATATATATATATATATATATATATATATATATATATATATATATATATATACAATCTATAATTACTAAACTATGCCTTCTAGAATCACTGACAACACAAGTAATAACAATGGCTGAGTAGAATATTATGGCTACCGTTATTAACCCTCACACAAAAAAAAATTATATGATGGGCATGTCTTCCAGTTCACACCCCCGGTGAACGACATGTGGCCGGCCCATGGGAAGGCCGGTCCAACTAATTTATTAGTCCCTAACTTGTTCAAATGAACAAGTGTCCTCACCTCACTCTAGGTCAACACCCGGAGTTGCGGACGAGGGTAGTCTTGGGTACCACGCAATCCGTATCAGTTGCTGCTCAATGTTGTCGCTGCTTATGTATATCTTGATTGTTTTTCCATCAAATGTCCGTAAGTAAGGTAGACGCCATTGCTGTTCCTGATGCACAATGCTACTTTAGAGATAATTTCTATAACCATGCAGTGTACCTGTTTAGTGGATATCCTAGAACACATACAATCTAGATAACTACATAATCTGGATACCTTACCAGTGCAATTTATAACAGTAATTAATTACTTAACTAATAATTAACACTTTTAAATGTAACTATTCTAATATCATAACTAAAATAATATAACACAGTTAATCAATGCATTAATTGTTTATCCCTATATCTAAATTTCCACATAATATCCTGTTCACATACTAACTCTATCATGTCACTGTTAGTATGCTATGTATTCAGTGTCATTTTAATAAATATTATCACACAACTCGTCTCAAATAAAATACTTGTTTCCTTCGGGTAACGTTCCTAACGGATAATACCAGATCCTTATATCGGCACAGCAAAGTTATGTTGTCCGATTCATTGGTGTCTGGACCCGAACTCAACAGTTAAGTCATCACCACACTTGATGAGAGTAAAATTGATAGTTGAAATATGTCCCAACCCAAGTCATCTCCTTATTACACGATGACCCTGCCAAGAACGATAAATTGACAAATGTATCTATCCGACTATACTACATAATAATAATACTAATGAATGTACAATTTATTGTCGATTGTTATGCACATTGCCAATCAACCAGGTGCAATCTGTAACATATAAATTAATTTCTCCAACACTCTATGAATAACAGATAAATATCAAATTTAAAAGTGAACGACTGTCTCGGTGTATTCTGGAGAGTGTAGATATTCATTCCGTGCACACCTTGTAGATATATCTGATGCGGCATTCAATATATTTCTATTTACTTTCCTTGTGGATCGTGGTGGGAGCATTGTTGAAAACACCTGGCCCGCGAAGAGTCCCCACTTTGCTAAGCTGCTGATCCATCTTATAAGTTATAGATAATCTACAGCAAGCATTTTTAAATTAGCTCGTTGAAAACTGCAACACCAACAAAGAGCGAACTTGATAATGTGAATAAGGACGATGTGGCTCCAGTAAATATTTACACCGTTTTATTTGGTGTCAACAGATTAACAATATTATATAGTGTCACTATAGATCGAGATATCGTCTATCTAACGTGTGCACAGTTAAATACGTTCATACCTGCATGATTATTTACCTTGCCACCTAGCCTATTTCTATTCCACCATCCTGTGCTCCTGGCCGTTACGTTTTCTTGATAGATTCATTTAGTTCCATAGTTGTTTTCCAACAATTGCCTCCAGTTATTATCCACTTAAAGCTCAAATACATTTGCTTGTATCCATATATCCAACTTGGTTCCACAATCGAAAACACATGTCACCTTGACGAAGCTACCACAGCGTATCTCCTCTTTGTTGTCCTGTGACGTCTCCTGTCGCTTAGTTTCGTTCGTTCACTATCCCTTTTAGTGCATCATCCTTAGGAAAAATCCTCTTATCCTTGTTTTGGCGTGTTCGGTATCTGGCAAAGACCAGCCAGTCTCTCTGCCTGTTCATTTCCAACCATACCCAAGTCTCCTGGAGAAAAGATCCAGCGGATGCTCACAACAAACACGTTTAGTATGTGTGAAGATATGCAGAGGTAAGGGGTTCAACCCCTACACTGGTCAGTTGGACTAAAATGTTGACTTCTCATCCTTGACTTGGAGACATAAATTACAAGTACCTCTGAAGTTGCGGTGGGTTCGCCTGAGGGCAAGGGACACTGGTAACAGGGATAGCTAATCCACACACAAAATTTATTCCAGTGCTGCTAGAAGTAGTGTGTATGGACTACGATTGAGTTTAAAGCGAGCAAGCACACAACAAAATAACAACAACAACAACAAATCTGCCCATTTTAGTTCCCAGTATCGTTCCTGCTACTTGTTATTTCCAGTAAATATTCTTTATTATTCTGTGGTCTTTCGCATTAAGAAAAGCACAACACATTCTAATTACATTTCCCTCTTCTTGTTGCAGAAACATGATGAAGACATGACCAGCCTCCGGAACTCATTTGAACGGCAGGCGAAAGAAATTGAGAGCAAGTATGAAAAGAAGATGCGTGCCTTGAGAGATGAGCTGGATCTTCGTCGCAAGACGGAAATCCATGAGATAGAAGAGAGAAAGAATGGACAGATCAACACGCTGATGAGGAACCATGAGAAGGCATTCAGTGACATCAAAAACTACTACAATGATATTACGCTGAATAACCTAGCTTTGATCAACACACTGAAGGTAATGACTGCCTGGCTGTGTCTGGGGTGGGGTCAACAGCCTGGGTCCTGCATGTAGGAACTGTGTAGACCTTGAATGGGGTCAACAGCCTGGACCTTGAATGGGGTCAACAGCAAGGTTCTTGAGTGGGGTCAACAACATGAGTCTTGAATGGGGTCCACAACATGGACCTTGAATGGGGTCAACAGCAAGGGTCTTGAATGGGGTCAGCAACATGGACCTTGAATGGGGTCAACAGCAAGGTTCTTGAGTGGGATCAACAACATGAGTCTTGAATGGGGTCAGAAGCATGGGCCTTGAATGGGGTCAAGAGCATAGGCCTTGAATGGGGTCAACAGCATGGGTCTTGAATAGGGTCAGCAACATGGACCTTGAATGGGGTCAACATCATGGTTCTTGAGTGGGGTCAACAACATGAGTCTTGAATGGGGTCAGCAACATGGCTCTTGAATGGGGTAAGCAACATGGGTCTTGAATGGGGTCAACAGCATGGGCCTTGAATGGGGTCAACAGCATGAGTCTTGAATGGGGTCTTCTTCTTCTTTGCGTTCATCCGGAGTGATTTTTTCAGATGTGATTGCGGTGTGTCTGGTTAGGCACCCTCGGGTCGAAACCCTCAGGCCAACACATCCGACTTTTAGCGTGCATTTTTGACCAGGTTAGCAATCCTGGGAGACTCTCACTTTTGTGGTACCGTCCACATCTCAGCTGGTCAAGTTGGAACAGTCGAAGACTACACGGTCATCCCTCAAGTGAAGGCAGGGACAGTCCATAGCATTTTCCGCCATCCTGGGTGGCTTCCATAATTGCAGAGCCGGCACATAACGCTCTGGTGCTGGGTTTACCGAGGGAATCGTCACGTCCTGCTCATGGCTGTTTTAATTCCTCACTTCAATATATTGGGCATTTCGCTCGCCCTGGGCCGTTCCTGCACAAACCAGTCAGCTCTGCAGTTGGTTTCCACTAAGCGAGTTTTCGGACATGTGCTTGTCCCTGTACCCATCAGAGCTGTTCCAGGCACGGCGGACATTCGGAAAACTACCTAGTCAGAGCTGTTCCGAACAAGAGCGGCATTCGGAAACTAGGTAGTCAGAGCTGTTCCTAGCACGAGAGACATTCGGACGAGACATTTCACTCGGACGTAATTGCGTAGTGTCAATTTTTAGTTTGCCACCCGTAGGACGACACTTCCGACTTCCGGCGGGCATTTTTTAATGAGGTTAACCTTCCTCTGATTTCGAGGCACGTTAGACTGTTGTGATGTCGCCCACATCTCAGCTGGTCAAGATAGAACGACCAACGACATCGCGGTCGGCCCTCAAGGGAAGGCAGGGGCAGACAATGGGCAGTCCCTCGCTATCCAAGGAGGCTTCCATAATTGCAGAGCCGGCACATATTGCTCCGAGACTGGGCTCACCCGAGGAGTTGCCACGTCCTGCTCATGGCTGCTTTAGTTCCTCACTTCCATGTATTGGGCATCTCGCTTGCCACTGGTCGCTCAAGTGAGCTCCAGGGGCGGTCAGACTGCGGGCGACATCCACTCGGTAAGCTTTTGCTTTTGACTTTGGACCACGCAATAGGTTCGCTCGCCGTGCGTTCCATTTCGCGTTATTGAGACGTTTCTCCACTTTTATCTACACTCTCTATGAGTTAGATACAGACAGTTTTCGTAACCATTTCCTTCGACTGGGGCATTTTACTGACTTTTTGTACTCGCTCACGAGGTAGGCTACATGTGCTGCCGGCTCAGCACCTTACCTTCGTGCAGCAGTCAGTGAGAAACGGCCAGGCCATCTCATCCAGGAATCCAACATATCCCTCAGCTGAGAGCCTTCAAACAAGTGTCAGAACTGGGCATGTAGCTTGCTCAGTATCTCGATTCCAATTTTTCGGTAGGTGGATATCGGTCCGACTCTCAGATCCGAGGGTCTGTGGCTTAGAGGCGTTCAGCCTAAACCCTCGACAGAGAGCCTTAGAGTATTGTCCGAAACAAGAACTGCCTTCATGCGCCTGATTTAAACTTTTGACTGCTATCCTCAGTCTCCTGCAGAGCAGCAGGTTGTGTCTCTCTTAGTCTGGCCCCTATCCCATACGCTGTCCGATATGTAGTTTTCACCCATCGGCAAGCACATGGGGTCAACGGGACACTCAAGCTCCCCCACCACGGCAAGGTGGAGACACATCGGGGGAGGAATGGGGTCTACAACATGAGTCTTGAATGGGGTCAGAAACATGGGTCTGTTTAAATTCAGTAAAGGAATGTACAGTTAAGTGAATGACCCCATTTCACATCATGAGGTGTATCTGGTATATGGTGTTAATCTAATATTTTTAGATCAAACGGCATTCGATGGGTGACCAGGGCAATATCACGCCGGATCAAACGGCATTCCATGGGTGACCAGGGCAGTATCATGCCGGATCAAACGGCATTTGATGGGTGACCAGGGCAATATCATGCCGGATCAAACGGCATTTGATGGGTGACCAGGGCAGTATCATGCCGGATCAAACGGCATTTGATGGGTGACCAGGGCAGTATCATGCCGGATCAAACGGCATTTGATGGGTGACCAGGGCAATATCATGCCGGATCAAACGGCATTCGATGGGTGACCAGGGCAGTATCATGCTGGATCAAACGGCATTTGATGGGTGACCAGGGCAGTATCATGCCGGATCAAACGGCATTTGATGGGTGACCAGGGCAATATCATGCCGGATCAAACGGCATTTGATGGGTGACCAGGGCAATATGCCGGATCAAACGGCATTTGATGGGTGACCAGGGCAATATCATGCCGGATCAAACGGCATTTGATGGGTGACCAGGGCAATATCATGCCGGATCAAACGGCATTTGATGGGTGACCAGGGCAATATCATGCTGGATGCCTTCACTTTTCAGGACATGTCCTGGTACCTGTTTTAGGCTGAGGGAACCGCAGTAGCCGAGCGGCTAGAACACTCGTCTGCTGGTCCAATGTTCGAATCCCCCGTTGAAGCAGGCATTTATTTTGTCCAGGTTGACCTTTCCTCTGTCATGTGTACTTTAAAAAAAAAAAAGTTGCATATCCCTTACAGGACATTGCAGTCAACACCAGCATTTTCCAGCTGTTGTTGATGTTCTTGGCAATATTACACTCAGTAGTTTGCCATTGCTTTCTGAGTGACCGGCTTGCATACCCTGTAAGTAACCAATGCAACGCGATCCACTGTGAATCTCACGCAGCTGTGTTCTCCACATGGATATATGGGATTAAGGAGAAAGTTGTTAACCCCTTCGCTTGGGAGACTGGCACTTTTCTTACCTCCATTAAATACACATTTCTTATCTTTATCTGTTTAATTTTTATCTTGATAATGTTCATATTTCATACCTCAGTCATGTACATATTTATTATCTTGATCTTCTTCTTCTTCTCTTCCTTTGGATGAAGTGTTGGGGTATAATGTTTATCTTCATCATGTGTTTAATGTTTATCTTGATTATGTCATCATGAAGATATCTCTTACTTCCATCATGTATGTACTACTACTACTGGCACCTGGCCGTCTTGACAGATGATAGTTTGTTAAATTGTGTTTCAAAAAAGGCATAACAACCTCTCCATAGTACAAAGCCCGGGCTGAATTGTGGAGATCATGTGTTGATCCCTCTCTCGGCGTGCCTAGTTTACTCCAGAGGAGAGGTAACACCAATACATCTGGAACAAACACAAGCTGCAGAAGCTGCCAGATCAGCAAAGCAATGCTCTAACTGTCCACCTGTCAGAGCTTCGATCCTAGACCAGTTGCCAACCAAGTCTGGTTTGCCCTGCAGTGATGTTTAATCTTTAGGTTGCATTTCCTTGCACCAGGATAATGCTTTTACCCTCCTAACTGCACTCCTCTGTGGGGTACCAGGTTTGGTGAGTGCCGCCCAGCATTCGGTGCTGACAGAAAACAGGTAGTACCATCTACTGCCATACAGTTACTCAGTCATATCTGACTTAAAGCTGACTTATAACCACTGTATGCATTGTTCATATTTTGTATACATGTCTTACCTCCATTATATGTGTATTTTCATTGGCACTTGCCGTCTTGACAGACGATAGTTTGTAAGGGATGGAGTTATTGCCTCTCCATAGCACAAAGCCTGGGCTAAAATATAGAGATCATGTGTTGCCCATGCAGCATGATCCCTCTCTCTGCCTGCCTAGTTCACTCCAGAGGAAAGGTAACACTTCTACATCTGGAACAAGACAAGCTGCAGAAGCTGCCGGATCAGCAAAGCAATGCTCTAATTTTCCGCCTGTCGGAGCTTCGATCCTAGACCAGCCGCCAACCAAGGCTTAGGGCCTGGTCTGCCCTGCCATGACACTTTGTCTTTAGGTTGCATTTCCTCGCACCAGGGTAAGGCTTATACCCTCCCAATTGCGCTCTTCCGCCCGAAGCCATTGGCACAATGTGGGGTGTCGGGTTTGGTAAGCGCCGCCCAACGTTCGGCGCTAACAGAAAGCAGGTAGTACCATCTACTATGTGTATTTTATATCTTCATTATGTACACATTTCTTACCTCACTAATGTACACATTAACAAAATATCACATATGTAGTCCTCATCTTCATGACGTCTGCATTTCTGATTTCACTGACTCAACTCTTTACAACAGGAGCAAGTCGAGGAGATGAAGAAGAAAGAAGAGAGGACGGAGAAGCAGATGTCAGAGGTCATTGCAGAAAACAAGCGTTTGGTGGAGCCGTTACAGAAAACTCGAGACGAGGTGGAGAGCCTCAGAAGACAGCTGATCAACTATGAGAAAGACAAAGAAATTCTCAAGGTAATTGTGTGTGTTTGGAGCCGCGGTGGAGCAGTAGCTAGATGCACGCCTGCCAGTCCGATCATCATGGGTTTGATATTCATCACTGTGGATTCTAATTTTTAAAAATTTAATTGGGTTCCCTGTAGGACCCAGCCTTAAATGGGCACCAGAAAAAAATCCGTAGACGTAAATATGGGCGGTGTGTTACTGATCACATGACCATACTAAGCAGATTTGTATGCTTAATAAGGTAAAGAAGGGAGTGTTTCGTGTAGAATGACTTGTCTCGCTTCAGAGGTCACAAATTGTGAGATTTGTATGGATTTTCTGCCCTAGTCATGCAGGAGTGTGGGGGAATGAACAAGCTGATAGGTTGGCAGGGAATGCACCTCTCGGTGGTAGAATACCTATGGAGAAGGGAGATGGAGTTGAGCACCTGTGAAATCAGGTGGAGAAGGCTGGGGAATAGACTGAGCACCTGTATGTGGAGAGAATGATATGGTAGGGGATCGGCAGGGGCTCTGGATGAATCTCAAAACTGAAAGGGAAGACCAGGAGAACTTTCAATCAGTTGGCAGTTGGAACCAGTAGCAGTATGACACTTCGCTGACCATTGAAAGAGGGGATGGAGCACGTGTGGGAATTTCCTGAGTGCAGTGATGTCGTTTCTGAGCTCAACTCCACCCACATCAGTCACCGACTGCCTATTGGTCTGTAAACATATGGATCTAGCACCATATGTCCCATGCAGTTTAAGGCATGACAAGAGTCCTTTACTTTACTTACCAAATCTTGTGTGTTAGCGTAATCTTGTGTGTTAGTGTAATCTTGTGTGTTAGCATGATACTGTGTATTAGTGTAATATTGTGTGTTAGTGTAATATTGTGTGTTTGTGTAATCTTGTGTGTTAGTGTAATCTTGTGTGTTTATGTAATATTGTGTGTTAGTGTAATCTTGTGTGTTAGCGTAATCTTGTGTGTTAGTGTAATCTTGTGTGTTAGCATGATACTGTGTGTTAGTGTAATATTGTGTGTTAGTGTAATATTGTGTGTTTGTGTAATATTGTGTGTTAGTGTAATCTTGTGTGTTAGTGTAATCTTGTGTGTTTATGTAATATTGTGTGTTAGTGTAATCTTGTGTGTTAGTGTAATCTTGTGTGTTAGTGCAATCTTGTGTGTAGCATCACAAACATGGAGGATAGGCAGTGAAACAGTTAAGGCATCTGTATGTTTATACTCGTGGCTACCACTGCATTCGCATTTTTCTCATGTTGGACTGGTAGTTTTTGTTTCCGTCGCTCTGCTACTGAGTTGAGTGCATGGCGTGAAGCTGTGTGCTGTGAATTTTGTGTGAAATGCTTTTAATCTGTCCAAGGTTGTGGAGCGTGAGCTGCATGTTCAGAGCAATGGCGGATGGCTATGTCCCAGAATTGACCAGTTGACCAGTTTTTAAGCCTTATGCAGAAATGTTTGGCTGCTGGTCTTCTGGTTGACTGCCGCTTCCTTTGGCGATGAACTGTGCTTTAGTGGTGGACTGTTGGTTTGGCATTCTGGAGACACAGTGAAGTGTTTTTTACATCTGTCCGAGGTGTTTGTGGGGCGAACTGCGTTCTCGAAAATTGGTGTAGCTTGCTAGATAACATCAAGAAACGAAACGACAGCATCTGAAGATATCTGCATGTGTGGCGGTTGGTGTGTCATGGAGGCAACTGGTTTTTCTTGCCTTATGCAGAAATGTGTGGCTGCTGGTTTTCTAGTGACTGCTGTTTCCACGATGATGAACTGTGTTTTCGTGGAGGACTTTTGTGTTGGCATTTAGTGCAGTGGGATGTTTCTTTACATCTGTCCGCAGTTGTTTTGTTTCATGGGCTACAGTTCGGAGAAAAAATGGTGTGGCTGGCTAGAGAACATCTATAAACGGAACAACAACATCTAGACATATCAAGTCTTTGTAGTTGAACATATGGTTGGGAAAGTGACTGCCGCTTCCTTCAAGGATTAACTGTATGTTTTGCAGAGGACTTTTGTGATGACATTCTGGCGGCGGCATTATGCACAGTGTGCCTGAGCAGGCCGTTGTTTGTCGAGACGCCTGTCTTTTCCACTTTTCACATGGGGTAGTGAGGAAAATTTTATGCGATATTCACTGGCACAGGAACGGAGCATAATGGAAATGACCCTTTGCTGTGATGTTGGAACCGTGACTAATGACTAATGACTAATGTGTGTAGCGTAATCTTGTGTGTTAGTGTAATTGTATGTATTAGTGTAATCTTGTGTGTTAGGGTAATCTGGTGTGTTAGTGTAATCTTGTGTGTTAGTGTAATCTTGTGTGTGCCGTAATCTTGTGTGTTAGTGTAATCTTGTATGTAGTGTAATCTTGTGTGTTAGTGTATTCTTGTGTGTTAGTGTAATCTTGTGTGTTAGTGTGATATTGTGTGTTAGTGTAATCTTGTGTGTGCCGTAATCTTGTGTGTTAGTGTAATCTTGTGTGTAGTGTAATCTTGTGTGTTAGTGTGATATTGTGTGTTAGTGTAATCTTGTGTGTGCTGTAATCTGGTGTGTTAGTGTAATCTTGTGTGTTAGTGTAATCTTGTGTGTTAGTGTAATCTTGTGTGTGCCGTAATCTGGTGTGTTAGTGTAATCTTGTGTGTTAGTGTAATCTTGTGTGTGCTGTAATCTGGTGTGTTAGTGTAATCTTGTGTATTAGTGTAATCTTGTGTGTTAGTGTAATCTTGTGTGTTAGTGTAATCTTGTGTGTGCCGTAATCTGGTGTGTTATTGTAATCTTGTGTGTTAGTGTAATCTGGTGTGTTAGTGTAATCTGGTGTGTTAGTGTAATCTTGTGTGTTACTGTAATCTGGTGTGTTAGTGTAATCTTGTGTGTTAGTGTAATCTTGTGTGTTAGTGTAATCTGGTGTGTTAGTGTAATCTGGTGTGTTAGTGTAATCTTGTGTGTTAGTGTAATCTGGTGTGTTAGTGTAATCTTGTGTGTTAGTGTAATCTTGTGTGTTAGTGTAATCTTGTGTGTTAGTGTAATCTTGTGTGTGCCATAATCTGGTGTGTTAGTGTAATCTTGTGTGTTAGTGTAATCTTGTGTGTTAGTGTAATCTTGTGTGTGCCATAATCTTGTGTGTTAGTGTAATCTTGTGTGTAGTGTAATCTTGTGTGTTAGTGTAATCTTGTGTGTAGTGTAATCTTGTGTGTAGTGTAATCTTGTGTGTTAGTGTAATCTTGTGTGTTAGTGTTATCTTGTATATAGTGTAATCTTGTGTGTTAGTGTATTCTTGTGTGTTAGTGTAATCTTGTGTGTTAGTGTAATCTTGTGTGTTAGTGTGATATTGTGTGTTAGTGTAATATTGTGTGTTAGTGTAATCTTGTGTGTAGCGTAATCTTGTGTGTTAGTGTAATCTTGTTTGTTAGTGTAATCTTGTGTGTTAGTGTAATCTTATATGTAGTGTAATCTTGTGTGTAAGTGTAATCTTGTGTGTTAGTGTAATCTTGTGTGTTAGTGTAATCTGGTGTGTTAGTGTAATTTGTGTGTTACTGTAATCTGGTGTGTTAGTGTAATCTTGTGTGTTAGTGTAATCTTGTGTGTTAGTGTAATCTGGTGTGTTAGTGTAATCTGGTGTGTTAGTGTAATCTTGTGTGTTAGTGTAATCTGGTGTGTTAGTGTAATCTTGTGTGTTAGTGTAATCTTGTGTGTTAGTGTAATCTTGTGTGTGCCGTAATCTGGTGTGTTAGTGTAATCTTGTGTGTTAGTGTAATCTTGTGTGTTAGTGTAATCTTGTGTGTGCCGTAATCTTGTGTGTTAGTGTAATCTTGTGTGTAGTGTAATCTTGTGTGTTAGTGTAATCTTGTGTGTAGTGTAATCTTGTGTGTAGTGTAATCTTGTGTGTTAGTGTAATCTTGTGTGTTAGTGTTATCTTGTATATAGTGTAATCTTATGTGTTAGTGTATTCTTGTGTGTTAGTGTAATCTTGTGTGTTAGTGTAATCTTGTGTGTTAGTGTGATATTGTGTGTTAGTGTAATATTGTGTGTTAGTGTAATCTTGTGTGTAGCGTAATCTTGTGTGTTAGTGTAATCTTGTTTGTTAGTGTAATCTTGTGTGTTAGTGTAATCTTATATGTAGTGTAATCTTGTGTGTAAGTGTAATCTTGTGAGTTAGTGTAATCTTGTGTGTTAGTGTAATCTTGTTTTAGTGTAAACGTGTGTGTGTTAATGTAATATTGTGTATTAGTGTATTCTTGTGTGTTAGTGTAATCTTGTGTGTTAGTATAATCATGAGAATCCACTTGTTCACTCAGTAAATCACACTTGTAAGTCCACTTTTTTATCCAGAAAATCACTCTTGTGAGTCCATTTATTCAAACAGTAAATCACACTTGCGAATTCTCTTGTTCATGCAGTAAATCACACTTTTAAATTCACTTTTTTATGCAGTAAATCACACTTGTGAGTCCACTTGTTTATCCAGTAAATCACACTTGTGAATCCACTTGTTCATGCAGTAAATCACACTTGTGAGTCCACTTGTTCACTCAGTAAATCACACTTGTGAGTCTACTTGTTCATGCAACAAATCACACTTTTATGCAAGGTGGAGTACCTGTTTATCCCCCACGATCAGGGTTACGTAAAGCCATGGGTACAGGTGGTGTATGAAGTTGAAGAGCAGTCAACAGATAGTCACGATGGTAGGCAGGGGATCTCTTTTTTTGGGATACAATGGCTACGGTCATCGACCATTACGGTCACTGCTAGGAAGGATGCAATGGCAAACTACCTTCTTTACAGATGCTATGAATATCATGTGCTGCAGTCTTATCGATAATCAGAGAAATGGTGTAAATGGGTGCTCTATAGGAGCAACCTCGCCCGGTAGGGGTAGTCATGTGCACCAGGTGACTCCAGACCGTCATCAGGCGACTGAGTGCAAAAGAGTATCAACATTGAAAGTAGGAACTTGTAATGTAAGAACTATGAGTGGGGATGGGAAATTTGATAACATTAAGAATGAAATGAGATTAAATATTAACCTGTTAAGTATATGTGAGACCAGATGGACAGGAATGGGCATTATAACATCTAAGGAAAATAGAATAATCTATTCTGGTGGAGAGAAACAACAGCGAGGAGTAGCAATTATAATGGATACAGAGAGATCAAAATCAATCAAAGGATATTGGACTGTATCAGACAGAGTGTTACTGGTGAAGTTAAGTGGAAACCTTTTGATGTCAATGTCGTACAAGTTTATGCACCAACAGCAAACAGTAGTGATGATTGCATTGATGAATTTTATAGTGATTTAGAGAAAGCCTTCAAGAAATGCAAGAATTCTGGAGTAAATATAATAAAGGGTAACTTGAATGCCAAAGTTGGAAATCAACAGGATGGATGCATAGTAGGCAAGTATGGACTAGGGGAACAGAATGAAAGAGGTTGCAGACTTGTACAGTGGGCAAAAGAGAATGATTTGATTATTGGAAACACCTGGTATCAACAGCACCCAAGGAGATTATGGACATGGAGGAGTCCTGATCATAAGATCAGAAATCAGATTGATTACATCCTCATCAACAGAAGATTTCAAAATGCCTTAAAAGTTGCCAAAACTATACCAAGCACAGACTGCTACAGCGACCATAGATTAATCTTCAGCAATTTACATATACAATTAAAGAAAGTCAAATATTCACCAAGAAACACAAAATTTGATCTACAGGCACTGAAGAGTGAGGAAATAAAAGATAAATTCAACGTAAAGAACAGGAACCTTGGAATGTGATCAACATAGAACAATTAGTATAATGAGTCACATCACAAAGATCTTGCTACGAATTATCATGCAAAGAGTGAGGAAGAAAATACAACCTGAAATAGGGGAAGAACAATGAGGATTTGTAGAAGGAAAGGGTACAGTAAATGCTGTGTATATGCTGCAAACAGTTATTGAACGTGCTATAGAAGTAAACAAGGATATACATCTTTACTTTATTGACTACACAAAGGCGTTTGATAGAGTTAGACATGTCAACATGGTGGATATGCTTGCAGATCTACAAATTGATGGGAAAGACATCAGACTTATAAAAAACATATATTGGAAACAACAAGCTGCCATAAGGATTGATAATGAAGTGGGACAATATCAACCTATTAAGAGAGGTGTTAGGCAGGGATGTGTAATGTCTCCAGATCTTTTTTCCCTATACAGTGAAAATATTTTCAGAAATGTAGAAGACATAAATGTAATCAGCATTGGAGGGCGAAACATAAATAACATTAGATATGCAGATGATACAGTATTGATTGCAGACAATGCACAGGATCTGCAACAATTAGTAGACGCGATTGTTGTCCACAGTGAGCAGCTGGGGTTGGAATTAAATTGTAAGAAGACACAGGTTATGGTCGTCACTAGGAAGAACGAAGTACCACAATGTAATATACAAGTAAATGGGAATATTCTTCAACAAGTGAATCGGTACAATTATCTCGGAACAGTCATAACATCTGATGGGAGATGCCTTGAAGAGATTAGAACAAGAATCGCCATGGCGAAAGTAGCCTTTAGCAAGATGAAAAACATTCTGACCAATAAAAAGATGTCAATTGAAACGAGAAAGAGAGTGTTGAGGGGATACATAGAGCCTGTTCTTTTGTATGGATGTGAAACTTGGACAATGTGCAGTCAAGCTGAAAAACATTTGATGGCTGCAGAAATGTGGTTTCTGAGGAAAATGCAAAGAATACCATGGACAGATAGAAAAACCAATGACCAAGTACTACAGGAGACAAATGAAAATCGTAGATTGATTAGAGAAATTAGACGTAGACAGTCAAAATTTTTTGGACATGTTATGAGAAGAAATGGACTGGAGAACTTAGTGACAACTGGCAAGATCGAAGGGAACAGACCAAGAGGAAGACCGAGAGGAAAATACCTGGATGGCTTGGCCACATGGCATGGATGAGACAGGAACACTGAGCTGATCCACGACTCTGGTGATCGAGTGAAATGGTGAGTCATGGCCGCCCACGCTTTCCGGCATGGCACATGATTGATTGATTGAAAGAACAGATGTGATGCATTGTCCAATATGGAAATATTATTTCAAGTTATCAGCGACCAATGGGAAATATTAAAGAAATCAGTCAACCAAACTGCAGACACAACTATCCCAAAAATAAAGATAATACTACGCAAGAAATGGATGATGGATGACATCTTAAAACTCATGGAAGTAAGAAGAAATAACACAAATAACAAGGAAAAATATGAAGAGATTCACAGGAAAATTAGGAAGCTATGCAAAGAGGCAAAAGAAACATGGCTTGAGGAAAATTGCAAGGAAATTGAAAACCAACACAACACCCGGAATACCAAATTAATGCACAAAAGAATTAATGACATTACTAACAAAAGAGATACAGGGAAGTTTCAAGATGGCAGTGTAAACCGCGTCGCTTCGATTCAGAGATTTAATTATGTGTTCTGTGCGTGTTTCTTAACATCAATGTGTTCAAATAAGGATGAACCTACGACAGGTCCAGCAAATTGGTAGGGAATTTATTTGTTTAAGTACTATTGCTCGAGAATTATGGAGGAAATTGAAAGACAAACGCAACTCTATCAGCGTTCACGCCGGAAACACACCGAAGACGAACAACAACAAGCGACTAACAACTGCTAAACTTCGAAATAGAAAGGAGATTTTCGCGACTTGGAATGTTACTGGTCTAGGATATAAGGAACCAGCTCTCATAGAGTTTATGAAAAAAATCAAATATTGAAATATTAGGACTCGCAGATACTAGGAAAAAGGGGCAGAACACGAAACAAATACATGAAGGTTACGTTCTTATATGGAGTATTGGAGTGGCGTCGACCAGCGAGCTACAGCTAAACATGGAGTGGGTTTTTTGTTACATCCAGACAAAGCTAAAGCCATTATCAACACTAAATTTATATTGGAAAGGATAATACTAGTACAGATCAAAGAAGGAAATAGAACAACAACTTTTATACAAATATACGCCCCATGTAACGATACTTACAGCGACGAAGACGAGTATTTTGATAAACTTGCAGACATGTAAATAATGTCAGGGAGACAGATGAACTTATTGTGATGGGTGTTTTAACGGATGAATAGGCACACGAAGAACACCATGGGATGAATGCATGAGGCCATTCAGCAACACAGAGACTGAATGTAACAGCAATGGTCAACATCTACTCAACATATCCTCCGAACATGGTCTACTAATAGCAAATAGTTTTTTCAACATCGTCATAGCCACACCAAAACTTGGTATAAATGGAATGACATAGACCAAGCATCTCAAATTGACGTTATTCTAATTAGGAAATCAGACAGAAGACTACTATTAGATTCAAGAGCACTCCCAAATACAGATGTTGATGCTGATCACAAACCAGTCATAATAAAAAAGATTTCAACATACAGGAAAATAAGAAACAAAAAGGTAACAACACATATCATCAATTACAGGAGGCTTCAGGAAAATATGGTTAAAGACGATTTCAATCAAGAAATCAAAAACCTACATAAGAACATCCCTGATGACCACTCAAGCGTAGATAAGGAATGGACATGTTTCAAGGCTGCCATGCTCGACACACTGGAAAATAAATGTGGAACAAAGAAAGTAGGGCAGGACAAAAGATTAAGAACAGCCTGATGGAACAACGAAGTTAAAGATAGCATATTCAATAAGAAGGTAGCATTCAAAAAGTGGATCACAACTAAATCTGAACAAGACTATGTTACTTATAGAATAGCATGACATAATGCCAAACGAACAATTAGAGCATCTAAAGATGAATCCTGGAGAATATACGGTGAACAGATGGCGACCCTTAGCAAAGACTACCCAAGAGAATTTTATAAACGTGTCAACATAATGAGAAACAAAGATGCATGCTACAACCCAACCACTGTCATAAACAGTGAAAGAGGTACCAATCTCAAACCTGGACTTTATCCAAATTACACCTTCGCAAAATCAACACCTGCGAAAGGAGATGCCTGAGGAGAGCTGCCAACTTAACAATCCGAGACCGAGTAAGAAATGCTATTATCAGACAGACTGTGGGATCAACACCTTGTGCCACATTTATTGAAAGACAGAAGATCAAGTGGTTTGGCCATGTCATTAGAATGCAACATCAGCAACTACCATCACTGGCCTTACATCAAAGATCATTTGCGACGAGACCACGAGGACGTCCAAGAAGAAAATGGATTGACGACATCAAGGACATTGTACAACCACAAGGAATGACACTATCCAGTGCCGCCCACTGGGCGCTGGAACGCAAATTATTCCTCCCCACGATTCTTGACGGCAGAAGTGGAAGATGATGATGATGATGATGACTAACAAAAGAACACACACATCAACGGGTTGCCTAAAAACCAAAGATGGCAAAAATCATAATAGAAAAAGATCAGATTTTACATGCGTGGTCAGATTATGTGAAAGACCTTAATGATGATACATGAAAAGAACAATATGATCATCAACATAATAATGAAGGACCATCAATTTTGAAGATGGAATTTCAGAATGATTTTAACCATATGAGGCAAGACCCCGGGTACAGATCATATTTTTTGACTACACAAAGGCTTTCAATAAAGCGAGACATGTCAACATGATAAGGATGCTTGAAGATCTACAAATTAATAGGTTTTAAAAGACTTTAGACTTGTAAAAGACATATATTGGAAACAACAAGCTGCCACCAGAATTGATAACGATGTAGGTCAATATCAGCCTTTTAAAAGAGGTGTGAGACAGGGATGTGTAATGTCTCCAGATCTTTTTTCCCTGTACAGTGAAAATATTTTCAGACATATAGAAGATATGGAAGGAATCAACATTGGGGGACGATACATCAATAACATTAGATATGCAGATGATACAATCTTGATTGCAGACAATGAACAGGACCTGCAAAATTTGGTAGATGCAGTTGTTGCACACTATGAACAGCTAGGGTTGGAACTGAATATTAAGAAGACACAGATTATGGTCGTCACTAGGAAGAACGAAGTACCACAATGTAATATACAAGTAAATGGGGATATTCTTCAACAAGTGAATCAGGTACAATTATCTTGGAACAGTCATAACATCTGATGGGAGATGCCTTGAAGAGATTAGAACAAGAATTGCCATTGCGAAGGTAGCCATTTGCAAGATGAAAAACATACTGACCAATAAAAAGATATCAATTGAAACGAGAAAAAGAGTATTGAAGTGCTACATAGAACCTGGACAATGAGCAGTCAAGTTGAAAAACATCTGATGGCTGTGGAAATGTGGTTTCTGAGGAAAATGCAAAGAATACCATGGACAGACAGAAAAACCAGTGAACAAGTCTTTCAAGAAACAAATAAAGATCGTAAACTGATTAGAGTCATTAGACGTAGACAGTCAAAATTCTTTGGACATGTTATGAGAAGAAATGACTTGGAGAACTTGGTTACGACTGGCAAGATCGAAGGGAAGAGACCAAGGGGAAGACCGAGAAGTATATACCTGGATGGCTTGGCCATGTGGCATGGTCAAGACAGGAACACGGAGCTGTTCCACGACTCTGGTTATCGAGTGTGATGGCAGAACATGACTGCCGACGCTTACCGGCATGGCACATGATGGATGGATGGATGGATAGTTCATTCAGTAAATCACACATATTAGTTGACTTGTTCACTCAGTGACTTACACTTGTGAGTCCACTTGTTCACTTAGTAAATCACACTTGTGAGTCCTTAGAGTCATCACACTTGTGTAAGAAGTAAATCACACTTGTGAGTCCACCTGTTCAAGAAGTAAATCACTTTTGTGAATCATGCTTGTTCACTCAGTGACTTACACTTGTTAGTCCACTTGTTCAAACAGTAAATCATACTTTTAAATCCACTTGTGCACTAAGTAAATCACACTTGTTCATCCACAACAGCCACCTCAACATCACATGAACCTTTAACAGTTACTATATAGTCACCTGTTATTTTGTTTTCTCTATTTTGTTTTAATCAGATGGCAAAAGCTCGGCTGAAATTAATGTCTGATGATTTCAAGAACCTTCGATGGGAGAATGAAGTCTTAGAGCAGCGTTTTCAAAAGGTAGGTCAGAGGTCAATGTTTTTGTAGTCTGCTCCTGTGTGTCCTGGTCCTGCGATTGTAGTTCTCTTCCGTCTCGTCTTGATTCATAACCTAGGAGATCATATAATGATCATCCATGCTACATTCATGGCTCAGTGGCGAAGGGGTTATAGATGCAGTACCACGCATACCACGTTTGAAACACAGCTGTGGGTGATTTGGCAGCAGACCGCCTTGCGTTGATTTTTATGAAATGGTATGGGTGCCGGTCGTTCAGAAAGCAGATGGCAAACTACTGAACGTAAACTTGCCAAGAGATCACAAACAGCATAAAATTTCTGGGGTTGACTGCGATGTCCTGTAAAGGATATGTAAGTAACTAACTTATGCTACATTCGGTAAAACATGCTTTCACATCTTTTGCCAGTATTTCAGTCTCTGCTGGGGGGTTTTCCTCTCCATTTATAAATAATATCTGCCCAGAGATGTGATGTCTGAAAGGAATGGTGTGAATACCTTGGACCACCAGAGTAACTAACAATGATTGCTTGGAAAAGGCTTAGTTAAAATAGAACGTTATGTACACCTATAAAAAAGAAGCTTGCGTCTGTTGTAAAGAGCTAGCGAATGTGACTTGCATACCATGTTCGAAATTAGCTACAGGTTGTTTTTAAGCAGACTGTCTTGTGTTGATTATGAACACAGGTATGAGCGTCAGTTGTTACGAAATCACTGACAAACTACTGAACGTGGACTTGCCTTGTAAATCATCAACAGCTATAAAGTGCTGGGGTTGATTGCAATGCCCTGTAAAGGACATACTAACTTGATCAGAAAGAAACAAACAGCATTCTGTGGTCATATAATGAGAATAGAGCCATTGGAAAACATCCAGACAATGGGAACTATCAGTGGGAGGGGAGCCAGACCAAGAGAAATGATGCTGTATGGACTGAGATGGGGGCATGGAGGAATACCATCAGTAGAGTTGATCCAGAACACCAAGGACTGAGATCTGTGGAGAGACATAAATGTCTGTTGGTAACATGTTATATACATGGTGATGATGATCCATCCAATGAGTTATTGATCTTTTATCATCTGCTTCCAGGGACTGTTCCAGTAGTATAGCATTGGACACGTCATTTAGTCTTGATTCATGACCATAACATTGCTGGAGGATTATCTATTAAAAAGTCAAACTTGTAGCAGAGATATATTCAGGAGTCAAACTTATAACAGAGATATATTAAAAAGTCAAACTTGTAGCAGAGATATATTCAGGAAGTCAAACTTATAACAGAGATATATTAAAAAGTCAAACTTGTAGCAGAGATATATTCAGGAGTCAAACTTATAACAGAGATATATTAAGAAGTCAAACTTGTAGCAGAGACAGAGGAAGATTATATATTCAACAGTCAAACTTGTAGCAGACTTAAAATTTGTTTTGTTTGTTTTTAAATATTGCATATCCCTTCCAGGACGTTGCAGTCAACACCAGCATTTTTCAGCTGCTGTTAATGTACTAGGCAAGATTACGCTCAGTAGTTTGCCATTGCTTTCTGAGTGGCTGGCTCATATACCCCCGTAATTTACCAATGCGGCAAGAACCGCTACCAATTGACACGCAGGTTACCTTCCTCACGTGGATATACAGGATTACGGAGAAAGACGTTAGCTCCTAGGCCAGGGAGACCGGCTTAAAGTTAGTTATCCTTTAAAGTCAACACCAGCATTTTTTGCTATTGTGATCTCTTGGCAAGTTTACGTTCAGTAGTTTGCCATTGCTCTCTGAACGACTGGCACCCATATCATTTCATAAAAAACCAACGCAAGGCAGTTGCTGCCAAATCACCCCCAGCTGTGTTTCGAAACGGGTTTGCAAGATTACGAACTGCATCGGTAACCCCTTCATCACGGAGCCGGCAGCAGAGATAAAGGAGGATGATATATTCCACATGTTTCAGGAATTAGTCAGATATAGCTGAGCTACCGTATGACAGTAGACGGTACTACCAGAGGATGATATATTCCACATGTGTCAGGTCTTAGTCAGATATGAGTGAGATACCGTATGACAGTAGACGGTACTACCTGCTTTCTGTTAGCGCTGAATGTTGGGCGGCGCTTACCAAACCCGACACCCGACATTGTATCAATGGCTTCGGGTGGAGGAGAGTAATTGGGAGGGTACAGACCTTATCCTGGTGCAAGGAAATGTAACCTAAAGACTAAATGTCATGGCATGGCCCTAAGCCTTGGTTGGCAGCTGGTCTAGGATCAAAGCTCTGAAAGGCGGACTGTTAGAGCATTGCTTTGCTGATCCAGCAGCTTCTGCAGCTTGTCTTGTTCCAGATGTATTGGTGTTACCTTTCCTCTGGAGTGAACTAGGTAGTCCAAGAGATGGATCATACTGCATGGGCAACACATGGTCTCTATATTTCAGCTCAGGCTTGTGCTATGCAGAGGTAAAACTCCATCCCTGGTCTTACAGCACCAATTGGTCTGATCAGTCACAATCACTATTGCCAGCGGTTGTAGTTATTATGCCTTTTTTGAAGCACAATGTAACAAACTATCGTCTGTGAAGATGGCAAAGTGCCAATGAATGATATATTCAACAGTTAAACTTGTAGCAGAGATATATTTAAAAAGTCAAACTTGTAGCAGAGATAAAAGAGGATTATATATTCAACAGTCAAACTTGTAGCAGAAATAAGAGTTAGTTGCATATCCTTTACAGGAAGTTGCAGTCAACACCAGCATTTTCTTACAGTTCTGATTTCTTGGCAAGTTTACGTTCAGTAGTTTGCCGTTGCTTAGCAGAGATAAAGGAGGATTATGTATTAAAAGGGAAAACTTATAGCGAGATAAAGCAGAAAGATTCATTTTATGGCTACTTGTGGTAGTAGACATAGCAGGAAGATTAATTTCAAGTTAGAACTGTAGTAGTAGTTAAAGCAGGAAGGTTTATTTCATACAGGTTTGTAGCTGAAGATAGAAAAAAAATAACATTTATGTCATGCAAGTTTGTAACTGAAGATAAAAAAGGAAGGTTTATTTCACGCAGGTTTGTAGCTGAAGATAAAACAGTAAGATTTATTTCATGCAGGTTTATAGACAAAGATAAAACAGGAATATTTATTTCATGCAGGTTTGTAGCTGCAGATAAAAAAGAAGGTTTATTTCATGCAGGTTTGTAGCTGAAGATTAAATAGGGAGATTTGTTGAGAACATCCATGAGAACACCACGGGTGGATAGAAAGAGCAATGAAGATATCTTGAAAGAAGTTAACCCACAAAGATAAAATATGAATAAATCTAATGGAACTGCGGTAAAGTCATGGAAATGTAAACAATATAAAATAACACAAAGTAATTCAGCTTTACAGAACAGAATTATGTAATTCTGTTATGTAAAGCTGCATTACTTTGTGTTATTTTATATTGTTTATATTTCCACAGCTTTACTGCAGTTCCATTAATTCAACGGGCAAGATGCGTTTACCTGCAAAGCGTAGTGGAAAATAATGAGCATGGCAAGGCACGTAGAGCACCCTGGTCATCCACTGCACCTGTATTCATCTCCAGTTGACTTGACTTGTCTTGCCACTGAACTCAGATGGACTTAGGCGAGAGAGTGAGGTCGACGAATTGCGCAACTCTTCCTCACTTTAATCCAATTAATCGCGCAAGTCATTCTTCATCCAACTTCATATATCACCTTCAAGCCCTGTGGTGATGGGTGAGCAGCGAAGCGGCAGGCATGGGTACGCTGGCAGTCGTAGTCACAGACCTGCACACAGGCAGCTCAGGCCATATGGTCGTCTTCTACTGACCGGAGCAGCAGTGGGATTCGGCAGCCCCCTGAGTGACTAAACAGCAATCTATAGGAACACTCTGCTCATCTCCATAGCATGAGGAAGGGGCTAGAAAAGGTGCCCTAAACATTGTCTGCTCCATCATTACCTAACCAGCTAGCCGCGGTTGGTGGGTACCCTATACTGCGGTCGACATACAAACAAAGTAAAAACAGGTAAAGCTAAAAGAGCTAACCATATTCCCTTGACAATCGGAACTTGGAATGTACGCACCCTACTTGATAGAGACGGCGCGTCGGGCCCAGAGAGACGAACAGCACTGATTGGGAGAGAGTTGGGCAGGTACAACATCGACATTGCAGCCTTGAGCGAGACACGACTTGCAGAAGAAGGCCAAATCTGTGAAGTAGGTGCCGGCTACACATTCTTCTGGAGTGGAAGGAAAAGCGAGGAAAGACGCCAATCCGGTGTGGGATTTGCCATTAAGTCGGCCCTGGTTGGCAAACTAGCTGAATTTCCGAAGGCTATAAATGACAGGCTTATGACTATTAAGTTACCCCTGCTGAAAGGAAAGAAGAATGCCACCATCATGAGTGTCTATGCACCAACCATGACAAATGAAGATGACGTCAAAAACAAGTTCTGTGAAGACCTGCACAACGTATTAACATCTGTTCCCAAAGGAGACAAACTTATACTCCTTGGGGACTTCAATGCCAGCGTAGGCAAGGACACCGCCTCTTGGAGTGGCATCATTGGAAAGTACGGAGTCGGAAATTGTAACAGCAATGGGCTCCCCCTCCTTCAGACCTGTGCCAAACACGATCTCCTGATCACCAACACAATTTTCCGTCTTCCCACGAGAAATAGGACATCATGGATGCACCCTCGCTCTCGAAACACTGGCACCTCATTGACTATGTGATCGTCAGGAAGAGTGACAGACAAGACTTTCGGGTGAAAAAATCCATGTGTGGTGCTAAATGTTGGACAGACCATCGTCTCATTATCTCGAAAATAAATGTACACATCAAACCACCATGGTGTCCTCAAGGGGTAAAAATGCCAAAAAAAAAACAAAAAAAAATAAATGTCACCCGACTAAACAGCAAAAAAAAATGCAGTTTTTTTAAAACATGCTGGAAGACTGCCTCAAGCCAAATGCTGCAGCTAAACAGGATGTGGAAACAGAGTGGAGAGCCCTAAAGGAGATAATTTGCAACACTGCTATGAAAATCCTGGGTCCAGCCAAACAACACTTCTGTTGTTGTTTGTCCATCAAGAATGATGATGACCATTCATTTCATCCAGTGGGGTTGAAAGTGTGGAGCCGTGGGTTCTAAGATGGCTGATAAGGCCTATTTTGGCTCGAAATGTTCTTTGACAATGTGGACAAAGAATGCTTGACGTTTCTGGAGGAGGATTTCCTGCAGTGGTTTTTCTGTCCTGCCTTTTCTTTACAGCACTTGCAGTCCTGGTTGCCTCACACATTACTGCACCCTTGTGTAATGATGCACGCTACGAATTTCGGTCTCTGGCTGCAGTCTCCCAGGTGTCATGATGAATTCCAAAAGCATTCAGAGAGATTTTCAGAGTGTCTTTAAAGCGTTTCCTCTGGCCACCTTGGGAGCGTTTACCACAACGCAGTTCGCTGTAAAAAATTCGTTTAGGGAGCCTGTGATGCGAGTCATGTGACCAGCCCAGCGAATCTGATTCTTCATCAGTAGAGTGTGGATACTGGGCATGGATGCTCTTTCTAGGACTTCAGTGTCTGGGATCTTGTCTTGCTATTTAATCTTCAGTAGCTTCCTTAGGCAGACTGTGTGGAAGTGGTTTAATTTCCTAGTGTGTCGCTGATAAACAGTCCAGGTTTCACAAGCAGTGTGGATAATACAACTGCTTTGTAGACTTTTAGCTTTGTTTGCAGGCTTATTCCAGTTCTGTCCCATACATTCTTGTACAGTCTGCCAAAGGCCACACTGGCCTTGGAGATTCTTGCATTCACTTCGTCATCAATTGTGGCAGCTTGTGACACAGTGCTGCCAAGATAGGTGAATTTGTCCACAACACTTAGTCTATGACCAGTCACTTTGATATTCGGCACAGTGTGATTATTCCCTGGAGCTGGCTGGTACATAACTACAGTCTTCTCCAAGTTGATATTGAGCCCAAACACAGGCATGTGAGAAAGCTGTAACATTATGTTGCATGTCCACCTCTGAGTTGGCGTGTAGAGCGCAATCATCAGCAAACAGGAGCTCTCTGACAGTGTCGCTGTTAATTTTGGTTTTAGCTTTCAGCCTTGAATAATTTGAATAAGATTGAATAACTTTCCATCCATACGGTAGTTGATGTCTATTCCAATGTCATCATTCTCGAAGGCATTCATCAACATGGCTGAAAACATGAGGCTGAACAGTGTTGGTGCCAGGATACATCCTTGCTTCACTCCATTGGTGACAGGAAAGGGTTCAGACAGTTCACCATTTTCCGGTACTCTTGCCTGCATGCCATCATGAAATAGCCGCACTATTTGGACAGACTTTTTTGGACATCCATATTTTGCCATGATCTTCCACAGTCCTTCTCTGCTGACTGTATCAAAAGCCTTGGTAAGGTCAATGAAAGTGGAGAACATTTTGCAGTTCTGTTCCTGACATTTCTCTTGCAGCTGCCTTGCAGCGAAAATCATGTCAACAGTTCCACGTTCTTATCTGAAGCCACATTGACTCTCAGGAAGAAGACCTTGATCGAGATGGGCTGTGAGGCGATTGAGAAGAATTCTGGCGAGTATCTTCCCTGCAATTGAAAGCAAGGAGATGCCTCGGTGGTTGTCACAGGATTGACGGTTTCCTTTACGTTTGTAAAGGTGGACTATTGACGCGTCCTTGAAATTTTGTGGCATGGTCTCGTTAACCCATATGTTTGTAAAGACTTAGTGAAGCTGCTCTGTTAGGACCGGCCCACCTGCCTTGTATATCTCTGCTGGGATGAAGTCAGGACCAGGTGCCTTGCCGCTGGAGAGTTGCTGGATGGCTTTGTTTACTTCCACTATGGTTGGCAGGTCATCAAGTGTCTCATTTGTGGGAACTTGAGGAAGGCAGTTGATGGTTTCATCATTGAAGAAGGAAGTTGCATTTAAGATGTTGCTGAAATGCTCTGCCCAGCGTTGAAGGATTTCTTTCTTATCGGTGACCAATGTTCCCCCATCTGCACTGAGGAGGGGAGCTATTCCTGGTGATGTAGGACCATAGACCACTTTCAGTGAGTCGTAGAAGTTTTTCATATCATGTCTGTCAGCAAAGCCTTGAATTTCATCAGCTTTGCTGCTCAGCTAGGAGTCCCGCATGTGCCGAAGTTTCTGCTGCACTACTCTCTGAATGGCATCTTTTTTTATGTTGACTTCAGGTCATTCAAATGTGCCTTGAGAAGAAGATGTTTCTCGGCCAGCAATTGGTTGATGTCTTTAGAATTTTCATCAAACCAGTCTTTATGCTTTCGGGGGGCTGGACCCAGGATTTCCATAGCAGTGTTGTAAATTATGTCCTTTAGGGCTCTCCACTCTGTTTCTGTATCCTGTTTAGCTGCAGCATTTGGCTTGAGGCGGTCTTCCAGCATATTTTCAAACGACTGCTGCATTTTCTTGCTGTTTAGGCGGATGACATTTAGTTTTTTTTTTGCATTTTTACCCCTTGAGGATGCTGTGGTGGCCTGATGTGAATGTTTATTTTCGAGACAATGAGACGATGGTCTGTCCAACATTCAGTACCACACATGGATTTTGTTACCCGAACGTCTTGTCTGTCACTTCTCCTGACAATGACATAGTCAATGAAGTGCCAGTGGCCGCCTCAAGCCAAATGCTGCAGCTAAACAGGATGTGGAAACAGAGTGGAGAGCCCTAAACGAGATAATTTGCTACACTGCTATGAAAATCCTGGGTCCAGCCAAACAACACTTCTACAACTCACTGAAAGTGGTCTACGGTCCTCCATCACCAGGCATAGTTCCCCTCCTCAGTGCAGATGGGGGAACATTGGTCACTGATAAGAAAGAAATCCTTCAATGCTGGGCAGAGCATTTCAGCAACATCTTAAATGCAACTTCCTTCTTTGATGATGAAACCATCAACTGCCTTCCTCAAGTTCCCACTAATGATACACTTGATGACCTGCCAACCATATTGGAACTAAACAAAGCCATCCAGCAACTTTCCAGTGGAAAGGCGCCTGGTCCTGACTCCATCCCAGCAGAGATATACAAGGTAGGTGGGCCAGTCCTAATAGAGCAGCTTCACTAAGTCTTTACAAACATATGGGTGAACGAGACCATGCCACAAGATTTCAAGGACGCATCAATAATCCACCTTTACAAACGTAGAGGAAACCACCAATCCTGTTACAACCACTGAGGCATCTCCTTGCTCTCAATTGCAGGGAAGATACTCGCCAGAATTCTTCTCAATCGCCTCACAGCCCATCTCGATCAAGGTCTTCTTCCTGAGAGTCAATGTGGCTTCAGAAAAGAATGAGGAACTGTTGACATGATTTTCGGTGCAATGCAGCTGCAAGAGAAATGTCAGGAACAGAACTCTGAAATGTTCTCCACTTTCATTGACCTTACCGAGGCTTTTGATACAGTCAGCAGAGTAGGACTGTGGAAGATTATGGCGATGTATGGCTGTCCACAAAAGTTTGTCCAAATAATGCGGCTATTTCATGATGGCATGCAGGCAAGAGTACAGGAAAATGGTGAACTGTCTGAACCCTTTCCTGTCACCAATGGAGTGAAGCAAGGATGTGTCCTGGCACCAACACTGTTTAGCCTCATGTTTTCAGCCATGTTGATGAATGCCTTCGAGAACGACGACATTGGAATAGACATCAACTACCGCATGGATGGAAAGTTGTTCAATCTCAGAAGGCTGAAAGCCAAAACCAAAACTAACAGTGACACCGTCAGAGAGCTCCTGTTTGCTGATGATTGCGCTCTATACGCCAACTCAGAGGTGGACATGCAACACAATGTTTCAGCTTTCTCACATGCCTGTGCTAACTTTGGGCTCAATATCAACTTGGAGAAGACTGTAGTTATGTACCAGCCAGCTCCAGGGAAAAATCATACCGTGCCGAATATCAAAGTGAATGGTCACAGATTAAGTGTTATGGACAAATTCACCTATCTTGACAGCACTGTGTCACAAGCTGCCACAATTGATGACGAAGTGAATGCAAGAATCTCCAAGGCAAGCGTGGCCTTTGGCAGACTGTACAAGAATGTATGGGACAGAAATGGAATAAGCCTGCAAACAAAGCTGAAAGTCTATAAAGCAGTTGTATTATCCACACTGCTATATGCTTGTGAAACATGGACTGTTTATCAGTGACATGCTAGGAAATTAAACCACTTCCACACAGTCTGCCTTAGGAAGCTATTGAAGATTAAATGGCAAGACAAGATCCCAGACACTGAAGTTCTAGAAAGAGCGTCCATGCCCAGTATCCACACTCTACTAATGAAAAATCAGATTCACTGGGCTGGTCACTTAGCTCGTATGCCAAATCACAGGCTCCCTAAACAAATTTTTTACGGTGAGCTTGCGTTGTGGTAAACGCTCCCAAGGCGGCCAGAGGAAACGCTTTAAAGACACTCTGAAAATCTCACTGAAAGCTTTTGGAATTCGGCTTGACACCTTGGAGACTGCTGCTAAAGACCGTAATTTGTGGCGTACATCATAAGGTGCCGTCACTTTGAAGTAACCAGGACTGCAAGAGCTGTGAAGAAAAGACTGGGCAGAAAAACCACTGCAGGAGATCCTCCTGGAACATCAAGCATTCTTTAGCCCATATTGTCAAAGAACATTTCGAGCCAAAATAGGTCTTATCAGCCATCTTAGAACTCATGGCTCCATACTTTCAACCCCACTGGATGAAATGAATGGTCATCATCATTCTTGATGGACAAACAACATGTAATTCTGTTCTGTAAAGCTGCATTACTTTGTGTTATTTTATATTGTTTCATAACTCACAAAGAGAATTGATTACATGCATCAGAAGAAGACAGTCCTCATTCTTTAAGCATATCATGATATAGGGGGACGCTGGAGTATGTCGTCACAACAGGAAAGTTAGAAAGGAAGAGAGGCAGGGGAAGATGAAGAGAAAAGATATTGGACAGTTTGACACCATGGCGTAGTGGAACATCAGTATCAGAAATGTTTAGTAGCATACGAGACAGAATGCTGTACAGACTAGACGACTAATGCCACATGGCATGGAATAGGAAGAAGAAGAAGCAATAATCATCAAAAACACAGATCGCAAGAAAATGATGTGACAATTTTGTTACATGAAATATTATGTGAGAATTTCATGATATGAAATCTCATCTCATCTTGTTCCATCTTGTACCTTGCGGTGTCAAGGTGAAGTATAAACAGCGGGAGAGATATGTGAAAATTTCATGATGTAAAAATATGTCAACATTTCATGATTTGAAATATATTAAATGTTCCTCTCAGGAGCTCAGGTACCAGGATATCTGAAGACAAAGTAGATTAGGCTTTAAAATGTGTCATTTATTTTAGTTTTGGTCTCCTCATTCTCTATGTTGCTGACACCTGGCATTTCATTCTTTTAAATTTGTCAGATACAAGATGAAAGAGATGAACTCTATAACAAGTTCATCAAGGCCGTCCATGAAGTGCAGCAGAAGTCAAACTTCAAGAATCTGCTGCTAGAGAAGAAATTATCTGCCCTTGCCGATACTCTGGAGAAAAAAGAGGCTCAGCTTAATGAAGTGTTGTCAGCATCGAATCTAGACCCAACAGCTCTGACAGTAGTCACAAGGAAGTTAGAGGTGAGTTCCTGAAGCTTTATGGGCCAGTCATAACGCTGTTACTACTGTAAATACTTTGCTGTGTAGGACAGGTTGGGGGGGGGGGGGGGGGGGGGGGGGGGTTTGGTCTTGAGCCTGAGGAATTAAGGCTGCCTGGATAGTGCAGTTCACCATGAACTGTGCAGGTTAGGGTTTTCTTTATGGCTCCAATAGAAAAAATCCACTACAGGAGCGAGGATTTTTTGTTTTGCACTTGCTCATTTTGTACTCAAGCGTAATCCATAATGCTACTTCTAGTAGACTGGCCTGAATTTTGTGTGTGGATTAGCTTTCCCTATTACCAGTGTCCCTCGCCATCAGGCGAACCCACTCTGACTTCAGAGGTACTTGTAATGTATGTCCCAAAGTTAAGGACGAGAAGTCAGCATTTTAGTCCAACTGGACCGGTTCAGGGGTTGAAGCACCTACCTCAGCATCAGCACACCGGATGTTAAAGAACAAGCTCTCTTATCCATTCGGTCATGCTGATCTCCGTACCAAGGATTTGAACAAAATGCCCAGGAGGTCTACAGTGTTCATATTTTTTGCTTCCCCCCAGTAACACATAGGCTGCCCTAACTCCTATCAAGAAATATGTGTAATGCCTCCAAAGTTCTCTTTTAGAAATCTCGCTTATTACCATGCCACACTTTCAGTGGCAAACACCTGTCAAGAGGTAACATTTAGTTGCAAAGAACAGAAATATAATGTATACAGTGTTGTTACAAGTAATTGGTACTTCATCAAGTTTGTCATTCTGTGCAGTCAAATTCATCCCTGGGGAACTAACATAGTGAATCAAAGATTCTGTGCAGTCAATGACATCCCTGGTGATCTAATATAGTAGATCAAAGATTCTGTGTTGTCAAATTCATCCCTGGGGATCTAACATAGTGAATCAAAGATTCTGTGCAGTCAATGACATCCCTGAGGATCTAACATAGTGAATAAAGATTCTGTGCATTTGAATTCATCCCTAGGGATCTAACATCGTGAATCAAAGATTCTATACAGTCGAATTCATCCCTAGGGATCTAACAATGTGAATAAAAGATTATGTGCAGTCAAATTCATCCCTGGGGAACTAACATAGTGAATAAAAGATTCTGTGCATTCAAATTCATCACTGGGGATCTAACTAAGTGAATCAAAGATTCTGTGCATTCAAATTCATTCCTGGGCATCTAACACTGTGAATCAAAGACTCTGTGCAGTCAAATTCATCCCTGTGGATATAATATAGTGAATCACAGCCAGTGGCGAGTGGATTGTACATGTAATCACTAGACACAGCCACAGGTTCTGGGCCTGATGTCATGATCAGTCTCTGGCAGTTATGTTTTCACAGTGCTTCTGGCTCAGTGTGGATTGGTACCATTCTGAATGGATACTGAAACAGTGGGTTTGCTACTCAAAGGTTGATTGAAATAAACAGAAACCCATGACCTATGGAGTGTTGATTGGTCGATACTACATCACCCACTAGGTGCCGATTGGTTGATACCACATGACCCACTGAGTGCCAGTTGGTTGATACCACATGACCTACTGAGTGCTGATTGGTTGATACAATTTTGTGTCCAGCACTGTAGTCCCAAATAAATAAATCACCAAACAACAAGAAGTAGATAGGGAGATTTACTAGAAGACTATTTTTGCGCTGTTTGTGATTCCTGGGCAAGTTTACGTTCAGTAAACTGCTTTCTGAATGACCAGCACTCATACCATTGTATGGAAATACCAGTGCAAGGTGGTCTGTTTCCAAATAGCTCGAAGCTGTGTTTCGAATGCGGTAAATGGGATTACGAATAGGACCTGTAACCCCTTCTCCACCAAGCTGGCTAGAACACGATTACAAGTAACAAACTGGGTGTTGAGGCTAAAGCCTTCATCAGCACAGAATAAATAAACACAAACTGACACAACTACATGATAAACACTATATGATAAACACTACATGATAAACACTAAACGATAAATACTACATGGTAAACACTACATGATAAATACTACATGATAAACACTACATGATAAACACTACATGATAAATACTACATGGTAAACACTACATGATAAATACTACATGATAAACACTACATGATAAACACTACATGATAAACACTACATGATAAACACGACATGATAAACACTACATGAACATTGCCAAATGCATCTTAAAGCGTGTAAAAAAGGTCTTTTACTTTTGTTACTTTAATTTAATTACATAAGTTCTCAACAATTTTTAACACATTTCAGGAGAATTTAATTTTAGGAATTATCCCCAATTTCTTAACAAACTTGGAAAGAATTTAATTTCAGGAGCTCTCTTCATTTCTTAAACTTCACGGAGATAGTTTAATTTCAGGAATTCTCCCCTTTTCGTAACAAAAGTGGAGAGAATTTACTTGCAGGAGCTCTCCCCATACAAAATAAAAGTGGAGACAATTTAATTTTCTGTTAGCCCATTTTTGGCTATTACAGGAAATAGCCATGGTAAGTATTATCCCGTGGTTATTTCCCTTATTTAGCATCTGCTGTAAAAACATGCCAGGCCTGAAAGAGTTACTGAAGTAGGTTATAACTTCTGAAGTTGGAGTGGGTTCCTCTGATGGCGAGGGAAACTGTTAATAGAGAAAATTAATCAACACACAAAATTAAGTCCAATGCTATTAGAATTAGTGTGTATGAACTACACTTGAGTTCAAAACAAGTGAAAAAAATGAACACAAATGTAGAGTTATAAATGTAGTCTTTGATGTTTTCTTTCTGCCATCAGGATGTGCTCGACTCCAAGAACAGTGCCATCAAAGATCTACAGTATGAGCTTGCAAGGGTGTGCAAGGTAAGCAGTATGGAAGCTTATGACACTTTTCTAGAATGTTTAACTGATTAGCCGGCTCCGTGGCGATGGGGTTACGGATGCAGTTCGTAAATCCTGCACACCTGCGTTCGAAACACAGCTGCATGCGATTTGGCAGCAGGCCACCTTGCGTTGTTTGTTTTATGAAAAGTTATGGGTGCCGGTAGTTCAGAAAGCAATGGCAAACTACTGAACGTTAACTTGCCAAGAGATCACAACAGCAAAAAATGCTGGTGTTGACTACGATGTCCTGTAAAAGATATGCAACTAATTTTTAACTGATTAAGTGCCATGAGATGATTAATCATCTTAAGTAACTTCCCGTATCTACCTTGGACTTATATTTTGCCAAAATGTTGTCATTGCATTATAATACAACATGTCTGACTCAATATTAACAACTTTTAAGTGTTAACTGTGACACAGCCCTACTTCCAATTTTCCACCGTCCATTTTTGTTTGGTCCAAACCCTACTTTTTGTTTGGCCCTGAATTAATTAGGGAACATGAAAATATGACACTTTCTAGAATACTGGCACTTCATACAAAACTGCACGGAACAAAAGAAGAGCTCCAAAACAGAGTTTATATCATGAGAACTTGTCTATTGGTGTAAACATGAAGGAACACACTTTTTCTGGAATTTGTAAGATAAAGAACTGAAGATAATCTTCAGTTACAAACTTGCATGAAATAAATCTTTCTGTTTTCTATCTTCAGCTACAAACCTGTATGAAATAAACCTTCCTGCTTTAACTACTGCTACAGTTCTAACTTGAAATTAATCTTCTTGCTATGTGTACTACCACAAGTAGCCATAAAATGAATCTTTCTGCTTTATCTCGCTACAAGATTTCCCTTTTAATACACAATCCTCCTTTATCTCTGCTAAGCAACGACAAACTACTGAACGTAAACTTGCCAAGAAATCAGAACTGTAAGAAAATGCTGGTGTTGACTGCAACGTCCTGTAAAGGATATGCAACTAACTCTCATTTCTGCTACAAGTTTGACTGTTGAATATATAATCCTCCTTTATCTCTGCTACAAGATTGACTTTTTAAATATATCTCTGCTACAAGTTTGACTGTTGAATATATTATTCATTGGCACCTTGCCATCTTCACAGACGATAGTTTGTTACATTGTGCTTCAAAAAGGCATAATAACTACAACCGCTGGCAATAGCGATTGTGATTGATCAGACCAACTGGCGCTGTAAGACCAGGGATGGAGTTATACCTCTCCATAGCACAACCTGAGTTGAAATATAGAGACCATGTGTTGCCCATGCAGCATGATCCCTCTCTTGGACTACCTAGTTCACTTCAGAGGAAAGGTAACACCAATACATCTGGAACAAGACAAGCTGCAGAAGCCGCTGGATCAGTAAAGCAATGACACCTACTATAATACTGAAAGTAAGGAACATAGAAATATGACACTTACTACAATGTTGAAAGTAAGGAACATGGAAATACGACACTTACTACAATGTTGAAAGTAAGGAACATGGAAATATGACACATACTGCAATTTTGAAAATAAGGAACATGGAAATATGACACATACTGCAATTTTGAAAATAAGGAACATGAAAATATGACACTTACTACAATGTTGAAAGTAAGGATCATGGAAATATGACACTTACTACAATGTTGAAAGTAAGGAACATGGAAATATGACACTTACTACAATGTTGAAAGTAAGGAACATGGAAATATAACACATACTGCAATTTTGAAAATAAGGAACATGGAAATATGACACATACTGCAATTTTGAAAATAAGGAACATGGAAATATGACACTTACTACAATGTTGAAAGTAAGGATCATGGAAATATGACACTTACTACAATGTGTGAAAGTAAGGAACATGGAAATATGACACATACTGCAATTTAGAAAATTAGAAACATGGAAATATGACACTTACCACAATGTTGAAAGTAAAGAACATGGAAATATGACACTCACTACAATGTTGAAAGTAAGGAACATGGAAATTTACAACATTGTTGAAAGTAAGGATCATGGAAATATGACACATACTGCAATTTTGAAAATAAGGAACATGGAAATATGACACTTACTACAATATTGAAAGTAAGGAACATGGAAATATGACACTCACTACAATGTTGAAGGTAAGGAACATGAAATGTGACACTCACTACAATGTTGAAAGTAAGGAACATGGAAATGTGACACATACTGAAATTTTGAAAATAAGGAACATGGAAATGTAACATTCACTACAATTTTGAAAATAAGGAACATTGAAATATGACACTCACTACAATGGTGAAAGTAAGGAACATGGAAATATGACACAAACTGCAATTTTGAAAATAAGGAACATGGAAATATGACACTTACTACAATGTTGAAAGTAAGGAACATGGAAATATAACACTCACTACAATGTTGAAGGTAAGGAACATGGAAATGTGACACTCACTACAATGTTGAAAGTAAGGAACATGGAAATGTGACACATACTGAAATTTTGAAAATAAGGAACATGGAAATGTAACATTCACTACAATTTTGAAAATAAGGAACATTGAAATATGACACTCACTACAATGGTGAAAGTAAGGAACATGGAAATATGACACAAACTGCAATTTTCAAAATAAGGGACATGGAAATATGACACTTTCTACAATGTTGAAAGTAAGGAACATGGAAATATGACACTCACTACAATGTTGAAAGTAAGGAACATGGAAATATGACACTTACTACAATATTGAAAGTAAGGAACATGGAAATATGACACATACTGCAATTTTGAAAATAATGAACATGGAAGTATGATACTTACTACAATGTTGAAAGTAAGGAACATGGAAATATTACACTTACTGCAATTTTGAAAATAAGGAACATGGAAATATGACACTTACTACAATGTTGAAAGTAAGGAACATGGAAATATGACACTCACTACAATGTTGAAATTAAGGAACTGGAAATATGACACATACTTCAATTTTGAAAATAAGGAACATGGAAATATGACACTTACTACAATGTTGAAAGTAAGGAAAATGGAAATATGACATTCACTACAATGTTGAAAGTAAGGAAAATGGAAATGTGACACTCACTACAATGTTAAAAGTAAAGAGCATGCAAATATGACACTTACTGCAATGTTTAAGATATCATACAAATTAGTGTAAATGGAGATACTAGAACAACATGACTACAATTTAGGTTGGAACGACAATGGATGGATCAGACATCATCAACGCCAGGAGAAACCCTGAACAAACAGAGAACTTTAAGGACAGTTGGGAATCTGCTTCCTTGCCCAGAGTGAAGGAGAGGGGAGTGAAACGGGGAGCCACCAGATATAAACATTTTGTCATTGACACAAGACATTTAATTAATCAACACAGAACTGGTGCGATCATTTGCTCCTCGCTGGTAGGGTTGTTAAAGAGTGAATCGGAGCATCTATCAACCTCTCCTGAATGTGAGGTTGAGGATCCTCACTGATCACTAATACTAGAAGAGGTCAGCATGGCTGAATGTACAAGAGCGTTTGTTCTTAAACTTCCTCCATACTGATGCTGAAGTTGGGTTACAACCCTACACCGGTCAGTTGGACTAAAATATTGACTTCTCATCCCTGACTTTGGGACGTAAATTAGAAGTACCTCTGAAGTCAGAGTGGGTTCACCTGATGGCTAGGGACACTGGTAAAATTCAGTCCAGTGCACTAGAAGTAGCAAGTATGGACTACGCTGGAGTTCAAAGTGAGTGAGCACAAAACAAAATAATACTAGAATAGCTGAGACATTTCTCCTTCTTGGACATGAGCAGATGATGGTAGAAGCAATACAGAACATAACACTAGAATAGCTTAGACATTTCTCCTTCAGAAACATGAGCAGATGATGGTAGAAGCAATACAGAACATAACACTAGAATAGCTGAGACATTTCTTGGACAAATATGAGCAGATGATGGTAGGAGCAATACAGAACATAACACTAGAATAGCTGAGACATTTCTTGGACAAATATGAGCAGATGATGGTAGGAGCAATACAAACAATAAACAATGCATAAACATGAGTGAACAGACCTCATCATTGGCACCTTGCAGTCTTGATAGACGATAGTTTCTTACACTGTGTTATAACAAAAGGCATAATAACTACAACCCATGGCAGCTGCAAATGCGACTGATCAGACCATTTTGCACTGTAAATGTTCGTCGACAGTGGATGCATGTGAACACATGGTAATTTTCACCATCACGCACTGTCTTTCATCTCACGAGCTCAGTTTGTGACCTATCTGCAATCATCTTCTCCTTTGTCTTTATTCCATTTCGGATCTTTGCCCTCCATGCAACATGTTTGGCGGCGACTTGCTCCCATTGTGCATTATAAATGCCTGTCTCAATCATTTCCCGCTTACACACATCTTTGTATCGTAGTATAGGCAGACCCCGAGATCTCTTACCCGTCAGTAATTCACCAAAAAAGATGTCTGTAATTCACCAAAATAGATGTCCTTTGGTATTCTACCATCATCCATCCTCCTAACATGTCCTATCCATCTAAGTCTATGAAGACTGAGCATGGAACAAACTGTCACACAACCTGATCTTTCCAATAATTTAGTATTTGTGATTTTGTCTTGCCACTTAATACCAAGTATTCTTCGCAGACACCGCATATGAAAGCTGTTTAAACATTTCTCTTGGTGTGAGTAAGTTGATCAGGCTTCACTGCCATAAAAAAAAGTACTATGGACACAGGCTTGATAGACAAGTACTTTTGTTTTGGCAGTAAGCTTCCTGTTCTTCCAGACTTTTAGTTAACCTATTCATTGTTGTTGCTGCCTTAAGAAACTGATATTGATTTCCTGATCTAGGGATAATTTGCTATTTACCTCTGATCCTAGATATGTATAATGGTCTACTATCTCCAGTTTGACGTCATCAGTAAAAATTGATGGTATCCCATGTGCACCTTGTGACATAATCTGTGTCTTATATTCAGAACAAGCATTGGAGAGTGCAGATAGTAGACATTGTAATTCTTCCTCAGAATGGGTCGTAATTGCAGCATCATCTGCAAACAGCAACTCTCTGATCAGTTCATCCATCCATCATGTGCCATGCTCTGATCAGTATTCTCATAATTTTGGTCTTGGACTTCAAACTCTGAGCATTGTAGAGACCGCCATCTGAGCGTGAGTGAATGTATATACCACCATCCTGATCACGAAAGGCATATTTCAGTAGAAGTAAAAAGTATATTCCAAACAGGGTAGGAGCAAGTACAAACCTTGCTTAACTCCACTCTTGATTTCAAACTCTTCTGAAGTTGTATCATCAAACTTGATTATACCCTTCATGCCTGTGTGGAATGATTCCACAGTGGACAGAAGAGTTGGTGGGCAGCCAATCTTCTTTAGTGGCATGAACAGACTCTCACGACTGACCAAATCAAATGCCTTTGTGAGGTATATGAAGGCAAAAAACAGTGGTTGATTCTGTTCACAGCATTTTTCTTGCATATGTCGCAATGAGAATATCATATCAATGGTAGACCGGTTCTGTCAGAAGCCACACTGTGATTAGAGGTAGACTTGATCTCCTAGGACTTGAAGTCTACACAGAACAATTCTGGCAAATACTTTCCCAACAATACACAGAAGTGAGATACCCCTATAGTTGTTACAGTCACTCCGATCCCCCTTGTTCATGTACAGTGTTATGATACTTGAATAGTGATCTACCCATCTGCTGTTTCTTATCAGTGATGCTGTCTCCTGTCAAGGTTTTCAATGGTGCACTTCTTTTGATCACTGGACCACAGGCTTTCTTTATCCCTTCATACATGCTTCTGATGTTTCCCTTATCACTTACATTTTGAATGGACTCACATAACTTGATCCAATAGTCGTTTACAACTGCCTGGCAGCCTTTTAACAGGCCTCATTTATTATAAGTTATTATATAGTATATTGGCTTGGGAAAAAAAGTAAGGGCTCTCTTGCATGCTTTGAGGCATAAGGCTATTGAGCTTATAGTTTTTGAGTATGCATATCCATCCATCAATCTCTCTATCTGTCTCTCCATCCATCCATCCACCCAAACATCCACCCACCCATCTGCCCACTCATCCATGCATCCACAGAACCATCCACTGAACCATCCAATGAATCATCCACCCATGCACCTACCCATCCATCCATCCATCTAACCATCCACCCATCCATCCACCCACCCATCCACCTATTCATCCAACCACCCACCCATCCATTCATCCAACCATCCACCCATCAATTCATCCAACCATCCACCCATCCATTCATCCAACCACCCACCCAACCATCCACCCATCCATCAACCCACCCATCCAACCATCCACTGGATCATCCACCCATCCATCACCCCAACCATCCATCCATCCACCCATCCATCCACTCACTCATCCAACCATCCACCCTACCATCCACCACCCATCCATCCATCCACTGAACCATCCACCCACCAATCCATCCATCCATCCATCCATCATCCAACCATCCACCCAGCCATCCACCAATTCATCCATCCACCCACCCATCCATCCACCCACTCATCCAACCATCCACTTAAGCATCCATCCATCCACCCACCTATCCATCTATTGAACCATCCACCCACCCATCCACCAACCATCCATCCCCTCATCCAACCATCCACCCAGCCATCCATCCATCCACCCACCCATCCATCCACCAAACCATCCATCCATGCACCCATCCATCAATCCACCCATCCATCCACCCACTCATCCAACCATCTGCTCATCCACCCATCCATCCATCTACCCACCCATCATCCACCCACTCATCCAACCATCCACCCACCCACCCTTCCATCCATCCACCCTTCCACCTATTCATCCACCCATCCAACCATCCACTCAACCACCCATCCATCCATCCACCCACTCATCCAACTATCCACCCACCCATCCATCCACTCATTCATCCAACCATCCGTCCATCCATCCATCCACCCCTCCATCACCCCATCCACACACCCATCCATCCATCCACCCACCCACTCATCCAATCATCAATCCAACCATCCACCCATCCATCCATTTGTCCACCAAATGATCCACCCATCCATCCACCAATACATCCATCCATCCATCCCACCCTTCCACCCATCCATCCCCCCATCCATCCACAAAACCATCCATCCACCCACCCATCCATCCACCCATCCACCTGTCCACCGAACCATCCACCCATCCATTCACCAACTCACCCATCCATCCACCCATCAGCTCACCCATCCATCCACCAACTCACCCATCCATCCACCAAACCATCCATGCATCCACCCACCCATCCATCCACCGAGCCATCCACCCATCCATCCATCCATCCACCGAGCCATCCGCCCACCCATCCTGCTACAGGTCTGTGATGTGATAGCCTCATCACATGTAGGCCTGAGAGCAAGGAGGAAGAGGCGGCCATGCTTTTGCTCACTTTTGGCGAGCGAGGAGCCCAGGCATAAAACCTGTGTCTGACATTGAGATTATAGTGCCAGACCCATACTTTCATAGACCAATGGGCACTCGAGGGCTGATGTGATCAATAACATCACACCGCCTTCACTTCCCAAGACATTTCCTGGTAGCCATTTGAACTGTGTCAACCTTGCAGCCTCGGTCACTGTTAAAAAACTGCCTCAGTGTGGAATCAAACCTATGACCACCGGGCCGGCAGGCAAGTGTGGTATATTTGGGCAAGTGTGGTATATTTGGGCAAGTGTAGGATATTTGGGCAAGTGTGGTATATTTGGGCAAGTGTGGTATATTTGGGCAAGCATAGTATATTTGGGCAAGTGTAGTATATTTGGGCAAGCGTAGTATATTTGGGCAAGCGTAGTATATTTGGGCAAGTGTAGTATATTTGGGCAAGTGTAGGATATTTGGGCATATAGGATATTTGGGCAACCAGTTCTTATGTTCTTTAAGTTCAGCAGAAGATTGAGCAGGATGTCGCTCGAATGGCTGCAATACAAGCAGAGACAGAAGAAACTCTATCTAAAATTCAAGAAAAGAGAGAAAAGATAGAACATTTCAAGTCTAAAAATGAGACGACAGAAACAGAAGATACGAAGTCACAGACAGAAGAGAAAGAAGCAGACAAGGAAATAGAAGAGGTAGATATCCAAACAGACAGCGACCAAGATTTGACGGTTACCAGGGGAAGAGATTACTCTCCAGCAAGAACAAGATACCAAACCGTCCACGACACAAGGTACCAAAGAATACCCAGAAGATACAAAAATAGACCACCAAGATCAAGAAATGAATGGAGGAAGGATGACGACTAGTAATTGTCCCTGAAGGAAAATACACCGTCAGACGGGGCGGGAACACAATCACTCCAGGCATTAATAAGTATGCAACTCTGTCCAGACATGTAAAACCACAAGGATGAAACAAACACAATGACAACAAATCAGAAATCAGGAAGCTAATATATGCATCTTCATTTACAAAAGAAGAAGTATGAGATACACCATAAGGGCTCCGACTATAATGAAATTGATAAGTTGACGGTTGAACGGGGCCATCCATTATCCATCTCAAGAATTGGAATTGGACTTGAAAATGTTCTTTCAGCAGCCGCAAGTTTTCTCCTCTATTGTTATTTCAATGATTCTATAAAATGTGTTCTTATGTTATTCTTTATTTCAAAGTTATGAGAGTTCCATTAAACAAAATTATTTTCTTTCTTTTGCAGGCACATAATGATCTTCTTCGGACATATGAATCCAAGCTTGAGAAGTTTGGCATCCCAGTTGATGAACTTGGGTTCAAACCACTTGAGAGCACTGTCGGAGGTCAGGCACTCGGCAAGGGGCCAGCTGGTTTAGTGTCAGCACCAACTTAGAGCGACCAGGAGATGTTTTTGTCTGTGATCACCCAGTGCCTGTGTTAAGATCTGCTTTTCGTCATCACTTTTAGATTTATTTATACTGTATTCTTTATGAAGCGGCTGGTGTGATACTGACCATTCACTGGGTGAGTGCCAATTTGTCTATACAAATATGGGGCTAGCACCATATGCCCAATACATCTCAAGATGTGTAAACGGATCCTTTACTTTCTACTGTACTATTGGTATAATTGTGTGCCAAGGGAGAGCAATCTATTAAAAAGTCTTCTTGATTCATTTCCCTTTCTTGGTGGAAAAGTGAGCCTTGTCATAGTCTGTGTTGTTTATATCTTTTTATGGTAAGTGCTGTATGGCATTGGTGATAATTTGTGTCCAAAGCCTTCTGTCTGTTGTGCTTCCAATCCCCTATTAAAGCTATATTGAGCCAATCCTGATGTACAGAAGCAAATTATGGACAATTAACATGATACCGATGTTCTTCCATGTCAAGATGTCAAACTGTCCAGCATCTTCTCTCTTGGTCTTCCCATGCTCCTTCTCTCCTTCAGCTTTCCTGTTGTGACAACAAACTCCAACTTTCCCCTCCTCATGACTTGTCCAAAGAATGTTGACTGTTGTCTTCTCATCAAATAACAAGTTCTCTTTGTGCATTACTTCTCTCATGATATCTATCTGCTCACAGTCTTCTCATCGAATAACCAGTTCTCTTTGTGCATGACTTCTCTCAAGATATCTATCTGCTCACAGTCTTCTCATCAAATAACCAGTTCTCTTTGTGCATGACTTCTCTCATGATATCTATCTGTTCACAGTCTTCTCATCAAATAACCAGTTCTCTTTGTGCATGACTTCTCTCATGATATCTATCTGTTCACAGTCTTCTCATCAAATAACCAGTCCTCTTTGTGCATGACTTCTCTCATGATATCTATCTGTTCACAGTCTTCTCATCAAATAACCAGTTCTCTTTGTGCATGACTTCTCTCATGATATCTATCTGTTCACAGTCTTCTCATCAAATAACCAGTTCTCTTTGTGCATGACTTCTCTCATGATATCTATCTGCTCACAGTCTTCTCATCAAATAACCAGTTCTATTTGTGCATGACTTCTCTCATGATATCTATCTGCTCACAGTCTTCTCATCAAATAACCAGTTCTATTTGTGCATGACTTCTCTCATGATATCTATCTGTTCACAGTCTTCTCATCAAATAACCAGTTCTATTTGTGCATGACTTCTCTCATGATATCTATCTGCTCACAGTCTTCTCATCAAATAACCAGTTCTATTTGTGCATGACTTCTCTCATGATATCTATCTGCTCACAGTCTTCTCATCAAATAACCAGTTCTATTTGTGCATGACTTCTCTCATGATATCTATCTGCTCACAGTCTTCTCATCAAATAACCAGTTCTCTTTGTGCATGACTTCTCTCATGATATCTATCTGCTCACAGTCTTCTCATTGTTCTTCTATACAACCACATCCCTGCAGCTTCCACATAATTCCTCACTTGTCTGCTAATTCACCATTATTAGTTTCCCTACATCAGGATTAGCTCAATATATCTTCAATAGGCAATTGCATTTGATGTATTTTCTATAAAAATCTTTTGCGAGGAACATGCTATCATAAACTCGTAAAGTATAGTCTGTTGAATGTTTCTTGGGAGGGATGGTGTAGTTTATGTGACTCATAACCCATTGACATTTTTACAAACAGAATTGGAAACAACTTGAGGTCTTCTTTGATAGACCAGTGGAGACCATTGTTTGCTGAAGAAGAAGAACAAGAAGAAGAAGAAGAGACAGAAGAAGAAGAAGAAGAAGAAGAAGAAGAAGAAGAAGAAGAAGAAGAAGAAGAAGAAGAAGAAGAAGAAGAAGAAGAAAAAGAAGGATAAGAAGACAACAAACAGAACATATTCTCTGCATGTCCTTGCTGTCTGAACTGAGAGAGTTGAGTCAAGTACCAACATTTCAGCACTTGGAAAATCCCTATATATGCTTTACCCTCATCTTCAACAGCCAGTAAAAAGGCCCACTACCAGCTGAAGTCTTATTATGTGTTCGTCTTTCTTCGGAAAGTACCAGATCCTGTGGTACCGTGAAGGTGTTTTGTGAGGAAGCAAGTGGTGAGGGGAATTGTATAAATAACATGAGAACCATCTGTACACTGTGTGGTGGTTTCAAGCCAGACCAGTGTACTATTATTATTGGTGTGTGTGTATTGTCAGTTTTGATATATGCATTATATACATTTGATATATCTGATTTGATCAAAAAATTGATTTTGTCTTATTTTTTGTCCATCCATCTGTTAACCTGTCTGTCTGCCTGCCTGCCTGCCTGCCTGCCTGTCTGTCTGTCTGTCAGACTGCATGTCTGCCCATCAGTCTCTCCATCCATCCAAAATTGCATCCATCCATCCATCCATCCATTCATCCATATGCCTGTTCATAGGTCCAGCTGTGTGTCTTTCAGTTGTCAATCCATTCATTTATCCATCTTATTGTCTGTCTGATCATGGTCCATCTCTTTGTCTGTCTGATCATCATGTTTGTCTCTCTATTTAACTACTGATGTACCTTTACTTTTGTAATCCTGCATGCCACGTTTGAAACACAGCTCAGGGTGATTTGGAAGTAAAGCACCGTGTGTTGGTTTTCATACAATGGCATCAGTCATGTTTGTTCAGAAAGCAATGGCAAACTAATGAATGTAAACTTGCCAAGAAATCACAAACCGTCAATAAATGCCAGGGTTGACTGCAACGTCCTGTAAAGGATATTCATTAATTCAGTAGCATGTCCTTTGCAGAACTTCGCTCCCATAACAACCGTCCAGAAAACTTCTCAGTCATAAGTAAGATGTCCCGCATCTGATACACCCATCTGGAGATAATCTGCTACATCCTGCACCCATCTTCTCTTTGGCCTTCCTCTTCTTCTCTTCTTGGGCATGTAGCCCTCCATGATTGTTCTCTCCAAACTTTCATAATGTTTAGGATGTAAAGGATAAGAAACCTTTATTAGGGGGATTGATATTTGAGCTCATACCAGAAACAAAACACACAAACTAGAGCTAGGAAGTTTGACAACTGAAAGATACATTTATCTAAATGTCTTTCATTTGTTTTAGTTTCTAGTCTTATTTTGCATTCAGTTGTTTTACTTATCTGCATACATATTTGCCTACATCTCTCTCTCTCTCTCTCTCTCTCTCTCTCTCTCTCTCTCTCTCTCTCTCTCTCTCTCTCTCTCTCTCTCTCTCTCTCTCTCTCTCTCTCTCTCTCTCTCTCTCTATTTATCTATTTGTCTGTGTGTCTTTCTATTTATCTGTCTGCCTATCTATGTATCTGTCTGTCTTTCTATTTATCTATTTGCCTACCTGCCATTTATGTATTTGATTTTCTGTCTGTCTATTTATCTATTTGTCTGGCTATCTATTTGGTTGTTTTGCCTGTGTATGTATTTATTTCTCTATCTACATTTCTATTTATCTAGTTGTCTCTCTATTTATCTATTTGTTTGCCGGCCTCTTTATCCACTTGTCTGCCTCTTTATCCATTTGTCTGTCTACATCTCTATTTATCTCTTTGTTTGTCTGCCTTTCTATTTATTTTTTGTCTGTCTGCCTTTCTATTTATCTATTTCTACCCACCAATGGAAGCAAATGCATAAAATTGTTTGTCCATTTAATACTTGACCTTGAATTACGAGGATACATTTTGTCTGTGGACTAACTGCCAAGCTCCTGGCACATTAGTATGATGCCTCCAGATGTATCCGTCCAATTATATCTCTTAATTGTTTTCTTAGAAACAAAAAAACAAAAACCACTGGTAGCGTGCTAGGCCAGTCCAAAATTTTAAATTACTGCTAACTTTGATAAAATATGGATGAAGGCAATGGAATAATGGTACATTTATTTCTGTATTGGGAATTATTTCTTAAAAAATGATTCCATGTTTTCTATAGCTAACATGGATGTTCATTTCAGTAAAACAGTATCAGGGATTTCTGTATCCTGTCAGGCATGACATTTTGATAAATGTTTATACAATATGCAACAGTTGTTGAGAGTGTGACAATGAAATAAATCTTTGTAATAAATGAAACAAATTGACATGTTTTTATATGTTCAATGTTGAATCCTTCTCCTGCCTTTTTAGTCTGCCTTTCATCTCCTAATGAAGCATAAGCCCTCAGACAACTCACTCTGAGCCCATTTGTGGACATATTCATGTAGGTGTGATTCCTGTACAATTATTAAACAGGCGGGGGAAAAAAATCCATGGAAGCCCTGGAGATGTGGTTTTATAGACAAATGATGAAAATTAATTGGACAGCCAAAATGAGCAATCTGGACATTTTGAGGGAAGCTGTGTTGCAAAGGCAACTTATCACAAACATCAGAAAGAAGCAGTCATCATTTGTTGGGCACATTATGAGAAGACAAAAACTGGAACATGTTGTGAAAGCCAGAAAGATTTGTGGAAAGAGGGATACAGGAAGACAGTGTGAGAAGATTCTTGACAGTCTTGTGTCATGACATGGAAGGGAGCCAACACACAAACTGGAACATGCCGTTGGAGATTGTATGATGTTAGAGGCGTGATCACCCATGCCATCAGCAATGCACTTGATGAAGAGAAACAATTCAAATAACACAAAGTAATGTAGCTTTACTGAACAGAATTATATCAAATACAGGATGTTGCGGCGACTAGCCTTCATCAGCAAACAAATACATATATAAAACTGAAAATATAATCCCAGAGAAGACCCTCGAGTGACTACATTAAGGCATAAGAATGGGATGAGAAGAAAAACAAAATATAAACGAACGAACAAACAAACTTTATTTTCAAAGGGTTAAGAATTGGGCATGCAGGCACGTCTAACAAAAAACAAAAAAAATGAGAACAATGAAAAGAAAACGAAAAATTGAAAAACATGTTTTGCTACTTATCCCAGAATTCCAGGTTGTGATACTAACAGGAATGTTACCTGGGTACTCCTACATAGACAAATGTTGGCGTCTGTGGGTCATGAGGGCAGGGGTAGGGGATGGTAACGGTTCAGTGAAGATCCCAGGTAAATGAGTGGGAGTGGTACATGAAAAAAAGGTGGAGGAGAGGAAGGCAGAAAACTGGAAGCAATAGAGATGTGATGGTGGTCCGAGAGTGAAAACTAAGGAGGGATGCCCCGGTGAATGTCCGTACATTGTATGCGTGAAAGGATGGCCATAGTGGATGAATATTTAAGTGCAATGATGTGTGCACCTAAGTATGGTGGTGATAATAACGAAACTCATTTTCTATGCTCCTTTATCTGTGTACAGAGAAAATCCTAATGTCTGGGTGGACTGGTATGCGTGAGTGCACATACATACATCTATATATATAACAAATAAACAAGCATTCATACAACCTTACACATACATACGAGGGGAAGCCAATAAGCAAGTCACAAATGGCTGTAGAAAAATAACTAAATATTATAACAACTTTAAACCAGTTTATTTTTATACATACATTGTCCCTTTATTTCTCAACACAATTTCCTCAACATTGATGCACTTATCCCATCGTTTTATCATCCCTTCAAACTGGCCGCATGGAACTAAGTGCTCTGTTTTTCTGTTTTCTAAACCACGTTTTCACTTCACATTCAACTTCGGCGTCATTTGCAAAATGTCTCCCGTCAAGGTGGGTTTTCAGTGGACCAAAAAAGGTGGAAATCGCTAAATTTTCTCCTGAGTTAATCGAGCGGTATGTGCTCTGGCATTGTCATATAGAAGCAACACTCTTCTAGTCAGCAGTCCTGGACGTTTTCTTCGAATTGCATCATGAAGCATCAATAGAACTTCACAGTACGATTCAGAATTCACATTGTCACCTTTCTTCTTGAAATTGGCTAAAAGCACTCCCTGACAATCCCAGAACCTTGTCAGCATAACCTTCCCTGCTGATGGCATAACCTTGATTTTTTTGGATGTTTCCTTTGCATTGAAGCACGCTTTGATTCAAGCTGGTAGTCAGCATAAACAGGAGGCATTTCCTTATGAATGTCCTTTGTAGGCAGTCTTTTTGCCCACAAAAAACGCACAACAGCACGTTGCTCTTTGGTTGTACACTCCGTAAGTACAGTCGCCATTTTGTTATTGCGCTGCGCATGCTGCATGATACACCTAGCGCCACCTGACGAAGGGGAATATAAAGTTCGATGTTCCTGTCACCTAATGTCACCTGTAGAAAACACCAACTACATTTACCTGCCATCCCACATAATTGTGTGACTTACTTATTGACTCGCCCTCGTATGTATATGGCATATATGAGAAAGGAGAGGGAGAGAGAGAGGAGTGGGGATGACATATTACCAAGGATATGCCACATGGGATATGTGGAATTAGAAGGTCTAAAAATACAAGGCTTCACTCATACTGTTCCATATGAAATAGGGTCAGTAGAGTTGATTGTTATACCATATATTGCAGAATCAAATCCCCAAATGCGTTGTTATTGGGGCTGTATAAGACCAGACCGCCGGTAAAACACATGGTATAGGTTGGCACTGAAAAGAAACGCGTGAAGACACAAGCATCGATGAATCAACACGGCATAGGCAATTGCAGTCCTGAATCTCATGCAGAACCAGTGGTACAGAAAGCCTGCGAGGAACCATCACAGCTGAAACCAGCCAGCCACAGACACAATAGAACCGTGGTGCTGCAGTGTTTAGAGTTTCCGCCTGCCTGGACACTGGTCCAGATTTAATCTCCATTAGATGTAGGATTATTGTGTGGTCGACGCTTCATCAAATAGGGTACCAGACATTTTTATGTATTAATTTTTTGTTAATCGTCGGCTGGCTTTGAACTCAAGCGTAGTTCATACTAGACTGATTGTTGCGTATGGGTTAGCTTTCCCTGTTATCTATGTTTCTCACCATCCGATGAACATACTCCAACTTGTGAGGTCCTCGTAATTTACATCCTCAAGTCAAGGACGAGACGTCAAATCTTTTTTGTCCAAGTCACCGGTGGAGGGGTTGAACCCGCTAACTTCCATAAGCACACCAGAAGTTTAAGAGCGGGGGATCTTATCCACTCGGCCATGCTGACCTCCAATATTTAGAATGCTCTGGGAACTGTGTGAGACGGAAATGTTTGGGAACACACTGCAGTCGAGTACAATTACGTCACACAAGCATTCGTTGGTCATGTGATGAGAAGACAGGTATTGAAGAATATCACGATAACTGGGAAGATCAGTGGGGAAAAGAGGCAGAGGCCGACGAAGAGAAAAGACTGAAATGGTGGCATAGAAGAACATCATTAGCAGAGTTGATCCAAAACACCAAGGACTGAGATCTGTGGAAAGACACGAAAACTTACGCCATTCGACAAGACACATGATGATGAACAACAAGCATCGATGTCCGTTATGTTTCCTCAATAGAGACCGTCGAGGTAAGTATTCATCTGTATTATTGTCCTTAAAACATACTTTTATTGTTTCGTTTTTGTTGTTCAGCTGATGAAGACTTCGGTCGCAACGGTCTCCTATAGCTGTGTGTGTTTTCGAACGTCCTACAAAACACCCAGGAAAGTAATCCGGCCAACAAATGCCCGAAGAAGTCAGATGTGTCGATCAAAAGGTGCATATATCGCAGCTCTGCTGTAAACAGGCACAAAGAAATTACGTCTAAAACAACATTCTGGACGAATGCAGTAGACAAAAAAGTTTTCCCATGGGTAGAGTTTCTCAGTCAATGTTTACCACGAACAGTCTGACGATGGAAGTGATGACTGTAGCACGGACTTTCACATTGTTGGAATCACATAATCTTATCAACGTTTGTGTACTAAGTGATTCAATAAGCATGATCCGATAGATCGAGACGGATTCCGTACAGTAGACGGTAGACTGAATCGCTGTGGAAGTCTGTTGTACATATTGTCACCTTAATCTTCTCTCCGGGACATGCGGGAGTTGAGGGAAATGAACGAGCTGATAAACTAGCTGGCTCTGCATCCCCTGCAAATAGCAGCACAAGGATAGTGCCGATTTTATTAACGCCCTTGGAGTAGGGGTGTCAAACTCAATCGCTCAACGGGCCAAAACTCAAATCACACATAAGGCTGCGGGCAGACAGGGTAATCATTCAATAAGCCGAAAATTAAACCTGTTTTAAACATTAACATAAATTAAAACAGAAAAAAGTTTTAGTAATACAACATCATTGGAATACACATTTTCACTCTATGTCAATTTATCAGAGCACGATGTTTGGCATTTTTTCTTGGCTACAAGTTCGTTTATGTTGGGAGTAATGTTTTGTGTCATTGAGATTCTCACGATGGACTGCAAGTGTTCATCAGTGAGACGACTCCTGTGTGATTTTTTGTTAATCTTCATCACAGAAAACAGCTGCTCACACAGATATGTGCTATCAAATATGTTCAAGGTTCGAACCTCATGTAAAGCGCCGTGCGAACTCGGAGCGAAGTAAGCTGAGTTTTTCAGCAATGTGTGCATTGGGAAACACCATAGCCATGACTTGGTTTAACATTGCCTGGCAACAAGAAAAGTGAGACAGGTTGCATTGGTGCATTTGTGTCTCCCATAAGCGCAGCTTCACTTGAAATGCCTTCGCTGCATCATGCATATAAGTGATAATGTGATCCCGTCCCTGGAACTGCAGGTTCAAGTCGTTGAGATGAGTGGTTATATCAGACAGAAACGCCAACTCACATTTCCACTTTTTATCCCGAAAAACTGGAATTTACTGCCCTTGAATTGACAGATTTCCTCGATCAGCTAGAAAAACCTACTAAGAACTTTTCCCCGACTAGGCACCGCATCTCTGTATGTTAAAGCATGTCACTGAACGCCGACTTTCCTGCCAAAAATACTGAAATTCGCGGTGATTTTATACCTTTGGCTCTGATAAAGTTGACGGTTTGTGTTATAATGCTCATTACATCTTCCATGTTGAGGACTTTACCACACAGCGATCCTTGGTGTATGATGCAGTGATATGCTATCAATTCACCAGTACAGATCTCCTGCATCTTTAACCGCATCCTTCCAATTAGTCCACTTTTTTCGCCACACATCGTTGGTGCTCCATCTGTTGCCAGTCCAACGAGTTTGTCCCAAGACAGATTCATGTCGTGTATGAAATGTGTCATGTAAGTATTAATCTGTATTGTCCGTTAAAACGTACTTTTATTGTTTCGCTTTTGTTGTTCCGCTGATGAAGACTTACATGCTATCAATTCACTAGTACAGTTCTCCTGTATCTTTAACCGCATCCTTCCAATTAGTCCACTTTTTGTTTTCGCCACACATCGTCGGTGCTCCATCTGTTGCCAGTCCAACGAGTTTGTCCCAAGGCAGATTCATGTTGTGCTTCTACCGACAGACGCTTGATTGATATCAGGTTAGCCGTAGCGGGAAAAGGTGATGTAATATCCGGGCATTACTCTATATTCATTTTTTATGCGCCAATCCAAAACGAGCATCTGAACGTTGCTAGTAATGCTAGGTAACTATAACAATGAACACTAACTCACTACACAACTTTTATTTTAGCTTATTCTGATCAAATCGAGAACGCTCTTACGTAACCTATCATTTGGAAGGCTGCTAATTACGGAATTTGATTTGCACTTTATATCGTGACCATAAAAAAATATTGTTGCCTACAATTCTCTCTCGGGTCGAATATACTTGTACGTCGGTTGAGACCTCTCGGGCCTGATATGATTGTACGGCGGGCGGGATGTGCCTTAGAGCGATGTCCAGAATGGAAAACTTTGACGCTGATGAATCCACATTGCTCTCCAGAAAGAAAGACTCCGGAGTAAGAATTGGCTGGGGACAGACACGAGAAGCACATCGGAAGGAGGGGCTTCGTCAACTAAGACAGAAATTGCACTATTAGCCATCGGACGCCAATGCATATGTTGAGAGGAGGTTCTAAGCACCTATGGACTTGTCCGGAATGCAAGGATGATACCCCAAAAGATAACAGATGAATGTAAAATTTTGTGTTTTTTATTCATACTCCTGTAACAGCTCTAAACAAACACGAACCAATAGCCAGGTGTATATAATGTTATTGTGAGATAGTGAGATAGTGAGATAGGGTACCTAGCTTTCTCGTCTAACTGATTAAATGCCATGGGATGTTTAATCGTCTTAAGCGACTTCCCGTATCTGCCACGGGCTTGTATATTGTCGAAATGTTGTCATTGCATTATAATATGACACGTTTGCTACCATAATAACAAGTGTGCTACCATATTAGCAACTGCCATAACTGTGACACACCTCTACTTCCATTTTTGTTTCTTCCAAACCTACTTTTTGTTTGGCACTGAATCTGTTAAGGGAATGCAAATTTAGCACCCATACACGCCTAGCTCCCAGCCTCCATACATCGCTACATCGCTACACCCCACCATCGTCATACCCCTACATCGCTACACCCTACATCACTACACTCTACATAGTTACACCCCTACATCGCTACACCCTTACATCGATACACCTCTAAATCGTCATAACCCTACATCGCTGCACCCCCTACATCGCCACACCCCTACATCGCTACACCCCTACATCGCTACACCCCTACATCGCTACACCCCTACATCGCTACATCCCAACATCGCTACGCCCTCACATCGTCATACCCCTACATCGCTACACCCTACATCACTACACCCTACATCGTTACACCCCTACATCGCTACACCCCTACATCGCTACACCCCTAATTCGCTACAACCCTACATCGCTACACTGCTACATCACTACACCTCTAAATTGCAACACGCCTACATCGCTACACTGTAACATAGGTTCACCCCTACATCACTACACCCCTACACCGATACATCCCAACATCGCTACGCCCTCACATCGTCATACCCCTACATCGCTACACCCTACATCACTACACCCTACATCGTTACACTCCTACATCGCTACACCCCTACATCGCTACACCCCTAATTCGCTACAACTCTACATCGCTACACTGCTACATCACTACACCTCTAAATTGCAACACGCCTACATCGCTACACTCTAACATAGGTTCACCCCTACATCACTACACCCCTACACCGATACATCCCAACATCGCTACGCCCTCACATCGTCATACCCCTACATCACTACATCCTACATCACTACACCCTACATCGTTACACCCCTACATCGCTACACCCCTACATCGCTACACCCCTACATCGCTACACCCCTACATCGCTACACTGCTACATCACTACACCTCTAAATTGCAACACGCCTACATCGCTACACTCTAACATAGGTTCACCCTTACATCGCTACACCCTAACATAGGTTCACCCCTACATCACTACACCCTTACACCGATACATCCATACATAGCTAAATCCATACATCGCTAAATTCCTAAATTGCTACACTCCTACATCGCTACACCCTTACACACTATATCACTACGCCCCTACATCGGCTACACCTTTACATCGCTACACCTCTATATCCCTAGATCGCTATACACCTACACCCCTAAATCGCTACACCCCTACATCGCTACACCGATACAACCTTACACCGCTACATCCATACACCCTTACATCGCTACCCCCTACAAACCTACATCACTGCATCGCTACATCGCCACATTACCACACCACTGCATCGCTACATCCCCACATTGCCATACCCCTACATCGCTACACCACTACACCCCTACATCACTACACCCCTATATAGATACACCCCTACATCGCCATACCTTTACATCGCTACACCACTACATCGCTACACCACTACACCCCTAAATTGCCTCACCCCTACATCACTACACCACTACATCGCTACAGCCCTACATCGCTACACCTCTACATCGCTACGCCCTTACATCGTCATACCCCAACATTGCAACACCCTACATCGTTACACCCCTACATCGCTACAACCCTACATCGCTACACTGCTACATCACTACACCTCTACATTGCAACACGCCTACATCGCTACACCCTAACATAGGTTCACCCCTACATCACTACACCTCGACATCACTACACCCCTACACCGATACATCCATACATCGCTAAATTCCTAAATTGCTACACTCCTACATCGCTACATCCTTACACACTATATCGCTACGCCTCTACATCGGCTACACCTTTACATCGCTACACCTCTATATCCCTAGATCGCTACATCGCTATACACCTACACCCCTACATCGCCACACCCCTACATCGCTACACCACTACATCGCTACACCACTTCAACCCTACATTGCCGCACCCCTACATCACTACATCCCAACAGTGCCTCACCCCTACATCACTACACCACTACATCCCCACATCGGCACACCACTGCATCGTTACATCCCCACATCCCTACATCGCTACACCACTTCACCCCTACAACGCCACACCTCTACATCGTCACACCACTAAATCGCTACACCACTACATCGCTACACCACTACATCTCTACATCGCTACACCACTACACCCCTATATCGCTATACCACTACATCGCTACACCACTACACCCCTATATCGCTATACCACTACATCGCTACACCACTACACCACTACCCCCCTATATCGCTATACCACTACATCGCTACACCCCTACATCTCTACACCACTACATCCCTACATCGCTACACTACTACACCTCTACATCGCTACACCACTACACCCCTACATCGCTACACCATTACACCCCTACACCGTTACACCACTACATCGCTACACCACTACACTCCCACATCGCTACACCACTACACCCCTATATCACTACACCACTACATCGCTACACCACTACAGACCTACATCCTTACACCACTACACCCCTAGATCGCTACACCATCACATCGCTACACCACTACGTCGCTACACCAATACACTCCTACATCGCCACACCCCTACATCGCTACACCACTATATTGCTACACCACTACATCACTACATCGCTACACCCCTACATCGCTACACCACTACACCCCTACATCGCTAGACTACTACACCCATACATCGCTACACAACTACACCCTACATCGCTACACCATTACACCCCTACATCGTTACACCAATACATCACTACACCACTACACTCCCACATCGCTACACCACTACACCCTACATCGCTTCACCCTACGCATACCATAAAACAAGAGAAAGAGAAATACTAGCTCAACCATCTAAAATATCCACACAATTACGGATATCCTTCTTGGTGAATACCTCCACTTCCTTGATTTATATGCTACAGATTTCACAGAAGATCCCTTTACATTATCTTACACATGTTTATGCTTGTGTTTGTCTAGCAGGATCTGTATATATACGGTTAGTTTCGTTTTTTGCCTGTCATGTCCTGCTGTAATCAAGGATTTTCTTATGAAACCAAGATCGTTTATTTCAGAAGTTCATTTTAAAAGCGACATGATTCCCATAGAACATGTTTATTTTGGAGATTCTTCTGAAGAATCAAGATTGCTGTGACGTCTTTGAAGGTAAGTTTTCCCTCGTTGTGTTGAGTGTCATGTTCTGCAGGGGACTCGTTGCATGATAACCTTGACAGTAGTAGTAGTAGTAGTAGTAGTAGTAGTAGTGGTGGTAGTAGTGGTAGTAGTAGTGGTAGTGGTAGTAGTAGTAGTAGTAGTAGTAGTAGTAGTAGTAGTAGTAGTAGTAGTAGTAGTAGTAGTAGTAGTAGTAGTAGTAGTGGTAGTAGTGAGGTAGTGGTAGTAGTAGTGGTAGTGGTAGTAGTGGTAGTGGTAGTGGTAGTAGTAGTAGTAGTAGTAGTAGTAGTAGTAGTAGTAGTAGTAGTAGTAGTAGTAGTACAGGCAAGTGTGGATTTGGAAAAGAGACAAAGCGACCTGTGGCGAGGCAAGATCGTAAACCGAAGAGAAAGTATACAGAATCAGCAGACCTGTTGATGACGCAATAACGCAAATTCTTTGCTGTCTCCCGCTGTTTATTTTTCTGTACTCTCGGAGACGTGACTATTGAGAGCCTGTTCGGCAAACACAACAGTTCTCTTCTGTGCTAACGGACATCGAAGGTTGTTGGGTTCTAGTTAAGTGCGCTGTCCCAATTTAAAATATGCCATACTGACAGATTTTGACGCATGTGGGCAGCTTGTGGCAACATTTTCTTGATTATGTATCTATCAACGTTGTTAACAACTGTGTCGTTGTGTGGCTTACCGTATTCTAATGTCTGTTTATACAGGGTGTTTGCAAAGTCTCACAACACTTTGTATGTAGAACAAGTTTGAAAAATGAAGTACATGACGTCATCAAAAAATGTGCTCCACAGTCCATCGTTAAGCAATATGCAGCGAATGACTCGTCAGCTGGAGTAATTCTAGGGGGTTTCTTGAAATGTTTACAAAAATAATGTACACACAATTGAGAACCTGAAAGAAGCAATCAGAAGTACTATTCAAGAAATAACTACAGACACGTTGGAGAAAGTATTTGACAATATTCTTCTCATTTCGTTCGCTTGAAATATGCCTATAACTGCAATGCTGTCTCTTGTAATGTATGAATTTAACTTTTTTTTTACCTCACTCAGCGGTCCATAGAGTTTATCATCCACTGTTGTCTCTCTCGGCCAAAAGGTTTGCCTAGATATGTTGTCAACATGAAATGTATATGAAATCACACATATGAAATCAACAATCAGCTGAAAGATGCTGATGTTGACAGCGATGCCCTGTAAAGGATATGCAAACAACATTTTTAGATATGTCATATTTTGGGCAGTCTTCGAGTATGTGCTCTGCTGTCTGCGACGCCAATCCACATGTGCATATGGCTGTTCACCAATCTTGAATTTTGTATACATGTGGTTGGGTAATCTATTGTGTCCTGTTCTGAGGCGCAGAATAATGACTTGTTCTGGTCTGTCCATAATGTGGTAGTCATCTTGAGCAGGTTTTGGTGGCTTTCTGACTGATTTGATCATTCTTTTCTTTTGGTGGTATGTAACGGGCACATCAGGCTGCTCCTCTTTGGCTCCTTCCTTAGCCAATTGATCAGCTCTGTCGTTTCCGGGTACTCCACAGTGGGATGGTATCCACTGTATGGTGACCTTATGCTGACTGCTAAATTCAGAAAGTAGTGTCTTTAGTACTGCAATATCACCACAGGTTGTGTACCATGGCTGGTATTTAGTAATTTCTCTGTTGCTATCTTGATTGCCTCAATTTCAGCATCATAGTAATGGAAGTACTTTCCTGTTGGAACTGGCCATGTCCCTAGTATTATTTGGGTATTCTATGTACACTCCCGCTCCTCCATTTCGAACAGCATTTCGTGCTGACCCATCTGTGTAGATTAGGATCCAGAGGTCCTGTGGGTATTCTTCATCAAGGAAGCTGAGAGTGGCTGTTCTGCGCTGCACTGCACACTGTTCTGTTCTTCCTTGTCAAATATTCCTCTCACTTTTGTCAGGATTTGTAGTGATAGGCTATGTTCATCTTTCCATGGAGCTCGCTGTGGAATAGTTGTCAGGGGGATACCAACCGCGGGCAGATCGGTAGTTTCTCTGCAGAGTCGTTTGGCCTGGTGGATAAAACTACTTATTTTCAACCGCCCTATAGCTAATTTTCAAATCTGTTCTTTATAGGATGGCCTGGCAAGCTGGGGAACTTTTTCTGCTTGTATTAGCGTTTTCGTATCTCTGCGCTCACTCAGTGCTTGTGTCCTCCCCATCTTCTCCATATCCACTAAAGGGGTTGATCTCACCCCTCCTGTGGTGACTCTAAGTGCTTGATTTTGCAGTTTGTCCAGCTCTTGTAGTGTGGTTTTTTATGCCGAACACCACGCAGTTGACCCGTATTCTAGGTGTGGTCGTATGCTCTGTTGATAAACTTTGCTAAGTACGATGGCAAGTCAATAAGTAAGTCACACAGTTTTGTGGGATGGCAGGTAAATGTAGTTGGTGTTTTCTACAGGTGTCATTAGGTGACAGCAACATCGAAATTTATATTCCCGTTCGTCAGGTGGCACTAGGTGTCTCATGCGCATGCGCAGCGCATAAATAAAATGGCGAATGTACTAACGGAATGTACAATCAAAGAGCAACGTGCTGTTGTGCGTTTTTTTTTTTTTTTTGGTAGGCAAAAGGACTGCCTGCAAAGGACATTTATATGGAAATGCTTCCTGTTTATGCTGACAAATGTTTGTCCCGTAAAGCGGTGCATAGCTGGGTAGAAAAACTTTCTCAAGGACTCTGAAAAATTGTTGATAACATCCGATCTGGTCATCCTGTTGAGATTGTAACAGAAGCATGCGAGGAGATCATTAGAGGTGACAGGCGAGTAACGATAGACTCTGTAGCTTCTGAAATAGAGCGCTCACATGCTTCAGCATACAGCATAATGCATGATCGATTGAAATCTCCAGGACTGCTGACTAGAGGAGAGTTGCTTCTTCATGACAATGCTAGACCACATACGGCTCGATTAACTCAGGAGAAAATTAACCAACTAAGGTGGGAAGTTCTTGAACATCCATCTTACAGCTCCGACTTTGCCCCTAGCGATTTCCACCTCTTTGGTCCACTGAAAACCCACCTTGGCGGGAGACATTTTGCGAATGACGCCGAAGATGAATGTGAAGTGAAAACGTGGTTTAGAAAACAGAGCAAGCAGTTCTATGCAGCCGGTTTGGGAGGACTGATAAAACAATGGGATAAGTGCATCTATGTTGGTGGAAATTATGTTGGGAAATAAAGGGACAATGTTTGTATAAAACTAAACTGGTTTCAAGTTGTTATCATATTTAGTTATTTTTCTACAGCCATTTGTGACTTACTCATTGATTTTCCCTCGTATTTTCCCACTGGCTCCCCATGTGGTTCCACTTAGCTTTCTTAGGATGGCTATTTTCCTTCTGGCTTTTGCTACTGCTTTGTTGATGTGCTTTCTCCATGACAGCCTGCCATCAAATGTTACTCCAAGGTATGTTGGTTCTTTATCTTCTCTTAGGGGTGTTCCATTTATCTGGATGATCCCTGCCTTTTGTTTTGGAGAGAGGGTAAATAGGTTGGTGCTGCACTTGTCAGTGTTTATGTTGAAACACCATCTATTTGCCCATGCAACAAATGTATCTACAGCGCTTTGTAACGATCTGGTGGCTACTGATGCATGTTCATTTGTGCTCCACAGAACCAGGTCATCAGTGTACATTGCCGCTTTAATTCCATGCAGTAGATTAGCAACAAGATCATTGATGAAGATTAGAAAAAGTGTGGGAAACACCGTGTCGCAATAGTACTTTCTTGCTCTTGAGTCCGTCTATCTGTACTCGGGCGCTTCTGTTGTGCAAGTATACTTTCACCCATTTGTACATTCTTCCATTGACTTTACAGTTTCTCAGTTTCTTCATCAGACCTTCTTTCCAGACTTTGTCAAAGGCTTTCTTCAGATCCATCCATGCCGCAAGCACCAGCTTCTTCTCTTGGAATGCATCCTCAATGTCTTGAGAGAGATATGTTGTCTGAATTGTCTTGGTACAAATGGAAGCTTTAGCGATGTGTTGTTACCCGCTGGACTTCTCGGCATCTCAATATGAAGAAACGTGTTCCGTGGTAGACATTTCCAACACCCGTTTTAATGAATACTTCATTGGTACTTTCCAGCTTCCCCCCCCCCCCCCAAAAAAAAAAACAGCATTAGACCATAGCAGTAACTATTGTAACTGTCTGTCAACTGTCATTTACTGCCAATATAGTACCTTGTGGTGTATGGCAGAGGGGTCTTTGAGCCTGAGGAATTAAGGCCATCTGGCTAGTGCAGTCGCCGCGAACTGTGCAGGTTAGGATTGTCTTTTTGCCCCCGACAAAAAAATAATCCCACACCATACCGAGGGATGGAACCTAGGTCTCCCGAAGAGAGTCCGGCGTTTTAGCCACTCGGGCAGCCGCGCCTCACTATTGTAACTAATTTAATTAATTGTTTAGCACATGTTTTGATGACATCATGTACTTCATTTTTCAAACGTGTTCTACATTCAAAGTGTAGTGAGACTTTACAAACACCCTGTATTATTTGTTGCAATGGCGCTCGGAGCGCGGGTAAATTCTTATCACTTTCCACTAAAGAAAATCCCAACTATGGATAGACAGCATTCGGAGGCCGTGTGTCATATCACCAACCTGGATGCACGCACAGGGATATGCTGGGGTTAACGGCAATGAACTGGCAGACCAGCTGGCAGATAATGCACCAATACAAACGGGAAGAAGCATGGACATTGCTGATATCACCAACGCAGTACGGACTCGCTTGGCGGATACTGGACTCCGGGGGGCTGAGTGGTCTCGAGGTATGGTGTTCACCTCGAGTGCTAGAGGTCCCTGGTTCAAGCCCCGGTGAGGGCCGGGAATTTTTCACATGGATTTCTAGTAACAAAATTTCCTCTGGTCTCTGGTTAGTGGGATCGGACGCCCGTATGCGTTGTTGCGCACGTACAAAATCCTTTGGCAGTTAGAAATTGAAAAAGAGTAGCCTAACATCGCTGTCCGGGAAAAATTTCGAGTTAAAGTTCTACCCAAAGTATTTCAGGATCCTCGCCGGTGCTACGGAGTTCGTGAACTAAGCTGAGATTCTCCGGACTCGGGCTTGAGTTAGGAGTAGAACGGAGCACTTATGGGTTACACCCGTGTGCCGTGATGTTGATCCGTCGACTAAACTAAAACTAAACTAAATGATGCACCGATACATATGGGAAGAAGGGTGGACAGGGCTGATATAATCAATGCAGTACGGGATCGGTTGGTGGATACTGATGAGACTCTGACGCCAGCCTGTTTGTATGATCTGGTGAATGAAGCATCGTCAGGTACTTCAATGCCTCCTTTGAGGCAAAGACAGAAGAAAGTATAATCAACTCCTCATTGGAACAGCGAGCGGAATACTTTTGGGATGGCTGCTGCATCGGAGGACTGAGCACGCATGGGAATGTCCAGTGTGCAGTGACGTCGTTCGACATAGCATAAAGTAGCATTATCTCTTTCCGTCTGAGAAAGATTCCTGCGGTTTCTCATGTTTGCCTGGGACAGAAAGAGTCGAAGTAACAACTGTCTGGGGCAGAAATAGTCGAAGTAACAACTTTATCGGACAGAACGAGACGAAGTAACACTTGTCGGTGAATAAAAGACTTAGAGTGATAACAGCGGTGAGTGAAAGGCTTAAAGTAACAACCGCCTGTGATTGAAAGACTCAGAGTAATAACTGCTGGTTAATAAAATACTTAGAATGACAACTGCCGGTTAATGAAAGTCTTCAAGTGATAACTGCCGGTGAATGAAAGAATTAAAGTGACAACTGCCGATGAAGGAAAGATTTTAAGTAACAACAGTCGGTGAATGAAAGGCTTAAAGTAACAACTGCCTGTGGGAAAAAGCAGCACTTCCATGTGACAGGGAGAGTGAAACTAACAATGATATGGCGCACAAGGGATGAACAAGAAACAAGTAGGGAGTCTATATTTTAATATCAACTCCCCGGAGCAATCTTGAAACAGCAGCGGTGTTTAATATTCACAACAAGCTAACACTATCTTAGCTAATAATAAAGTAACAAAAACTGAAAATATGAGACACAGACCATTTATTGCTTGACATAGGTCACAGCATCACTTCAGGTGCATACTGCAGAGTTATATATCACATGAAGTGAATAAATGAATAGTACTTCAGCTGAAACAATAAAAACATATAGTCACAGGCAGTGTTCGAATGTGGAACATCTGTTGTCCCAACGGTAATTTTAAATTCAGCGACTTGTGGGTATCATAATGACATCATTGGAGCCGAAAAGGGCTCTATTCAACTACCTCTTTTTAGCGACTCCAATATGAGGAGATTAACTGATTAATTGCCGTGGGATAATTAATCGTCTTAAGCTGCAGCCCGTATCTGCCATGAGCTATATAGAGTTTTCCCTATACAACCCACTTTAATTTGATATAAAGTACAATAAGTCTGCTACAATATTAACAACATTTAAGTAATAATTATGATACACCGCTACTTCCCATTGTCTGCCATCCATATTCCCAAACATTGCTTCCCCGGTTCTGCACGACTCTTGCACAGGCATGAATGCCTATTCGATCTGGGTCGTGGATCAGAAAGGCATGTCCTGACCATACTCAGGGGCATTTGTGCCCTCACCGAGGATTCGAACCCGGGTCCCCTGAAGAAGAAATCGGTCTTCTATCCTCTCGGCCGGCCTCTCCTCCGCAGCTAACACAAGTCCCTTCTACACGCCTTGATCCCATTGGGCATATGATGCTAACACCAATATTTAATAGACCAATCGATTCTCTGTGGTGGGTGAGTCAGTATTACCACCACCACCTTTATTTCCCAAGACATTTATTGGTACCCAGGTTAGACTGGGTCGACATGGGAAAAACCTATGTCAGTTTAAAAATTCGAATTTGCACCCGCGCGGGTTGAACCTATGACCACCACGGCCGTCTAGCGAATGTCTGGCCATTACACAACGGCGGCTTCCTACCCATAACACACGAACAAACATAACTACACAGTCTTCATTTATCGAACCTAGTCCTCTAGACCAGTAGTTCTCAACTGGTGAGGAATCCCGGGGGGGGGGGGGAATTTAGGGTTTCCGGGGGGGGGGGGGGGGAATTAAGATTATTTCAAGATCGCATTAATACAAGAACCAGTTACTTTATATTATTTTCCCCTCTAAATTTTACGGTTCTTTACCTCTCGCCTTAATGAAATTCGTTTTATAACGTAAGTAGACCCGCAAATCACGTTTCATGTAGATGTCTAGACTTGTTCTTGTATGTGTTATTAAATTTAGCTTCCATTTTTATGTATACTGTGTAAGGGTGTGGGGGGGGGGGGGGATTTATAGGGAGGCAACTCAAAAAAAAAGGGGGGGGATGACGTTCTGAACATATGGTAAAGAAGAGCATAGGCCAAAAAAGGTTGAGAACCACTGCTCTAGACAGATCTTAAGGACCACATCTACAAACTCAGTGGGCACTTCCTGCCGCCACTCTACCAGGAAAAAAGCTGTCATGACTCCACAAACAAGCCACTCAACAAATGAAAGATTTCAAAGCTGTCATTGGCTCGTCACAACCAGGCCAAAGTTCATGAACTGGCTTACAAAGAATATAAATAGCTTGGGTTTTAACGCTTCGTAATTGTGGACTACTACTACTACTTTAACGGGTAGACTGGTTAGAAAACAGAAGAGTTGTAGGTGCCCATAATTTGGAAGTGTTATTAAAGTGAGAAGCTTCCGAGTCTGGAGGTTGGGTCTTTCTGAATCGGGTATTTGTTTTACCGGTTTCGCACATTCGGGGACTCCGCTTCTTGTGCTCGGTAAGGCAAGGGATTTTTATCACAACATCATCATCGTCTTCTTCGTCGTCACCACCACTTTCATCATCATCATCATCATCATCATCATCATCATCATCATCATCATCACCTTGACTTGGAAACGTAAATTACAAGTACCTCTTAAGTCGGAGTGGGTTCGCCTGATGGCAAGGGACACTGATAATAGGGAAAGCTAATCGACACGCAAAATTCAACACGATCATCATAACCATCATCCTCATTGTCGTCGACATCATCATCATCATCATCATCATCATCATCATCATCATCATCATCATCATCAATCATTCGCAATCATTATCATCAACACCATCTTCATCATCTGAAGATCAGAGTTGAAGTCGTATTATTATGTCATATAATTTCTACCTTTTCCCGCAGGTGTCTTAATTTTTGCCCCCTCCCCCAGTGCCAAGCTATGCCGATTGTGACATTGTTTGATTGCTGTTTCATCATCATCATCATCATCATCATCATCATCATCATCATCATCATCATCATCATCATCATCATCATCATCATCATCATCAAGGTCACTAATCCAAAGACCTAGGTTAAAGTCGTATGATTGCATTGTGTCATTTCACCCGATCGCAAGCCATTATCTTAACACTTTTAGTGCCACGCTATGCTGATATGTGATTGTTTTATCATCGTCATCATCATCATCATCATCATCATGATTGATCATGATCATCATCATCATCATCATCATCATCATCATCATCATCATCATCATCATCATCATCATCATCATCATCATCATCATCATCATCATCGTCGTCGTCGTCATCATCATCATCATCATCATCATCATCATCATTAAGGTTAATAATTCGAAGACTGATGTTGAATTCATAAATCTGGCGCAGAAAGTCGCCCAAAACGCCAAAGACAGGTTCTAACGTAGTGTGTACATGCAGAGTGGTACAGCAAAGTGCAGAGCGTGTAGTACCACACTGTACCAGACACGGCTCAAAAAGGTATAGTATATGGCTGCAGTAATTGTATGATTGATTGGTTGGTTTGTTGATTGAATGATTGGTTGACAGATTGGTTATTATTTTTTGATTGACTGAATGGTTGATTGGTTGACTGATTGGTTGGATTGGTTGACTGGTTGGTTGGATGGTTAGTTGACTGATTGGTTGGTTGGTTGATTGAATGATTTATTGGTTGACTAATTGATTGGTTGGTTGACTGATTGGTTGGCTGACTGATTGGCTGGTTGATTGACTGATTAGTTGGTTGACTGATTAGTTGGTTAGTTGTTTGGTTCATTGGCTGATTGGTTGGTTGACTGATTGGTTCGTTGACTGATTAGTTGGTTGTCTGATTGGTTTACTTATTTGTGGATGGTTGGTTGACTGATTGGTTGGTTGGTTGTTTGGCTGGTTGTTTGGTTGGTTGATTGGTTGTTTGGTTTGATGGGTGTTTTTTTCGTTGGTTGACTGATTCGTTGGTTGGTTTGTTTGTTGATTAAGTGATTGATTGTTTGATGACTTAGTGGCTTGAGTGGATGGATGGTTTGATGGCTGGTTGGTTTGCTGGATAAAGAAGAATATAAAAGAGAAAGAGGAGAAGGACAAAAAGAAGAAGGAGAAAAACAAGAATACGAACAAGAAGGAGGATAATAAGGTGGAATAGAAGAAGAAATAGGAGGAGGTTGAGGAGAAGGAGGTAGAGAAGAAGGAGAAGGGGGTAGAGGAGAAGAAGAAGAAGAAGAAGAAGAAGAAGAAGAAGAAGAAGAAGAAGAAGAAGAAGAAGAAGAAGAAGAAGAAGAAGAAGAAGAAGAAGAAGAAGAAGAAGAAGAAGAAGAAGAAGAAGAAGATAGGATACTCGTCATAGCCCACGAGAAAAAAATAAATCCAGTATGGATTAAGCTGGAGTTTAAAGTGAGTGAACAAAAGAAAACACCTTACAAGAAAAGAGACGTTAAAACAACATTAAATGTGATTGGTTCTTCGGAAAATGCTTATCGCTATACAGGGATCGAACGTAGTCCTTGTGAGCCTTAGGTTACCATGCCGGACAGCAATCTGCTGCATATTTTGTTAATGTGTTTTTGGTATCATATGTGCACTCCGGACACGTCTCTGACCCTCCCCACCCCCATGTATGAATTAGTGCTCGACGTACTAATAGTGCCAGCTCCGTGTTGGTTGACGAGGCCCCACAGTCTCCCGGTGTGCCTCTCGTGTCTGGTCGTGCCAGTTCTGTGTGTGTTGGTTGACGAGCCCCACATTCTCCCTATGTGCCCCTCGTGTCTGGTGTTGCCAATTCTAATCCAACGTCGTTTATTCTAGACAACAATCTGGATTCACTGGCGTCAAAGGACTTTGCTCTCGACATCCCTTTTAAGACATTAATAACATCGTAACGATCCATGGGCTGGCCATCTGCAGAGGATGCAGCGTCAGCAAGTATATCAGCTCGTTCACGTCCCTAAACTTTCACATGACCCGGAACGAAGATGAAAAATATATTTTGTAATCATTCAGTCGCTTAAGTCTGCCGCCCACGGTAAAAATCGGCTCTTAATGTTTGGAGACACTAGGTAGGTACGTAAGTAAGAATTCTTTTACGCATCTTAAGGTGCATTGGGCATATGGTGCTAGACTCGAGAGGAGCAGCTGTCATTTGGTTATGTATAACTTCCAACTTTATCTGCAGTTTCCTGTGCCACTGTAAGAGTAGTAGATTTTTTCTGGGACCGGTATTCGTGCTCCCTAGTTATACGAGCCATTTGTCTTCTTCTTTTACGGTGGGGAGACTTTCCTTTCGGTCAGTCTCATTGTCATCTACTGTATATTTGTGAGACTTCTCTCTACAGTAGCTGTTCACGCGACATAGACTCATGCTTTTGTAGACCATAGGCACTCAGTGGGTGACGTGATCAGGGTCACACTGGCCGCAATTACTTCCCAAAATATTTTGTGGTGCATATTTAAGACTGTGTCGACCTGGGAACCCAGTGCAGTTTTATAATCCGTCTCGATGCGGATTTAACCCCTGACCCCCACGCTGACAGTCGAGCGTCTAGCCACAAATCTACAGGAACTAATACTTGAACATCAATAAAGCAATCTAGTGCCGTCTTCACAATGAAAGCTGCCTGTCTGCCTTCCTGTCTGTCTGTATGTCTCTGATTGTACATTCTGTCAGACAGCTGTGTCGTCCATATCTTGATGTTATCTTCCCACATGTATCGTCGTCTACCTTTTACGATTAATGGTATTTTTCGTGGTAGACTTTGGTGTTGGCATTCTGGCAGCGGCATTATGCATAGTATACCTGTGCGGGCTGTTGGTTTGTCGAGACTCCTGTCTGTTCCACTTTTCACATGGGGCAGTGAGGATCATTTGTGTGATATTCACTTCTACAGGAATGGAGCATAATAGGGCGACCCTAAGCCGTGAAGTTGGAACCGCGACTAACCGACTAACTACCTATTTCTCGCTTGCCTTCAACCTTACCCTCCAGTATGGTTTTTATAAGAGTGTTATGTCTTTTAACATGGCCAAAATATTTCACTAGGCTCTATTTTATTTCTTTGATCAACTCTCTTTTCATTTCCAGTTTTCCTAGAATCTCTGTATTTGACTACTTTTTTACCCTCATGAAACAAAAGCAAATGGCAGATGTTTAGTACAGAACAGCTTGGCAGTATGACACCACAACTTCAAGTCTGAGAATGGAGGGGGAGGCGGTTACTGCAGCTCTCCGCTGGATGGAGAACACACTGTACATGCATGTTGTGATTGTAACTGTTTCACAAACTGCGCTGACAAAGGTGAAGACTGCCAAGCTTCATGCAGAATGGCTTGCTTCGATTCAGATGTCGAAGGCAGTGAGCATTCGCTGGATCTTTTCTCCAGAACACTCTTGTGTGGTTGGATATGAACAGGCAGACAGACTGGCTGGTGCCGCATCATTAAGGGGCGATTTGATGCATAATAAGGCAGATGTGGTGAAGGCCCTCTGGGAGCATTTAAATAACGCACAAGAACAGATAGACCATCGTGGTCTAGAGAGAATGCAGAAACACAAGGATCTGGAAAACAGTCTTCAATGTGAGGTAAAGTAAGACGGACATATAATCAGATTGCAATTGGCACCCTGAGTTAATTGGAACTCTTCTCTGGCTGATGAAGATGAGGACAAAGCGCATATGGGAATGCCCCAAGTGTAATGACATCGGTTCTTGTCTCAACTCAACTGACAATATATAGGTGTCAGGTCTTAGTCAGATATGACTGAGGTACCGTATAACAGTAGACGGTGCTACCTGCTTTCTGTTAGCGCCGAACGTTGGGCGGCGCTACCAAACCCGACACCCCACATTCTGCCAACGGCTTCGGGCGGAAGAGCGCAATTGGGAGGGTACAAGCCTTACCCTGGTGCGAGGAAATGCAACCTAAAGACAAATGTCATGGCAGGGCAGACCAGGCCCTAAGCCTTGGTTGGCGGCTGGTCTATGATCGAAGCTCCGACAGGCGGACAGTTAGAGCATTGCTTTGCTGATCCGGCAGCTTCTACAGCTTGTCTTGTTCCAGATGTAGAGGTGTTACCTTTCCTCTGGAGTGAACTAGGCAGGCCGAGAGAGGGATCATGCTGCATGGGCAATAACTCCATCCCTGGTCTTAACCGGTCTCGGAATCAAAGCGAGAGGCAACTGTTAGGGTTATAAGTCCCTGTCAGTTGGCGTAGACATGGGGCGCCACGCGTTGCCTCTGACGGTGGGAGACACCTACAGGTGTCACTGATCAGCTACCGCCCGCCTCAAGCTGGGCAGCCCCCGGCCAATTGGGTGCTGATCTGCCACAGCCTGCCTGCTTCAACGGGTGCTTGGGGCTAGGACAAAATCTGAATCGCAGGCTGTAAAACCAATGCACCAGGTACTAATAAAAAGAAAAATAGAAACCTCAAGCTACGTCTTGCAACCTGGAACGTGAGAACCATGTGTCCAGGATTTTCCACTGACTTGACCAACATTAACGATGTGAGATAAACGGCTGTGATTGATGCCGAACTCAATCGTCTTAACATTGATATTGCTGGCTTGCAGGAGGCTCGTCTCACGGTGGAAGGATCACTCAGGGAAAACAATTACACCTTTTTTGGGAAGGGTAGAGAGTAGGCAGAAAAAAGGGACCACGGTGTGGGCTTTGCAGTGAAGAATTCGCAACTGGGAATTATTGAAATTCCAGCAGGAGGAAATGAAAGACTATTATCCCTGCGCTTGGCAACCTCTTGTGGTTTTGCCACCATTATTACTGCATATGCACCGACACTCGATTCCTCTGATGATGTGAAGGAGTTAGACTCCGTGGTCAAGGCAGTTCCAAAATCTGACTACATTTATATGCTCGGTGATTTCAATGCTCGTGTGGGCAAGGACTCGAATTCATGGCCAGTGTGCCTTGGAAAATACAATATCAGTCGCAGCCCTTGATTGATAAGAAGAAGATAGCTCTCTTAAGAAACAAGGAAAGACCAACGCGTAACACTCTGAGTGAGCTAAAGCAAGCTAGGAAGGATGTGCAAAAGGCTGCCAGGCAGTGTGCAAATGATTATTGGATCAAGTTACGTGAGTCCATTCAAATCGCAAGTGATAAGGGAAACATCAGAAGCATTTATGAAGAAGTAAAGAAAGCCTGTGGTCCAGTGATCAAAAGAAGTGCACCATGAAAACCTTGACTGGAGAAGTCATAACTGATAAGAAACAGCAGATTTTGTGGAGCACTATTTGGAGCTTTACTCAAGTGAGACCAAACTAGTGGATGATGCCCTCAACGCCATAGAGGCTCCACCATCTCTTGACCACCTGGGCACACTTGCCACCATAATAGAAGTTAAGTGTGCTATAAATGAACTTGCATCTGGCAAGGCTCCAGGTAAGGATGGGATTCCAATAGAGGTTATCAGGAATGGGCATGACACACTCACTCTACAGATCCACCAGCTAATAGAGCTATGCTGGCGAGGACAAGTCCCACAGGATTTCAAAGATTCAAGCATCATAACACTGTACAAGAACAAGGGCGATCGGATCGACTGCAACTACTATAGGGGTATCTCACTTCTGTGTATTGTTGGAAAAGTATTAGCCAGAATTATTCTGCGCAGACTTCAAGTCCTAGGAGATCAAGTCTACCCCAAATCACAGTGTGGCTTTCGACAGAACCGGTCTACCATTGATATGATATTCTCATTGCGACAAATGCAAGAAAAATGCCGGGAACAAAATCAGCCACTGTTTATTGCCTTCATCGACCTCACAAAGGCATTTGATTTGGTCAGTCGTGAGGGTCTGTTCAAGGCACTAAAGAAGATTGGCTGCCCATCAACACTTCTGTCCATTGTGGAATTGTTCCACACAGGCATGAAGGGTATAATCAAGTTTGATGGTGCAACTTCAGAAGAGTTTGAAATCAAGAGTGGAGTTAAGCAAGGTTGTGTACTAATCCCCACCCTCTTTGGGATTTTCTTTTCACTTCTGCTGAAATATGCTTTTCGTGATCAGGATGGTGGTATATACATTCACACACGCCCAGATGGCAGACTCTATAATGCTCAGAGATTGAAGGCCAAGACCAAAATTAGGAGGGTACTAATCAGAGAGTTGCTTTTTGCGGATGATGCTGCAATTACGACCCACTCTGAGGAAGAATTACAACATCTACTATCTGCATTCTCCATTGCCTGTTCTGAATATGGTTTTATAATTAACAAAAAGAAGACACAGATTATGTCACAAGGTGCACATGGGGTACCACCAATCTTCATTGACGACGCCGAACTGGAGATAGTAGACCATTTTACATATCCAGGACCAGAGGTAAATAGCAAATTATCCCTAGATCAGGAAATCGACATCAGAATTGGTAAGGCAGCAACAACAATGAACTTGTTAGCAAAAAGAGTCTGGGAGAACAGGAAGCTTACTACAGCAAATTATCCCTAGATCAGGAAATCAACATCAGAATTGGTAAGGCAGCAACAACAATGAACTTGTTAGCAAAAAGAGTCTGGGAGAACAGGAAGCTTACTACCAAAACAAAAGTCCTCGTCTAACAAGCTTATGTCCTTAGTACTCTTCTTTATGGCAGTGAAACCTTGGAAAACTTACTCACACCAATAGAAACGTTTAAACAGCTTTCATATGCCGTGTCTGCGAAGAATACTTGGTTTTAAATGGCAAGACAAAATCACAAATACTGAAGTATTGGAAAGATGAGGTTGTGTGACGGTGTGTTCCATACTCAGTCTTCGTAGACTTAGATGGATAGGACATGTTAGGAGGATGGATGATAGTAAAATACCAAAGGACATCTTTTTGGTGAATTACAGATGGGTAGGAGATCGCAGGGTCGGCCTCTACTACTATACAAAGATGTGTGTAAGCGGGACATGATTGATACAGGCATTGTTAATGCACACTGGGAGCAAGTCACCGCTGAACGTGTTGCATGGAGGGCAACTATCAGAAATGGAATAAAGACAAAGGAGAAAATGATTGCAGATAAAGCACACACACAGCGTGAGAGACGTAAGATGGTGCATGATGGTGGAAATGACCATGTTTTCACATGCATCCATTGTGGACAAACATTTGCAGCACGAATCGGCCTTATCAGCCACACTCGCCACCGCCATAGGTCATGTTATTAAGCCTTTTTGAAGCACAATGTACCAAACTATCGCCTGTCAAGACGGAAAGGTACATATATAATATATAATATATATGTAATATATATATTAGGGACCTTCATGTGATTTTAGACCTGTTCCAATGGCTTTATTATAAAAGCATGAAAGAAACATTAACAGGTGTGGTAAAATTAAACAAAGCCTTCATATTGAATTAATTAAGCACCATGGGTTGGTCTTAAGAAGTCGCCGTAGGTATTCAAGCAAGCATCCCATTGCTTAGGTAGGCGGCGAATGTCGTCCGCAAAAAAGGATTGTGGTTGCTGACTGAATCAAGTGTTGACCACGTTCATTACGTCTGCATCTGTGTGAAATCGTTACCCCTTGAGAGCTTTTTTTTAGAGGTCCGAACATATGAAAATCACATGGTGACAAATCAGGACTATAGACTGGATGTTGAAGAATTTCCCACTTCTTCCTTGCTAATGCTTCCTGCACAATCTTTGCGACATGCGGACGAGCATTATCGTGCAACAAAATCACACAGCGAGAAAGAATGCCGGGTCGTTTATTCTTGATGGATTTTTGCAGCTTCTCTGGTGTTTCCAAGTAGTGGGTAGAGTTGATGTTGACACCAGGTCCTTTAAAGTCGGCTAACAATAGCCTTTCATGGTTAAAAAAATGCGCTCAGGATAACATTACCTGTAATTTGAATTTTGTGGCTTTTGGTGATCCAGCATGCTTCCATTGCATGCTCTCTCTTTTGCTGCTCGGCTCAAAATGCTGACATCATTTCTCATCGCCTGCAATTATGCGGACGAGAAATGCATCACCTCCACTCTGTAACGCAGCAAGTAGTTCAAATACCATGCCATGCGTTCCTCTTTTTGGTAGTCGGTCAACATCTGTGGTACCCACTGTGAACACGCCTTTCGATATTGCAGTTTCTTACGAACGACCTTTTGAATTGTCCCAATTGACACATCAAATTCTTTCGCCAGCGAACGTATGCTTCGACAACGGTTCATCTATACTGCTGCATCAATTTTGGCGATGGTTGTTGTTTTTCCTGTCGCAATACTATGTGTAAGCGGATGCCCAAGAGAAAATAAACCACCTCCAAAATGTTTCAGGGCAAATCGGTCTCCAAATTAACACCACAAAAACAAAGACTATTGATCTTACCAACAGTTCAGATGACACCAAATTGAACAGCTACGTTCTTGAAAAAGTCAACAGCTTTACATACCTAGGAAGCAAAATTACATCTACAGGGGACTCAACACCAGAAATATCATCTAGAATCGCACTGGCATCTAGTGCCTTCAATAAACTGTCAAACATCTGAAAGTCAAAGACACTCAGCAAACACACAAAACTTAAAATCTTCAACTCTTGTGTGATTCCAGTGTTAACGTATGGATGTGAAAGTTGGAAATCAACGGTAGCTTTAGATAAAAAATTAGACAATTTTGAGAACAAATGTCTTAGAAGACTTCTAAACATCCACTGGACAGACTTCAGAACCAATTCGCAAATAAGACAAGAGACTAAGCAAGATACAGTATCCAATTTCATAAGAAGACGCCGTTGGAACTACATCGGCCATGTACTCAGAATGGACAAGTCAAGACTCCCCTACCAAGCCCTCATATGGTCACCAGTAGGGAAAAGAAAACGGGGAAGACCAAGAGAGACCCTGCGTAGAACCATCATTAGAGAAGGCTCATTCAATGGCCAAGTAAATATCCAAGATCTACAACAGGTAGCAGCGAACCGCCAGGCATGGAGAGACAGGACTTCTGCCCTATGCGCCGCCTTAGGCTCAAGAGGAAAGACTAACTAAACTAACTAATACTATGCGCTTGACCCGGCCGGTGAAGATCTGTCGTGAACTGACGTCCTTTCCGAAACATTCGTGTCCAGTTTGTCACTGTTACCGTACGCTGCCTGCATTCTTCGATGAATGTCCACTGCTTCACATCCTTCAAATGAAAGGAACCGAATCACCGCTCTTTGAGCTTCCTTAAACGGATTTTGAATCAACCCGGCCATTTTCTCAAAGGTCAGAAACAGAACTTATGCATCATGGGACTATAAACAGGTGCTCTTTTATTCATTGGTCAGTACTTAACACATGACTATGACATGATCATTTTCAACGTAGGCAATTACGCGCGTTGCGGCAGAACGGATTTCACATGAACGCCTCATATATATATATATATATATATATATATATATATATATATATATATATATATATATATATATATATATACATATATATATATATATATATATATATATATATATATATATATATATATATATATATATATATATATATATATATATATATATATATATATATCCACACCCCAGGGCCTCTATACGACTTTCTAATTGCTTGTTCAATGTCCAGGCTTCCGCGCCCTAAAGAAGTGTTGAATATACATAACACTTGACAATTATCATTTTTAATACGTTGCTAATCTCTCTGGAAGTTAATAAAGATTTCATGATGTTGAAAACATTTTGGCCAGTCCTATTATATTTATGAATTCTGTTTCACTTCTGCTATCATCTGTTGTTACGTGTCCAGGATAGGAGATACTTGTTACTTGTCCTAGTAACTCCCTGTTTACTGTGATGTTCATTGATGGTCTCTGCTTTCCACTGCTAATTATCATAGTTTTCGTGACTTGGATGTTAATTGTTTAATACGCGGTGACTGCAATAGGCAGGTGGCCTTAATTCTTCAGGTCTAAGACCCCTCCCCTCCCCCGCCCTATAGCGCAAGGTATTCTAGGTAGTAGATGACACTAGTTGTTGACAATACGAGGAGGCTTCAAATGAAAACCTTACAAGTGTGATAGAAAATACAATAACCATGCCATTGTCTTGTAGCATCTCAATATTGTTGTTAGGGATGTCAAGCGCATTAAGCAGATACATCATGGCGCAGACGAACACTGTGACGCCATAAGGACAGTTTTAAGATGGCCGCCCCACTTTTGACATGCATCAGAGACGAGCAGCCTTCTGTTATCCGTTTTTTAATCAGTGAAGGGGTGAAACCTATAGAAATTCATCGGCGAATGAATGTCCTGTATGGTGATGCATGCCTGTCAGTCCAGCAAGTGTATGAGTGGAGTAGGAAGTTTCATAACGACGTTATTTTTGTGACAGACTGATCACGACCAGATCAGGCACCCCGAGTAGTGACCCCTAGAGTATATTTGTCTACAGGAATCCACGCACTTTATAGGCGCTGGAGGACTTGCACTGAACGCAGCGGTGACTACATCGAAAAATGATACATTTATTCTTACGTTTTCAGAATATATTCACAACCCCCCACCCCCCCCCCCCCACCCCCACCCCCAACAAAAACATACAAAATAAGGTTTTCATCACAAACGCTCTCTTATCTATGCCACATTGTGCCTGCACTATGCCTCTTTAGTTGTTCCACTGGGTTTTGTAACCCTCGCTCGCTTTCTGCTAGTAGCTTTCTGTTTTCATCAGGATAATATATAATTTTTTTTTTTTTTTCGCATATCCTTTACATGACATGGCTGTCAACCCAGCATTTTACTGTTGTCGTTGATTTCTTGGCAAAATTACGCTCATTAGTTTGCCATTGCTTTCTGAGCCGCCGACTCATTTATCCCGTAAGTTACCAACGCGGCTAGAAACGCTTCCAATTCTCTCGCGTTGCGTTACCCCACGTAGATAAACGGGATTACGGAGAAATTCGCTTAACTTCTCGGCCAGGGAGACCACCGGTTCTAAACGAGTTAATCCTATGAGAGTTAATCCCATGTTTGTTATTATTATACCGCCTGTCAGAATCACAAATGGTTAAATTGGTAACCAGCACAGTATTTAAAACCGCTATAGCGAATCGGTGCAGCATAGGGGAGACAACTTGACAAACTAGTGGAACGGATGATGTAATCGTCCCTGGTGAACCTGACCTGGTTATTTCAACATCGACCCGCGGGCACAATTTGCCGGTCTAGTGGAAGAAAACATCACACACAACTTTAGGGAGCCATCCCGCTCGGCGCGATTTGCTATGCAGTGAACATTTTCTTTCCCTTGATATTCTGGTAAGTCAATCCAGTGTGTGTATATTTATGTATTAACTAGCTGACCCTGCCCGGCTTCGCCCAGACCCTGGTGGGGAGCATCTAATTTAATTCATATAAGTAGTCATATAAGTTCTCGTTCCCGTTACCGACTGCCTGCCTGTCTGTCTGTCTGTCTGTCTGTCTGTCTGTCTGTCTGTCTGTCTGTCTGTCTGTCTGTCTGTCTGTCTGTCTGACCCGGCCCGGCATTTCCCAGCTCCTGGTGTGGAGCATCTCATTTAATTCATATAAGTAGTCATATAAGTTCCCGTTCCCGTTACCGACTATCTGTCTGTCTGTCTGTCTGTCTGTCTGTCTGTCTGTCTGTCTGTCTGACCCGGCATCGCCCAGCTCCTGGTGTGAAGCATCTCATTTAATTTATATAAGTAGTCATATAAGTTCCTGTTCCCGACTGTCTATCTGTCTGTCTGTCTGTCTGCCTGACCCTGTCCGGCTTCGCCCAGTCCCTGGTGGGAGCATCTCATTTAATTCATATAAGTAGTCATATAAGTTCTCATTAAATTCATACAACAAAAAAAGTAACTTAAAAGAATGTCCTTCCACACACCATCCATTATTTTTAATGAAAACTCTTTCTAATCACCTGCATGACTACAGTAACTTCTTAAGCAAAAAAAGATGAGTTACAATGTTATGCATTGTGCATTATTTTTATGAAAACTTTGAAAATGCCTTACAGATTGTATCATTATTTATTATAACTCATATGCCGGTACATAACTATGGACAAAGAGTTTATAAATCTTTGAAAACGATGCCACAATATTACTATAAGTTATACAGAAAAGTTATGCCCCTTGAAATAACTTTTACAGAGTTAGGTCCCCTGAGATATATGAAATTATAATGAAAAATGAAAAATGAAATAATACTGAGTAAGCAGGCGATTTCACACTAAAAAAATATCACAGTTGGCAGCTCTGGAATGAAAGGAAGGCGTGTAGAAAATTTCATCTCAATCGGATGGGCCGTTCGCGAACAAATAAAGGACATACATACATACATACATACATACAGACGGACGGAGATTGCCTTTTATATATAAGATTAAGTTTTGTTTCGCATATAGCGTAGTCTATATCGGCGTTTTACTATTTGGTCACCGGGAAAAGTGAAAGATTATAAGCACAGATAAACTGTATATACCTTACAAAGAACGAAAATCACAGTGAAATAAGAATGATAATATACTGTTCAAAAATTTAAAAAAAAGAAAAAGAAACGCAACATCATTGCAGTTTCAATTGCAAACTTGTACCAACATTTTATTGACGATGCTGATTCGCCTACTGCAGCCGGCTCTGGCGATGCCGGTCCGTAAGAACAGGACCTCTGTAGCCCAAAGACCAGCGTCGTACAGCCGGTTCTTGACCGTTTGATCTGAAATTCTGCGAGCTCTTGGCATTGACTGGACTGTGGCGACTCAGATGTAAATCGATTCCTAAGGTGACGCTGCCGTATGAAGTGGTCTTCGGCAGCAGTTGGGATTGTGGGTCCTCATTGCGCGGCCGGTCTGCCACTGAGCCGGTTTCTTGAAATCGCCTCCAATGGCGACTAATGTCTCTGCTAACCACAGTAAATTCTCTGGCTACTACACTTTGTGACTGTCCAGCCTGTAAACGTCCAATGATGATGAGTCGTTGTTCTGTAGTAAGATGAGCCATACTTGCGCATTGAATTTTCAACTGAATTTATTCGAGGAGCGTCAATCTTTTATAAGCATTCAATAATATGGTCAGAGAGTTTTGTGTTCAGTAAGTTTCACGGGATTGTCATGAACCTGTCACGAGTTATTGTCAAATAAGTTGTTTTGACCTTGACCTCTTTCATGACCTCACGAATCATGAGGTGAGTACAATTCAGGTAACCACGAGAAGTTAATGACCAGTTGGACACAGTCGATAGGTTGACTGATGTCCAATCAGCGAATATCTTTTATAAAAGTAACACCAAAAATGTTGCATTTTTAACAGTATAATAACTAATAACAGCGTGAAAATAAGTTACAACACAACGAATCAACGTTTCGACCTTAGTGATCTTCATAAGGAACAATATAAACGGCTGTAATGGGGGGGGGGGGGGGGGGGTTGAAAAAGAAAGTTTAATTGTGCAGTAAAACGTAAACAGCAAAAGTATTGGTATGAAACGTTGTTAGGCCCTTGCAGATGCTCCGTGTCCAGGAAAGTTGCGCAGAAGTTCAGTTGTGAAAGGTGACACATGGGGAGCCGAAGGTGTGCAAACAGATATGGATATATTAAGTCTTAAGTGGAAAGGATACTTTATCACTTATGGTCAGAACTCGCAGCATTCAATTTGGTCCTGTGTGCTACAAGTGGGTCGTGTGTGGGACACGGGTGTGGGACAAGTGGGTCGTGTGTGGGACAAGTGGGTCGTGTGTGGGACAAGTGGTTCGTGTGTGGGACAAGTGTGTGGGACAAGTGAGTCGTGTGTGGCTCAAGTGGGTCGTGTGTGGGACAAGTGGGGTCTGTGTGGAACAAGTGGGTCGTGTGTGGGACAAGTGGGATCTGTGTGGATCAAGTGGGTCATGTGTGGGACAAGTGTTTCCTGTGTGGGACAAGTGGGTCCTGTGCAAGATAAGTGGGTCCTGTGTGGGACTATTGGGTCGTATGTGTGACAAGTAGGTCGTGTGTGTGTGACAAGTAGGTCGTGTGTAGAACAAGTGGGTCGTGTGTGGGATATGTGGGATGGTGGGACAAGAAGCTGCTGTGCAGGACAAGTGGGTCATGTGTGAGACAAGTGGGTTCTGTTTGGGACAAGTGGGTCCTGTGGGTCCCAGAAGAAGCGGACTCCATTAAACATTAGACAATATGGTTTAAATGTTTGTGTCCTTATAGTAGCTGTCGTCTCCTGGCCACAACTGATATCTCTAGACCCAGTTCTCCACAACTGATATCTCTAGACTCAGTTCTCCACAACTGATATCTCTAGACCCAGTTCTCCACAACTGATATCTCTAGACCCAGTTCTCCACAACTGATATCTCTAGACCCAGTTCTCCACAACTGATATCTCTAGACCCAGTTCTCCACGACTTATAGTCCATGCCGTGTGGGGTAGGTGACCATGTCTGCCCACAACTGATATCTCTAGACCCAGTTCTCCACGACTTATAGTCCATGCCGTGTGGGGTAGGTGACCATGTCTGCCCACAACTGATATCTCTAGACCCAGTTCTCCACGACTTATAGTCCATGCCGTGTGGGGTAGGTGACCATGTCTGCCCACAACTGATATCTCTAGACCCAGTTCTCCACGACTTATAGTCCATGCCGTGTGGGGTAGGCAATCATGTCTGCCCACGATTTATAGTCCATGCCGTGTGGGGTAGGTGACCATGTCTGCCCACAACTGATATCTCTAGACCCAGTTCTCCACGACTTATAGTCCATGCCGTGTGGGGTAGGCGATCATGTCTGCCCACGATTTATAGTCCATGCCGTGTGGGGTAGGCGATCATGTCTGCCCACGATTTATAGCCCATGCCGTGTGGGGTAGGTGACCATGTCTGCCCACGACTTATAGCCCATGCCGTGTGGGGTAGGTGACCATGTCTGCCCACAACTTATAGCCCATGCCGTGTGGGGTAGGTGACCATGTCTGCCCACAACTGATATCTCTTGACCCAGTTCTGCACGACTTATAGCCCATGCCGTGTGGGGTAGGTGATCATGTCTGCCCACAACTTATAGCCCATGCCGTGTGGGGTAGGCGATCATGTCTGCCCACAACTGATATCTCTTGACCCAGTTCTGCACGACTTATAGTCCATGCCGTGTGGGGTAGGTGATCATGTCTGCCCACAACTGATATCTCCAGACCCAGTTCTCCACGACTTATAGTCCATGCCGTGTAGGGTAGGCGATCATGTCTGCCCACAACCCTCTGTCTTGTGTACTGCCAGTTATTTCCAATACAGATTTCGTCCATGAAAAAAGGGGGATGGTTAAAAGACAAGAGGATCGTTGTCATGGGTCGATAATGGTGTAAGATATCGTGGGTCAATAAATGGTGTAAGATGACATGAGTCAATGATGATGAAAGATGCCGTGGGTCAATAATGATGTAAGATGCCGTGAGTCAATAATGATGTTAGATGCCGTGGGTCAATAATGGTGTTAGATACCGTGAGTCAATAATGGTGTTAGATGCCGTGGGTCAATAATGGTGTTAGATGCCGTGGGTCAATAATGGTGTTAGATGCTGTGAGTCAATAATGGTGTTAGATGCCGTGGGTCAATAATGGTGTTAGATGCCGTGAGTCAATAATGGTGTTAGATGCCGTGAGTCAATAATGGTGTTAGATGCCGTGGGTCAATAATGGTGTTATATGTCGTGGATCAATAATGGTGTAAGATGACATGAGTCAATAATGATGTAAGATGCTGTGGGTCAATAATGGTGTTAGATGCCGTGAGTCAAAAATGATGTACAATGCCGTGGGTCAATAATGATGTAAGATGCCCTGAGTCAATAATGATGTAAGATGACATGAGTCAATAATGGTGTTAGATGCCGTGGGTCAATAATGATGTAAGATGCCGTGAGTCAATAAGGGTGTTAGATGCCGTGAGTCAATAATGATGTAAGATGCCGTGAGTCAATAATGGTGTTAGATGCCGTGGGTCAATAATGATGTAAGATGCCGTGAGCCAATAATGATGTAAGATGCCATGGGTCAATAATGGTGTTAGATGCCGTGAGTCAATAATGATGTAAGATGCAATGGGTCATAATGACACCTGCTACTGGTACAATGAGTTTGCTGTTGTTAACATCACGTTACGATGTCAGAAGTAACGCGTTGACATTGGAAGTGTCATGGTCCGATATATGGGTTCCACAGGGTGGTTTGGTTCTGTTGGCCCGATAAATATTTACACAGATGTATCCTCAAGCTGTCACGAGTAGTGTGACTTCTTGCTGAATCGATTGAGTACTGTGGCTGGTTGACTAGATATTCTATTTGACCTCTCTCACATCCTCCATCTTACGATCACGAAAAACACGACTATATCGATAATTATTACCACCGAACACCGATGTTGTTTTAAACACTACTGGAAAGCCCCGCTATACGTCGCGTCGGTTTACGTCGGTTCGCTATAACGTCGTTGTCATAATGTGGCATAACTTCACTTTACGTCGCTACGTTCCGCCATAACCTCGTCACCTGTGTATATAAATCACCTGTGTATACACCTGTATAGTGTTTCGATTTACGTCGTTTCACTTAAAGTCGCGTTTTCTAAGAACGTAACCTCGACGTTAACTGGGGTTGTCATTGAACCCCTTTCCTCGGCATCAGCACACTGTATGTTTAAGAACTCGCTTTCATATTCATTTCACATGATCACTACATCTTGCTATCACTCATAAAACATTCATTCATCATGTACCATGCCGATAAGCGTGGCCGGATATGATTCGACATATCACTCGATCACCAGAGTCGTGGATCAGCTCAGTGTTCTTGTCTCGACCATACCACGTAATCAAGCGTTCCAGGTATTTACTTCTCTGCTTTTCCCTTGTTCTCTTCCCTCGATCTTGCCAGTTGTCATAAAGTTCTCCAATTTATTTCTTCTCATAACGTGACCAAACACAGAAATATTTGACTGTCTACGTCTAATTTCTCTTATCAGTGCACGATTTACATTTGTTTCTTGTAGGACTTGGTCATTGGTTTTTCAGTCTGACCATGGTATTCTTTGCATTTTCCTCAGAAACATTTCCACAGACCTCATATGTTTGTCAGCTTGCCTGCTCATTGTCCACGCTTCACATCCATACAAAAGTACAGGTTCTATGTAGCACTCCAACACTCTTTTTCTTGTTGCAATTGACATCATTTTATTGGTCAGTATGTATGAAGGCAACCTTCACCATCGCGATTCTTGTTCTAATCTCATAAAACAACTAAAATAATAAATAAAATATATGTATTGGTGGCGGCAACCTAAACGGTGCCATTGCCACAACGAGTCTGAGTGGGTCTAACTTCGACCACGGTCTCCCTCCGACTGAGAGATGCCTTTGTCTCCTAGCCATAAAGCAGCGCACACGCTTCAATGTGATCGGAGCTCACATTTCAGCTCATGACAGTCGTAGTCATTGCAGCAGGTTATGCACCAGGGATTCAACCCGTACACCGGACAGTTGGACTAACATGTTGACTTTTCGTCCTTGACTTGGGGACGTAAATTACAAGTCTCCCTGAAGTCGGAGCAGGTTCGCCTGATGGCGAGGGGCGCTGTTAATAATGAAAGCGAATCCACACACAAAATTCATTCCAGCACTACTAGAAATAGTGTGTATGGGCTACGCTGGAGTTCAAAGCGAGCGAGCACAAATAAAAAAAATCTCACAAGTGTTGGTTTTGCATACACGTGAGTTGGATAATGTCCAAGTTTGACATTGGTAGCATAGGGTTGGCGTGAACATAATATTTATTATCTGTCGTTTTGTGGACATTGATATATTTGGATGTTTCAGTAAGGCTGATAGTTGATATATGAGCGCATTCGCTTTTTGACGTCTGATTTCGATTTCTCTGTCTATTCTGCCATATTCTGCGATCACACTTGCTAGATATTGACATTGTTTGTTTGAGAGGTGTACGGACCAGGACATCTGCTAACCTGCATTACTTCAGTTGTGATTGTATTTATATTCATATTGTATCAATACATTCTCTACAATTGTTAGCCCCACCAACGAAGTGAGTAGACTGGCCTGCTGGCCTGGAAGTCCCGAGTTTCACCCCTCATTGAGACGGCTGTTTTTTCCTGCGCTCGCTCGCATTGAACTCAAGCGCAGTTCATACACACAAATTTTAGTAGTGCTGGACTAAATTTTGCGTGTGGATTAGCTTTCCCTATTAACAATGTCTCTTGCCATCAGGTTAACCCACTCCGACTTCAGAGGTACTTGTAATTTACGTCCCCAAGTCAAGGACGATAGGTCAACATTTTAGTCCAAATGTCCGGTGTAGGGATTGAACCCCTTTCCTCGGCATCAGCACACTGTATGTTTAAGAACTCGCGTTCTTATCCATTTTGCCATGGTGACCTATGAAACTATTTAAACTTGACCTTGGCTTTCAAGTTCACCCAACCTGACACGGGTGCCAGAAAATGTATTGGGAAATAAAGGCGGCCTAAGCGATGCTGACCAATAAGGGCCTTTGAAAAATGTGTCTTCAAAGGAATGGGGCGAGTTAGTTATTGTCTTATGTGGTATCATTCTTGCACTCCGGACATGTCCACAGGTGCTCAGATACTCCCCCCCCCCCCCCCGCCCCATCCCTTCATTCAATGTATCTGAAGCCGAGGGGGAAAAGAGAGAGATAATATAATAACAGAGTGTAGAGTGGGTGTGTTAACTACACCTATCATATACTCTTTACGGTGATATGAGGTAGAGAGTGCAATTCGGGATGCGTTCAGGTCACAGAAGGAAAAGATTAAAAAGAGAGAAAACTTCTCACCGCCCTCCCAACTTACAAGAATAAGGTAAAGAAAAATGAAAGATGTTCCAAGGTGCTGGAGACAGAGGCTTAAACAACTTTATTTTCAAGCCCAGCCGATGGATTAATGTATTACTAGGCTGTAATTACAACAGTGGATACACAAACTAAACTTACACAGCCTAAACAAACAAGTCAGGAACAATACAAAAAGCTCTTTATTTATCAAATTCTACCACTTCAGGGACAACTCATGTTCAAACAATGAAGCATACAAACAAACAGTAAAGACAATTGCAGTCCAAAATCAAACATTAACAATGGGTGGTCCCTAGCAAATCACCAGACCTCTGCCCTCTGGACCAGGTCTATAGGGTACACCACGTACCACAACCGAATACTTACAACACCTAAGCTGAGTAGAATGTGACAATGAACAAAAGTGAGACACTTTAACTTAGGAGAATTTGCAACAGTTGTGACACCCACCAAAGAAAAAACCAGGAGTGCTCTGACATTACAGTCATTAGCCACCCTGCAACATAACAGCAACATCTGATTATATGTGTTACAGTATCAATAAATACATGAATCATAATGCATACATGAGTGATAAATATCTAGATTTCTCCATTTTCATTCTTCATGGTGATTACATCTGCAATTCTTAAATGCAACATTCACTTTACTGTCCACTTCAGTTATACCACTTCTTCTTCTTCTTCAGCATTCCGAGCCATTGAGGTTCTTTGCTGCAAATACAATCTGTCTCCATTCGTCTCTCTGGTGGACCTTCTCTTGCCAGTCGTTGATTCCAAGTGCTTGTAGGTCTGTATGTATATTATCTCTCCACCGCCTTCTTGGTCTACCTCGGGGTCTACGGTCATTTATTTCCTGAGTGTAAGCGAGTTTTGTTTCCCTATTATCTTCCATTCTTTCTATATGCCCCAGCCATTGTAGTCTATTAGCCTTCATGATACCAGTGATTAGCGGGGACTTAAACAAATCATAAATGTCTTTGTTACTTCTTCTTTTCCACTCTCCACTTTGTGTATCCCTAATGGGTTATACCACTGTTATCACAAAATAATATTTAATTTTTGCACTGACCATCTTCTATTGCAATATTTGCAGTCTGTCTTAACTCTCCATGTAACACAGTACTCACTCAAATAATGTCTCCAATTCAGATGAAAGATTAAATCTGACCTGCCCAGGTATAAATACATTTAACTATGAAATACAACCCAGACACATAAACATGTCTTGTAGATGTGTAGAGTGCATTTACACCACCCTCTTCTACTTCTAAACACCTCAACTTATGTGAATTTCCTGTGGCCTGGGGCCAACTATCTACTCCTGAAATACCCATGGCTGAAGAAGGCTGCTGCACATCAACACTTTCATTATAACACAATCCAGATTACCACATCTGATATTATTATTAAAGCTAATAGCAACCAGTGTTGTCTAAAGTCGACCACAGTTAGTGTACTATCCCTTGTGATTGGACAGCAGATGTCCAGTTATCTTCTCCATGCCTCCTGTGGTACACCTGTTATAAATCTCCCTTTATTACTCTTCTTGTGGCAGAACTAGTACGCCTAAACACCTTCGCAATATGTGGCACGTAGCGTTATATCCCATGCTTTCCATGATATGGCAAACGCCATGTTTGACTTCAGATAAAACCTCACTCACAATGATTCCACTAACAATCTGATGCACCTTCTAGCACAAACACCACTGCACCCTTGTCTTAGATGTGATGCCGGACTTGAATTATTGCTACCACCCAAATTCCTCCCTTTACTGTGTGACCATCTTGGTGAATCTACCTATGGCTCTGCATGATGATGATACTGGGTATCTATTTCTAAGCACTATATAGAATTTTAGTTCTTTCTCCCCTGTTACAACCCACACGGCTTAACCACATGTGTATTTAACCATTAACACATTATTGCCACAGAATAATCGTGTGAAATACCTTTCTGCTGTGAACATACTATAAATAGTACGCACATGATCATGACTTTCATCATACAGTGTTACTAAACCAGTTTTAATTCCCAGCAATCAATTACCAACCATTAAATCCCGTGCCAGCATGGTTGGTATGACACCGTGTGACCTGGTATAAATGGAGTTGTTGGTACATTTAATAATTAATGACATTATATATTTTATATCTCACATCCCACACTTCTGCTAGCTTGGGCATATTTACCTAGGAGAAACTACAAAATCACTTATCACGTTGACTAATTGATTTCACCATCAGAAACATTTGATCATTTGTTACATCCACACTTCATGTCATCATGCTTGATTGCTAATTTATCTATGTATTAATCTGTTACATGCTTATTTACAGCTCCAGGACCATAACTCAATATGTATAACAGCTCATTTCATTAATATTTATTTATACCCTTTATTTATAGATTCTATCCCTACAATCTCAACTAACTTTTGTATTCACCATGCAGTGTCCATTGCACAAACATTGTTTTTCCAGCCGGAAAAGTTGAAATCAACATAGCTAGAATTCCTCAAAGATGTGACTGGATACACACCATCATGATACGAATGGATAGACACCATCAAGACATGAACATATATGGTCTAGTTAATGTGCAATGAAGACTCGGGAAAACAACTGCTGGCAGTTCATTATATCCAACTTTATTTGCGAAAATGGCACTGAGTTTTTATACGTCATTACAAAGCTAGGTGCGTTTACACTGTTTCGTCAAGCCTATGGCTCAGTACATCCGACCTCGAAAAGCATTATTTTTCTGGTTTGCTTTCCCTAGCTATTGACTGTCCCCAGTCTACCTACAAGGCAGCAGGGCTTGTGTCTCTATTCGTCTGGGCCGTATCCTTTAACCTGTCCGACACGGTCAAAGTAAAACAGAGCCTGAAGTATGATGCCACAATGTCTAGTCTGAGAATGGAGGTGGGGGAAGTCACAGAGGCGGTACGCTGGCTGGGGGACATTGCTTTCTGAACGACCGACGATCATATAATTATATGCAAACCAACACAAGACGGTCTTGCTGCTAAATCATCCGCAGCTGTGTTTTGAACGCGGTTTGAGGTATTACGAAATGTGTCGTTATCCCCTTCACCACATAACCCGCACATTAGAGGTGAGTTAATTATATTCTTCACCAAATATGGCACGTGAATCTCATTTTGGTTATTATTATTATTATTATTATTATTTGCGTTCGCTCGCTTTGAACTCAAACGTAGTCCACACACGTGTTACTACTTCCAGTAGCACTGGGATGATTTTGTTTTTTACGTATCATCATCATCATGTGCCATGCCGGTAAGCGTGGGCGGTCATGTTTTGCCATCTTACTCGATCACCAGATCGTGGATCAGCTCTGTGTTTCTGTCTCGACCATGCCACGAGGCCAAGCCATCCAGGGTATTTGCTTCTAGGTCTTCCTCTTGGTCTGTTCCCTTCGATCTTACCAGTTGTCACCAAGTTCTCCAATTCATTTCTTCTCATAACATGTCCAAAAAATTTTGACTGTCTGCATCTAATATCTCTAATCAGTTTACGATCTTCATTTGTTTCTTGAAGGACCTGTTCATTGGTCTTTCTGGCTGTCCATGGTATTCTTTGCATTTTCCTCAGAAACCACATTTCTACAGCCATCAGATGTTTTTCAGCTTGACTGCTCATTGTCCAAGCTTCACATCCATTTAAAAGTACAGGTTCTATGTAGCACCTCAACACTCTTTTTCTCGTTTCAATTGACATCTTTTTATTAGTCAGTATGTTTTTCATCTTGCTAAAGGCTACCTTAGACATGGCGATTCTTGTTCTAATCTCTTCAAGGCATTTCCCATCAGATGTTATTACTGTTCCGAGATAATTGTACCTATTCACTTGTTGAAGAATATTCCCATTTACTTGTATATTACATTGTGGTATTTCGTTCTTCCTAGTGACGACCATAATCGGTGTCTTTATACAATTTAATTTCTAACCCTAGTTGTTCACTGTGTGCAACAACCGCATCTACTAAATGTTGCAGGTCCTGTTCATTGTCTGCAATCAAGACTGTATCGTCTGCATATCTAATGTTATTGATGCAACGTCCTCCAATGTTGATTCCTTCCATATCTTCAATATTTCTGAAAATATTTTCACTGTACAGGGAAAACAGATCTGGAGACATTACACATCCCTGTCTCACACCTCTCTTGATAGGCTGATATTGGCCTACTTCATTATCAACTCTTATGGCAGCTTGTTGTTTCCAATATATGTTTTTTACAAGTCTAAGGTCTTTCCCATCAATTTGTAGATCTTCAAGCATCCTTATCATGTCGACATGTCTCACTTTATTGAAAGCCTTTGTGTAGTCAATAAAGCAAAGGTGTAGATCTTTGTTTACTTCTATAGATCGTTCAATTACGGTTCTCAGTAAATATACAGCATTTACTGTACCCTTTCCTTCTACAAACCCACATTTCTCCTATTTCAGGTTGTATTTTCCTCCTAATTCTTTGCATGATAATTCTTAGCAAAATCTTCGTGATGTGACTCATTATACTAATTGTTCGATGTTGATCACATTCCAAGGCTCCTGATTTCTTTGGGATTGCAATAAATACAGAATTACACAATTCATGAGGTATATTTCCAGTATCATATATTGTATTAAGCAGACTGGTAACTTTATCTATTCCATATTCTTCTAAAGCATTAATCATTTCTGTTGTGACACTGTCTGAACCGGGGATCTTGCCAGATTTCATATGGTTAAGAGTATTCTGAACCTCCATCTTCAAAATATACGTATAGATTAGTTTTTACCTATTACCAGTGTCCCTCGCCATTAGGTGAACCCACTCCGGCTTCTGAGGTACTTGTAATTTACGTAACCAAGCCAAGGACGAGAAGTAAACATTTTAGTCCAACTGGGGACAGTTTTTCTGGGAAGGATGTGGTGTATTTCGTAACCGTTTTCGGAATGTTTCCATAAGAAACCACGGAAGGTAGGTGATGGATGGAAGTTTGAGGTCAGCCGACAGTTCGTGGTTGGGCATGGTCTCAAGTTTCGCAACGGTAGGCAAATGATCTCTTTAACCAGACAGTGGCTACAGTCACCGCCCAGTATGATCACTACCAGGAAGGAAAGCAACTGCAAACTACCTTCTTTAAAAATGCCTAGTTCATCATAATTGGCCAAATCACAGAACGTCACAACAGGATGGCAACACTGAAATTGGCAACATGGAATGTTCGTACTTTAAGCGAAGATGGAGGATTCGATAACATCAAACAAGTAATGGGAAGAGAGAATATTAATATCTTAGAAATGTGTGAGACGAGATGGAAAGGGATAGGGATAAAAACTGGTGAGGATTTTAAGATTTTATATTCTGGGGAAGAGGAAAGGCAAAGGGCCTCCCCCCCCCCCCCCCCCCTTTTTACATGTACAGACTACACTTGAAAACATTTAATAGGTCATGATACAGTGACAAGTAGTGACCCGCTCACTTCCTCATCACCATTCATTCCCAAACAATTTCCTTTAAAAAAAAGTTCCGGTACCAGTAGTTATTTTGTGAAGCTGGTTCCTCCCCAGTAGTCAGAGAAACATGACCCCTACAGAGGAACATCCCAGACTATACGATGTTCAGCAAGGTAATGGACAAATAACTATGCTGCCTCTCTGTGTGTAACAGTAAAATAAGACCCTTGGGTTAAACTAGGAGCAAAAATAAATCCACCTAGTGCAAATTTAAACCCCATTATCATCAGGCCAGCGGGCAAGTGTTTAGCCACTCCGCTAGTGGAGCTTTTCTGTACGTACACGACACAATATTTATCCGCAAATCCATGTTTAGGTGCCAGTTGCCTTAACTGAACTCAGCATGACATGGTTTATATCACTCTACACGGACAGCTTCTGGGCATCTGTTTATTCAATTAATACAAAATACAACACACAGTAGTTTAAGATCCTGCAACGATAACTAATAAGAGAGCGGTGTGGTCTGGAAGTTTGAGTGCCCATCCCTACTTCAGAATTACTGAGTTCGCTTCCAGCGTTAAAGCAATGTTGCAGGTCCTCTGCAGGACATTACGATCAACCCCAGATTGATTTTCTAGGTAATTGTACATCCAGTAGCAGTAGTTTGCCACTGCTTTCTGAAGGATAAGTTAATGTTGAAGTCCAACCTAATGCCTATGTAAGGGTTGAGCCGCCTGCCTCGTCCTCAGCTCACAGGAAGTTTGAGAGCAAGAGTATCATTTTGACCACGTCCTAGAGCTTGATATTTTCTTCATGTACTGTCTGTGATACCTTCTGTAATGATAATACCACTAAATGAGTTCTCATGAAGATCTGTTGTTTGGAGTTGCTCACTAGAAGCATATAGCCTGTAGTTTCATGTTGATTCAATTACCTTGAATGTCTTTCTTAACTGACAATACCGGAGACAATCCTGCAAAGTTAAATAAATTGAGAGAGGCCAGCATGGCCGAATGGATAAAAGTGTTCGCTCTTAAACATCCTGTGCGCTGATGTCGAGGTACCGAGACAACGCCTGCATCCGTCCGTTGGACTAAAATGTTGACTTCTTGTCCTTGACTTGGGGACGTAAATTATAAGTACCTTAGAAGCCGGAGTGGGTTCGCCTGGTGATGAGGGACACTGATAATAGGGAAATCAAATCCACACGCAGATATCAGTCTAGTGCACTAGAAGTAGTAGCACGAGTATGAACTACGGTTCAGTGTTAAGCGAGCGAAAGCAAAAAAGAAAAAAACTGAGCCTGGATATGTTTACAAAGACCAATGATTTGAAGCAATACCACACTTCCAACGTGGTCTCCTGTGTTATGAGATCAGATATCTCAATCACACATGCTATGTGGGTAAGTTCATCATTTTACATTTAGCCCGACTAGCACCTTGTTTGGCCTGCTCTCTTTTCGTTCCAAAACGTCAGGGTATGTTTAACATGTGCAACTTGTACATCGGTCCTCCTCTGAGTTCTTTGCCGGTTCCGAGAAGGCTAGATGTTCACAACCCAATAGCCAAGGATCTGGTGGGAGTAAACTTGTTCCTGTTCTTATTTGATAAACCATCCACACAGTCCAGACCATGACATGAACCAAGTCTGCAGAAGACAGAGATGGATGTCATTAAATCACTGTTTATTGCAATTCCGAAAAAGTCAAGAGCCTTGGAATGTGTTCAACATCGAGCAATCAGCATAATGAGTCACATCACAAAGATTTTACTAAGGATCATCATGCAAAGAGTTAGGAAGAAAATACAACCCAAAATAGGAGAAGAACAATGTGGGTTCGTAGAAGGCATGAGTAGTTATATAGGAGGTCTACACCACACCCCCCCCCCCCCTGGAGAAGGAGCGCACCTCTTTTACTAAGAATAAAGAAGGAGGTGCGGTAGGTGCTGTCGTTTTTTACTAAGAATAAAGAAGGAGGTGCGGGACATAACTCAAGAGTAAAAAATCGTCTATTTTTGTGATATTACCTCCCCTTTTTGAAGAATTGTATCTTATTTTAAATTAAAATTTAATGATTCCTGTTATCGTAGGTTGTAGTGGGTGGGGCTAAGCGGCATTCGTTGTTAAGGGATGGGTGAGTGGCGGTGTAGCTAGGTAAATGCTTTCGAGCACTATCATCATATCGTTTCAGAGCTTCAAATGAAAACCTTACAAAGGTCAAGATGGTCAGTAGTTTTGATTTTAATGGGTATGGCTTAGCGAAAGTCGGTGTTAAGGAGTGGGTAGCGGTTACTAGTGAGTCGTAGAGGGTCGTGGTGGTTTAATCACTATCATCATACAGATTAAAAATGAAAACCTTAAAAAGTAAAGATGACCGGTATTATTGATCTTAGTTGTATGGCTTAGTGAAAGTCGGTGTTAAAGGTGGGGTGAGTGGATGCGTAATTAGAAAAACGCTTCCAGCACTATCATCATCTCTTTTTAGAGCTTCAAATGAAAACCTTAACAAAGTGAAGATGGCCAATAGTATTGATTTTAGTGGTATGGCTTAGTGAAAGTCGGTGTTAAGGAGTGGGTAGCTGTTATTAGTGATCTGTAGAGGGTCTTCGTGGTTTAAACACTATCATCATAGGGTTACAAATGAAAGCCTTAAAAAGTAAAGATGGCGGTTAGTGCTGATTGTAGTGGATATGGCTTAGTGACATTCATTGTTAAGGGGTGGGGGTGAGTGGATGAGTATTTAGAAAAACGTTTCTGAACACTATCATCGGGTTCGAATCCCAGTGGGGCTGTCTAGTTGTGATTTCGAGCTCTGGTGTTATTAATCCGGCTATATTTAGAAAAGGGGCTGCGGTGTGCTGGTTGCTGAGTATGTTTAGGTGATACCACAGACACCGTGGAAGTGACAGGTTCGAATCTCGGAACTTTGTCGTTGGTAAGATTGCCAGTCAACAACGTGTGGGTGTCTAGTTAACCATAGGGGTTAGGGTCGCTTTGTCCAGCCTTGTCGCAGCGGCCACAAGTCCCACCGCTGCTGAAAAACACAGGCAGCAGATTTCACCGTTGCACCTACGAGTCACAAAATATAACATAACTATCAGAATATGATATACCCACAGCCACAACAGGTGTTGCAAATAATCAATACTCATCTTCATACCGGCTAATCCAGGGGATTATCGTCATCGTAATGACCAAGTCAGATTATTGATATTACTGATATCTTCAGGGCTGCAAATAGTTCGCGATATTAATAAAGGTTCATATAAAGATTGGAAGGGGATTAAGAGTTTAACACCTATTGTCGTAATTAGACAGACAGGCAGACAGACAGACAGACAGACAGACAGACAGACAGACAGACAGAGAGGGAGGGACGGACAGACAGACAGACAGACAGACAGACAGACAGACAGACAGACAGACAGACAGACCAGTCGGGAACGGGAACTTATATGACTACTTATATGAATTAAATTAGATGCTCGCCATCAGGGGCTGGGCGAAGCCGGGCCGGATCAGACAGACAGACAGACAGACATATAGATAGACAGACAGATAGATAGTCGGGAACGGGAACGGGAGCTTATATGACTACTTATATGAATTAAATGAGATGCTCCACACCAGGAGTTGGGGATGCCGGGCCGGGTCAGACAGACAGAAAGACAGACAGACAGACAGACAATCGGTAACGGGAACGAGAACTTATATGACTACTTATATGAATTAAATGAGATGCTCCCCACCAGGGTCTGGGCGAAGCCGGGCCGGGTCAGCTAGTACCCTATAAGAATCAATAACACAACCCTCGCTTTTTCTCATAATTGCCGATTGGGGATTATGGGCTAGGTGTATGTGTCCTTATGCAGTTAAAACGGGTGGTATGAGTAGGAGATATCACAAACAGTATCAGCATGTGCCACTCTGTTCTTAAATATCAGTAGTTCGTTATTCTTGTGACAGTGAAAACGATTGGGGTTTGAAGACGGATGGTGTACTATGTTATTGGGCGGTGTATATAGATTGACCAGTATGTGAAGTTGATAAGGTCACCCCTGTCAGCGCATCGTAGCTGTGTTGTGAATTGTCGCCTATTACATCCGGGTGTGAAAATAACCAATAATATTTCACATCAACTCAATATACATACCTCTATGTATCTGTATTGCGAACTTGGCTAGAGTCTACTTTAGGAAAGTATCGTGTATCTGTGTATACTGGTTTACCACTGCTTATAGAGGTGTGTAGTATTATTGGAAAGCGGCCGTTATGTATACATTATCAGAGTATGTTGCCTTACAGGGCTGGTGTAGTGTCTTTGTATCTGCTACACTGTATGTATTGTTCTGTTGCCTTGTAGTATTTGGATGGAGTTTCATGTGGTTGTCTAGTTAATTTTTCCCCACTCAGAATTCACATCCACAGTGTCATTAGATGGTTTTTAACTTGTCTACCCATTGTCCTCGCTTCACATTCATACAATAGTATAGGTTCTATGTAGTACTTGAACACTCTTTTTCTCCTTGTAATTGACATCTTTATATTAGTCATTATGTTTTCCACATTACCAAAGACTATCTTCATCATATCGAGTCTATCCTTTTAAAGACAACTACTTCTTGTAGTCTCTTGGCTACATTTTTCTCGTGTCAAGCTTCATGTCTCTGATCGTCTGTATTAGTGTGTTAGAAGTAAACCAACATCGCACAAGACAGTCATACACTACCACAATGTATACAAAAAGAAGCAATACACATAATCACAGTATATACATATAGTACTAAATAGGAAGTAGTTGAAAGAATTCAAGTACATTATTACACGGTAAATTAAATACAGTGATATGTATAAAATATCACACACCCGTGTTACATTAGCAAATAAGTACAAAGCACAAGGGTATGAATACGTTGGTGTATTAGTTACATACAAATGAACCATACAACATACCGGCAAGTCCGCTACGGGACCTAACTCGTGTGAAGTTATGTCTGTAACCAACAGAAATGTGTGTGTGGTAATAACTACGATGTCTGTCTTTCTCCATGTATCTGACCTGTTTGCATACCACTACAATACTTCGTTCACTTGTAGTATACAACCAATCAGGGTAATTGTCTTAGAATTGACCAACATTTTATGTTAGACAAGCATTGATTGGCTGTTCACTTGTGGTCAACAACCAATCAGGGTAATTGTCTTAGAATTGACCCACATTTTATGTTAGACAATCATTGATTGGCTGGCAACTATACGGTGGGTGGGGCTTACTGTATGTAATATATATCCAACTCACTACCTCTCACTCACTTTGTGATGTACACAAGAACGACGAAAGATTGGATCTTCAGTTTTGTGATTATGCAATGACTATTTGCCTTCGAGTTTAGAAAGTTTACCAGTTACCGTTTTGTCTCAGTATCCACGGACTATCAGCCATATACGGACCTACGGCTTTTGCGGCTCTTTCTTCCAATTTTTGGACATTCACAACTGCCTTGTAAGAATTATCAACCAGAGTCTTACCCAGACGCATCCGAAGTGTAAGCAACCTCATTATTCTGCCATAGTTTACAACGTTATCTGCAAAGGGGTCATCGCCGCTTGAAACAAAGACAGAGAAAAAGTGTTCGGGATTGAAACGGTTTACTAGACTAGTGAATAATACATCTTGTTGCTTGAGTATTTGACTTACCTATCTAGCCAACATCGTGTTATCTACCTTTGGTGAAAGATAGAAACTAAATATATTCAACGCTATATTCACCACCTCGCTGTGAACGTGTGTCAAGTCGACGGTTGCTTGTCTCAGTATCAAGTCGCTAGTGAACAGGCCTAAAAATACAAAGATGTCTACTAGGCAATCATCTGAGAACCACTTATGTGCAACTTGTGGGAAAGGTTTCACTGAAAGGCGCAGTCTGCTTCGCCATACTCGGACCAGTCACAGTACCAAGGAGCAAGTGTATTCGTGTCACACTAGTGGTCATAAGTTTAACAGAAAAGACAATCTACAACGCCACATTACAAAGGAACACACTACAGCAGGAGTATCACCCAGTGTAATACCAGCAGACGCTTCAACACCCGCTTCAGCAACACTACGTAAGAGACATGTGGCTACTAATAGTGATGTGGCAGTCAGCGAGAAGAAGACTAAACAAGACGAAAACTCCCATCCAGTCAGTGACACACAACCCAAGGATGAAGTGGCTTCTTTACACACTCTTCCAGATGATATTAGACAAGTATACACCGACAACTGGAGTAGTATCAAAACACATCACAAGATAAACAGATATATGTCTGTCTATACATTTTATATTAGCCCACACACAATCCACCCTAAAGACTGGGCATCTACCTTGAACAAGATCTTTACCATTCAAAAGAGCATATTCAAAATCAACTTTAGTTATCATATAGTCCTTAGGCACAGCGAAACAGACGCTCTTCGATTGTTTTACGCATCTTCAAATAATGCTTCTGTCTTAGAACTTCCACAACTAATCAAAAATAGACAAAACTTTGACGATTTTATCAAAACAGTACACGAACACGACGTTATTACCTACGCTATGCAACAACGTCCAAATACTAAATACACTACAGAGACGATTCCAGCTATATGTTTTTATGTCTATCATATCCCAGAATTCCGGCTTGTTTAATAAATAACGCCCCTTTTATGACCCACGTTAAGCACCACTGTACATGATCATACTAGATATAACATTCCATATTTAACCATCCGTTTTGTATACTGGTATTACGCTTGTTCCTTTTTGTGTGTGTAAACTTTGCTGGAAATACTGTAAAATAAACAGTTTTATGTATTATAAGTGCGTTCACTTGTTGGTTTTTAGTGTTGACGGTACATATGAGTGTCATATGGTGAGCAGGTGTTACATGTTGATGGCCAAGTCAAGAAATATCTCATCCATTCTTATAAACATTAGGAAAATGTGTTAACCTAATGAGAAAAATATTGCCCAAGTGAAGAAAAAATTTACACAAAACTTATAAGACTTAGGAAATTGTGTTAACCTAATGAGAAAAATATCGCCCAAGTGAAGAATAATTTACACAAAACTTATAAAACTTAGGAAAATGTGTTAACCTAATGAGAAACATATTGACCAAGTAAAGAAAAATTTACACCAAAATTACGAAAAGTAGGAAAACTTGTTAGCCAAATGGGAAAAATAGTAGCCAAGTAAAGAAATATTGCATGCAAACTTTTAAAATGTATGAACATTTGTTAGCCAAAGGTGAAAACTGTTGACAAGTAAAGAAACTTCTCGACCAAACTCATAAAAAGTAGGAAACTTTGTTAACTAAATGTGAAAAAATATTTTCCAAGTAAAGACATGTTTCAACTAGTCTTATAAATATGTCGCCCAAACTTATGAACATTAGAAATATGTGTTAACCAAATTGGAAAAATATTGACCAAGTGAAGAAATATCAACCATACTTATGAAAAGGAGAAAAATGTGTTAACCTAACGGGAAAAACATTGGCGAAGTGAAGAAATATCTCAGCCATTCTTATAAAAATTGGGAAAATGTGTTAACCTAAGGAGAAAAATATTGACAAAGTGAAGAAATATCTCAACCATACTTATGAAAAGTAGACAAATGTGTTAACCTAACGGGAAAAACATTGGCGAAGTGAAGAAATATCTCAGCCATTCTTATAAAAATTAGGAAATTATGTTAACCTAATGAGAAAAATATTGCCCAAGTGAAGAAAAAATTTACACAAAACTTATAAAACGTAGGAAAATGTGTTAACCTAAGGAGAAAAATATTGACCAAGTAAAGACAAATTTACACCAAACTTATGAAAAGTAGGAAAATTTGTTAACCAAAGGGAAAAAATATGGGCTAAACTATGAAATATGTTGACCCAAGTAAGAAAATGTGTTAGCCAAAGGGAGAAAAATGTTGGCCAAAACATGAAACATCTTAACCAAACTTATAAATATCTCGTGTAAACTTATAAATAAGTAGGGGAAAAAATTGCTTCTGTAGTTATGTCAAAAGTGTCTTGAACTTTTATCTGAACAGACATGTCACTCTACATAATCATCAACGTCAGTATTATTCTCCTTTTACATTACCGAAAGCTTCAACTTACCATTCCAGAGTATCTGTTAAAGAAACACTTATACAGACTAATCACCCATCTCTCCACACTCTTGGTTTTTTCTTTCTTACACAAAGTTTCTATGTCTTTCGTAGATGTCTTCACAGCTTTTCCATGTCACATCATCAAGAACTCCAAACCTCCATTGTACACGAGCTCCAATGAAACAGTCATAATAACATTCATGGCAATGCAGTCTGTGGCTCCACCTGGGATAGTTTGGATACCATCTGCGTATTCAGCAGCAAAGATCCATTTCCCCTGGCTGAAATCTTCAACTTTCTATACCACACGGTCTGCTCCACTAACCTTCCATTGTTCCAGCTTTCAACAATACAAAGGATGTTCTCGAAGTCTAACTAACGTAATATTTCTTACTTTGTCCACCTCTATCACACTTTGTCATTTTACAGCTGCAATAGCAGCAAGTCTGCAACCAACCAACAGTGTCTGTTATGAAATCGACCTTTCTTAAAACCACGTCTGCCTTAATGAACCCTTGAATACCCTCTACCACATCTTCTAACCGACTTTCAACGTTTCATACCAAATAATATTAACACTCTCTTTTATTACAGAGCAGCCGATTTTCTGCTGACTGGGCAGATTTTCCAACCTAATGGAGATAAATCATCTGTCCCCCTAAACTTCTAGGCGCTATTCTAGACAACGAATATGGGCATCCACCATCACCCCTAGGAATAACTTGAAAAAACAACAGATGTTAGGTTCCTGAGACGAAGGAGTTGTATTCCTTGGACTACCAGAGTAACTAACGATGACCGCCTAAACGGGTCTAAGTAAAATAGAGAATTATATACATCAAACACAACAAATTCGTTCTTACTAACCCTAACCCTAACCCTAACTACGCATCAAACACAACAAACTATATCTTACTAACCCTAACCCTAACTATACATCAAACACAACAAACTCTTTCTTAAGAGACATGGATGCAAACCAGTGTCAGAAATGGAAAAAGTTAAATTTGTGTGATTAAATTTTAATTAAAATTTAAAAATAATAAATCGCAATTTATTGCTCAAGATGTAAGCTCAATATACGTCCTATACCTAAGCTATACATATACTTAGCCTATATCTATATATTAAGTGAAGTGCGCAAATAAAATTGCGATTTATTATTTTTAAATTTTAATTAAAATTTAATAACACAAATTTAACATTTTCCATTTCTGACACTGGTTTGCATCCATGTCTCTTAAGAAACAGTTTGTTGTGTTTGATGTATAGTTAGGGTTAGGGTTAGTAAGAAATAGTTTGTTGTGTTTGATGCGTAGTTAGGGTTAGGGTTAGGGTTAGTAAGAACGAATTTGTTGTGTTTGATGTATATAATTCTCTATTTTACTTAGACCCGTTTAGGCGGTCATCGTTAGTTACTCTGGTAGTCCAAGGAATACAACTCCTTCGTCTCTGGAACCTAACATCTGTTGTTTTTTCAAGTTATTCCTAGGGGTGATGGTGGATGCCCATATTCGTTGTCTAGAATAGCGCCTAGAAGTTTAGGGGGACAGATGATTTATCTCCATTAGGTTGGAAAATCTGCCCAGTCAGCAGAAAATCGGCTGCTCTGTAATAAAAGAGAGTGTTAATATTATTTGGTATGAAACGTTGAAAGTCGGTTAGAAGATGTGGTAGAGGGTATTCAAGGGTTCATTAAGGCAGACGTGGTGTTAAGAAATGTCGATTTCATAACAGACACTGTTGGTTGGTTGCAGACTTGCTGCTATTGCAGCTGTAAAATGACAAAGTGTGATAGAGGTGGACAAAGTAAGAAATATTACGTTAGTTAGACTTCGAGAACATCCTTTGTATTGTTGAAAGCTGGAACAATGGAAGGTTAGTGGAGCAGACCGTGTGGTATAGAAAGTTGAAGATTTCAGCCAGGGGAAATGGATCTTTGCTGCTGAATACGCAGATGGTATCCAAACTATCCCAGGTGGAGCCACAGACTGCATTGCCATGAATGTTATTATGACTGTTTCATTGGAGCTCGTGTACAATGGAGGTTTGGAGTTCTTGGTGATGTGACATGGAAAAGCTGTGAAGACATCTACGAAAGACATAGACACTTTGTGTAAGAAAGAAAAAACCAAGAGTGTGGAGAGATGGGTGATTAGTCTGTATAAGTGTTTCTTTAACAGATACTCTGGAATGGTAAGTTGAAGCTTTCGGTAATGTAAAAGGAGAATAATGCTGACGTTGATGATTATGTAGAGTGACATGTCTGTTCAGATAAAAGTTCAAGACACTTTTGACATAACTACAGAAGCAATTTTACCCCCCTACTTATTTATAAGTTTACACGAGATATTTATAAGTTTGGTTAAGATGTTTCATGTTTTGGCCAACATTTTTCTCCCTTTGGCTAACACATTTTCTTACTTGGGTCAACATATTTCATAGTTTAGCCCATATTTTTTTCCCTTTGGTTAACAAATTTTCCTACTTTTTATAAGTTTGGTGTAAATTTGTCTTTACTTGGTCAATATATTTCTCCTAAGGTTAACACATTTTCCTAAGTGTTATAAGTTTTGTGTAAATGTTTTTCTTCACTTGGGCAATATTTTTCTCATTAGGTTAACATAATTTCCTAATTTTTATAAGAATGGCTGAGATATTTCTTCACTTTGCCAATGTTTTTCCCGTTAGGTTAACACATTTTTCTACTTTTCATAAGTATGGTTGAGATATTTCTTCACTTTGTCAATATTTTTCTCCTTAGGTTAACACATTTTCCTAAGTTTTATAAGTTTTGTGTAAATTTTTTCTTTACTTGAGCAATATTTTTCTCATTAGGTTAACATATTTTCCTAATTTTTATAAGAATGGTTGAGATATTTCTTCACTTGGTCAATATTTTTTCCCATTTGGTTAACACATATTTCTAATGTTCATAAGTTTGGGCGAAATATTTATAAGACTAGTTGAAACATGTCTTTACTTGGAAAATATTTTTTCACATTTAGTTAACAAAGTTTCCTACTTTTTATGAGTTTGGTCGAGAAGTTTCTTTACTTGTCAACAGTTTTCACCTTTGGCTAACAAATGTTCATACATTTTAAAAGTTTGCATGCAATATTTCTTTACTTGGCTACTATTTTTCCCATTTGGCTAACAAGTTTTCCTACTTTCGTAATTTTGGTGTAAATTTTTCTTTACTTGGTCAATATGTTTCTCATTAGGTTAACACATTTTCCTAAGTTTTATAAGTTTTGTGTAAATTTTTCTTCACTTGGGCGATATTTTTCTCATTAGGTTAACACAATTTCCTAAGTCTTATAAGTTTTGTGTAAATTTTTTCTTCACTTGGGCAATATTTTTCTCATTAGGTTAACACATTTTCCTAATGTTTATAAGAATGGATGAGATATTTCTTGACTTGGCTATCAACATGTAACACCCGCTCACCATATGACACTCATATGTACCGTCAACACTAAAAACCAACAAGTGAACGCACTTATAATACATAAAACTGTTTATTTTACAGTATTTCCAGCAAAGTTTACACACACAAAAAGGAACAAGCGTAATACCAGTATACAAAACGGATGGTTAAATATGGAATGTTATATCTAGTATGATCATGTACAGTGGTGCCTAACGTGGGTCATAAAAGGGGCGTTATTTATTAAACAAGCCGGAATTCTGGGATATGATAGACAAAACATATAGCTGGAATCGTCTCTGTAGTGTATTTAGTATTTGGACGTTGTTGCATAGCGTAGGTAAGAACGTCGTGTTCGTGTACTGTTTTGATAAAACCGTCAAAGTTTTGTCTATTTTTGATTAGTTGTGGAAGTTCTAAGACAGAAGCATTATTTGAAGATGCGTGAAACAATCGAAGAGCGTCTGTTTCGCTGTGCCTAAGGACTATATGATAACTAAAGTTGATTTTGAATATGCTCTTTTGAATGGTAAAGATCTTGTTCAAGGTAGATGCCCAGTCTTTAGGGTGGATTGTGTGTGGGCTAATATAAAATGTATAGACAGACATATATCTGTTTATCTTGTGATGTGTTTTGATACTACTCCAGTTGTCGGTGTATACTTGTCTAATATCATCTGGAAGAGTGTGTAAAGAAGCCACTTCATCCTTGGGTTGTGTGTCACTGACTGGATGGGAGTTTTCGTCTTGTTTAGTCTTCTTCTCGCTGACTGCCACATCACTATTAGTAGCCACATGTCTCTTACGTAGTGTTGCTGAAGCGGGCGTTGAAGCGTCTGCTGGTATTACACTGGGTGATACTCCTGGTGTAGTGTGTTCCTTTGTAATGTGGCGTTGTAGATTGTCTTTTCTGTTAAACTTATGACCACAAGTGTGACACGAATACACTTGCTCCTTGGTACTGTGACTGGTCCGAGTATGGCGAAGCAGACTGCGCCTTTCAGTGAAACCTTTCCCACAAGTTGCACATAAGTGGTTCTCAGATGATTGCCTAGTTGACATCTTTGTATTTTTAGGCCTGTTCACTAGCGACTTGATACTGAGACAAGCAACCGTCGACTTGACACACGTTCACAGCGAGGTGGTGAATATAGCGTTGAATATATTTAGTTCTATCTTTCACCAAAGGTAGATAACACGTGTTGGCTAGATAGGTAAGTCAAATACTCAAGCAACAAGATGTATTATTCACTAGTCTAGTAAACCGTTTCAATCCCGAACACTTTTTCTCTGTCTTTGTTTCAAGCGGCGATGACCCCTTTGCAGATAACGTTGTAAACTATGGCAGAATAATGAGGTTGCTTACACTTCGGATGCGTCTGGGTAAGACTCTGGTTGATAATTCTTACAAGGCAGTTGTGAATGTCCAAAAATTGGAAGAAAGAGCCGCAAAAGCCGTAGGTCCGTATATGGCTGATAGTCCGTGGATACTGAGACAAAACGGTAACTGGTAAACTTTCTAAACTTGAAGGCAAATAGTCATTGCATAATCACAAAACTGAAGATCCAATCTTTCGTCGTTCTTGTGTACATCACAAAGTGAGTGAGAGGTAGTGAGTTGGATATATATTACATACAGTAAGCCCCACCCACCGTATAGTTGCCAGCCAATCAATGATTGTCTAACATAAAATGTGGGTCAATTCTAAGACAATTACCCTGATTGGTTGTTGACCACAAGTGAACAGCCAATCAATGCTTGTCTAACATAAAATGTTGGTCAATTCTAAGACAATTACCTGATTGGTTGTATACTACAAGTGAACGAAGTATTGTAGTGGTATGCAAACAGGTCAGATACATGGAGAAAGACAGACATCGTAGTTATTACCACACACACATTTCTGTTGGTTACAGACATAACTTCACACGAGTTAGGTCCCGTAGCGGACTTGCCGGTATGTTGTATGGTTCATTTGTATGTATTCATATAAGTAGTCATATAAGTTCCCGTTCCCGACTGTCTGTCTGTCTGTCTGTCTGTCTATCTATCTGTCTGTCTGTCTGATCCGGCCCAGCCCATGGTGGAGAGCATCTCATTTAAATCATATAAGTAGTCATATAAGATCCCGTTCCCGACTATATGTCTGTCTGTCTGTCTTGGGTAAATGAAGGAAGGAGGAGTAAGAGGGAGGTGGAGGAAGGAAGAGGAGGGAGGAGGAGACAGGAGACAGGAGGAATAGGAGGGAGGAGGAGGGATTAGGAAGAGGAGGGAGGAGTAGGGTGGAGGAGGGAGGGAGGAGGAGAGGGAGAAGGAGGGGAGGAGGAGAACGCAGGAGGAGGAGGGAGGAGGAGGAGGAGAGGAGGAGGAGGGAGATGGAGGAGGAGAGAGTAGAGGAGGGAGGAGGCGGAGGGAGCAGGAAGAGGGAGGAAGAGGGAGGAGTAAGAGGGAGAAGGAGGAGGAGGGAGGAGGAAGAGGGAGGAGGAGAACGCAGGAGGAGGAGGAGAGGGAGGAGGAGGGAAAGGGGAGGAGGAGGGAGGAGGAGGAGAGTGGGAGGAGGGAGGAGGCGGAAGGAGAAGGAAGAGGGAGGAAGAGTGAGGGAAGAGGGAGAAGGAGGAGATAGGAGAAGGAGGAAGAGGATGAGGGGGAGGGGGAGGAGGAAGAGGGAGGAGGAGGAATGTGAAGGGAGGAGGAGGGAGGAGGTAGAGGGAGGAGGAGGAGGGAGGAGGAGAGAGGAGGGAGGAGGAGGAGGGAGGAGGAGGAATGTGAAGGGAGGAGGAGGGGAGGAGGTAGAGGGAGGAGGAGGAGGGAGGAGGAGAATGGAGGAGGAGGGATGAGGAGGAGAGGGAGGAGGAGGAAGGAGGGAGTGGGAGGGAGGAGGAGGAGGAGGAGGAGGGTAGGAGGGGAAGGAGGAGAAGAGAGGAGGAGGGCGAAGGAGGAAGGAAGAGGAGAAGGGAGGAGGAGGCGAAGGAGGAAGGAAGAGTAGGGCGAGGAGGTAGGAGGAGGGGAGGAGGAGGAGTGGAGGAGGGAGGAGGAGGGAGGGAGAGATAGGCGAGAGCAGGAGGAGGAGGGAGGAAGAGGAGTAAGGGAGGAATAGGAGGGAGGAGGAGGGAGGAGGAGGGATAAGAGAAGGAGGGGGGAACAGGGGAGAAGGAGGAGGGAGGAGGAGGGATGAGGAGGAAGATGGATGAGGAGGAGGAGGGAGGAGGGGGGGGGGGAAGGAGGGGGAAAAGGGAAAGGGAGGAAAAGGGGGGGGGGGGGAGGGGGAGGAGGGGGGAGAAGGTAGGAGGGGGGAGGGGAACGCAGGGGGGGGGGGGGGGAGGGGGGGGAGGGAGAGGGGGAGGGGGGAGAGAGGAGGGGGGTTTGGAAGGAGAAGGAGGAAGAAGGCGTTAGAAGAAGGGGGAAGGAAGGAGGGGGGGCGAGGAGGAGGAGGAATGATGAGGAGGAAAAGCAGGGATGTGGGGGAAAAAAGGAGGAGGGAGGGGAGGGGGTTTGGAGGTAGGGGGAGGAGGTAGGGGGGAGGAAAAGGGAGGAGGAGAAGGAGGAGGGGGGGAGGGGGGGGAGGAAAAAAAGGAAAAGGGGTTGGGGGGGAGGGGGGAGGAGGGGGGAAGGGGCAGGGGGAGGGGGCGGAGGTGGGAGGGGGGGAGGGTGGGAAGGGGGGAAGGGGGAGGGGGGGGGAGGCGGGGGCGTAGGTTTTTTGGGGGATGGTGGGGGGGGGGAAAGGGAAAGGACGGGGGGGGGAGGAGGGGGGTGGGGTTGGGGAGGGGGAAGATAGGAGGAAAAGGGAGTCGGGGGAGGAGAACCCCGGTGGGGGAGGGAGGAGGCGGAGGGAGGAGGTGGGGGAGAAGGAGGGGGGAGGAAGAGGTAGACTAAGGAGGAGAAGGGGGAGGGGGGGGGAGGAGGAGGGAATGTTTAAAGGAGGGGGGCCGGGAAGAGGGAGAAAGGGGGCGGGGGGAGGGGGAGGGGGGGGTTAGAGGGAAAAAAGGGGGAGGGGGGAGCAGGGGAGGAGGGGGGAAGGAGGGGAGTAGGTATTTGGGGAGGCGGGGGAGGGGGGGGGGGAGGGAGGCGGGGGGGGGGGGGGGCGGGGGGGGGGTTTAGGGGGGGAGGGGGGGTAGGGGAGGAGGTTGGGAGGAGGGGGGGGGTTTGGGGGAGGGGTTTGGAGGGGGGGGGGGGGGAAAAGGAGGGAAAAAAAGGGGGGGGAGGGGTTGGGGGGGGGGGCTGGGGGGGCCCGGGAGGGAGGGGGGAGGGGGAGGGGAGGAGGAGGGGCAGGAGGAGAAGAGAGGATGAGGGAGTTCGCCATTCCGAATTCATACTTGTCTAGGTTCTGTGATTTCGGTCCTTCCATTGATTGTTCTTCCCTTCTACACGACTGTAGATAACTTCCTTACACATAAAAAGATGAATTGTTATTGATATTGCCGTGACATGGAGGCATATATATCAGCAGCAGAGTTGAACGCCTACGCCAGCCGGCACGGCACTTGATGATGATGATGATTGCCGTGTGACGATTCTGTGTAGTCACGTCATTTTCTTCCCTTTTCCTAGCGTTTTGGTTCGGGGATTCTTTCATCATCATCATCATATATGTACGTACGTATTTTGGGAATGGGAGGAGGGAGGAGGAGGAAGAAGAAAAAAAATACCACAGTTGGCAGCGCTGGAATGAAAGGAAGGCGTGTAGAAAATTTCATCTCAATCGGATGGGCCGTTCACGAACAAATAAAGGACATACATACATACATACAGACAGACAGACAGAGATCCTAATTTATATATAAGATTACGACAATAGGTGTTAAACTCTTAATCCCCTTCCAATCTTTATATGAACCTTTATTAATATCGCGAACTATTTGCAGCCCTGAAGATATCAGTAATATCAATAATCTGACTTGGTCATTACGATGACGATAATCCCCTGGATTAGCCGGTATGAGGGTGTTCCTAATTTATCCTAATTTATATATAAGATTACGACAATAGGTGTTAAACTCTTAATCCCCTTCCAATCTTTATATGAACCTTTATTAATATCGCGAACTATTTGCAGCCCTGAAGATATCAGTAATATCAATAATCTGACTTGGTCATTACGATGACGATAATCCCCTGGATTAGCCGGTATGAAGATGAGTATTGATTATTTGCAACACCTGTTGTGGCTGTGGGTATATCATATTCTGATAGTTATGTTATATTTTGTGACTCGTAGGTGCAACGGTGAAATCTGCTGCCTGTGTTTTTCAGCAGCGGTGGGACTTGTGGCCGCTGCGACAAGGCTGGACAAAGCGACCCTAACCCCTATGGTTATCTAGACACCCACACGTTGTTGACTGGCAATCTTACCAACGACAAAGTTCCGAGATTCGAACCTGTCACTTCCACGGTGTCTGTGGTATCACCTAAACATACTCAGCAACCAGCACACCGCAGCTCCTTTTCTAAATATAGCCGGATTAATAACACCAGAACTCGAAATCACAACTAGACAGCCCCACTGGGATTCGAACCCGATGATAGTGTTCAGAAACGTTTTTCTAATTACTCATCCACTCATCCCCACCCCTTAACAATGAATGTCACTAAGCCATATCCACTACAATCAGCACTAACCGCCATCTTTACTTTTTAAGGCTTTCATTTGTAACCCTATGATGATAGTGTTTAAACCACGAAGACCCTCTACTGATCACTAATAACAGCTACCCACTCCTTAACACCGACTTTCACTAAGACATACCCGCTAAAATCAATACTATTGGCCATCTTGACTTTGTTAAGGTTTTCATTTGAAGCTCTAAAAAGAGATGATGATAGTGCTGGAAGCGTTTTTCTAATTACTCATCCACTCACCCCACCCCTTAACACCGACTTTCACTAAGCCATACAACTAAGATCAATAATACCGGTCATCTTTACTTTTTAAGGTTTTCATTTTTAATCTGTATGATGATAGTGATTAAACCACCACGACCCTCTACGACTCACTAGTAACCGCTACCCACTCCTTAACACCGACTTTCGCTAAGCCATACCCATTAAAATCAAAACTACTGACCATCTTGACCTTTGTAAGGTTTTCATTTGAAGCTCTGAAACGATATGATGATAGTGCTCGGAAGCATTTACCTAGCTACATCGCCACTCACCCATCCCTTAACAACGAATGCCGCTTAGCCCCACCCACTACAACCTACGATAACAGGAATCATTAAATTTTAATTTAAAATAAGATACAATTCTTCAAAAAGGGGAGGTAATATCACAAAAATAGACGATTTTTTACTCATGAGTTATGTCCCGCACCTCCTTCTTTATTCTTAGTAAAAAAAAAACGACAGCACCTACCGGCACCTGCCGCACCTCCTTCTTTATTCTTAGTAAAAGAGGTGCGCTCCTTCTCCAGGGAGGGGGGGGGGGTGTAGACCTCCTATATAACTACTGGCATGAGTACAGTAAATGCTGTGCATATACTTGGAACATTAATTAAACGTTCTATAGTATGTCCACATTTGTTTGCCGCAATATAAACATCAATATCTCAGTAACCAACTGAGGGAAAATTATGAAAGTTAGTATATAATCTTATCATTATGTCCACGCAACAAAAATATTTGTGTTCTGGAGATTTTACAGCAGATTTTAAAGTTTGTTTATTTCTATTTTTATTTTTGTTTGTACCTGGTGCATTGGTTTTACAGCCTGCGATTCAGATTTTGTCCTAGCCCCAAAGCACCCATTGAAGCAGGCAGGCTGTGGCGGATCAGCACCCAATTGGCTAGGGGCTGCCCAGCTTGAGGCGGGCGGTAGCTGATCAGTGACACCTATAGGTGTCTCCCACCGTCAGAGGCAACGCGTGGCGCCCCATGTCTACGCCAACTGACAAGGACTTATAACCCGTAACAGTTGCCTCTCGCTTTGATTCCGAGACCAGTTAAGACCAGGGATGGAGTTATTGCCTCTCCATAGCACAAAGCCTGGGCTAAAATATAGAGATCATAGTGTTGCCCATGCAGCATGATCCCTCTCTCGGCCCGCCTAGTTCACTCCAGAGGAAAGGTAACACCCCTACATCTGGAACAAGACAAGCTGCAGAAGCTGCCGGATCAGCAAAGCAATGCTCTAACTGTCCGCCTGTCGGAGCTTCGATCCTAGACCAGTCGCCAACCAAGGCTTAGGGCCTGGTCTGCCCTGCCATGACAATTTTGTCTTTAGCTTGCATTTCCTCGCACCAGGGTAAGGCTTGTACCCTCCCAATTGCGCTCTTCCGCCCGAAGCCGTTGGCACAATGTGGGGTGTCGGGTTTGGTAAGCGTCCGCCCAACGTTCGGCGCTAACAGAGACCAGGTAGTACCGTCTACTGTTATACGGTAGCTCAGTCATATCTGACTAAGACCTGACTGACAAGGGTGCAAGTTTGTTTATATGTGATATATAATTTACGGGTCTGACATGAAATTCATAATTTTAAATGTGTTACAGCGTAGCCAGACAATCAGGGCTCAATTTTGAATATTGTACGTGTTTTCACAGGATTGGCCTTTTGCCAACCCCACCCCCCCCCCCCCCCCGCGTTGTTCAAACTAAGACTGTTCAGAGGTGTCTCAAAATGTGGGTTATTTCATGAAACCTGATTAATATGTTTTTTTTTTTTTTTATATCTTATCACTTATCGCTAACATTGAAATGTGTGAATATTTTCAATGGGCTTTAATGCGAAATTGTACACTTCAAAGAATCGCTATGAAGTGTACACATATTTTTGTCAAGAAGCTGATCGCAAGAAACTGTTTTATACTATTACAAATTCCGAAAAAAGATCAATGCATGCATTGGGCCTGAGTAAACGGGCATTTTGTCAAAGGGTGCAAGAATCTGGAATTAAACCACCACGCAATAACCAAACGGTAGGTAGAAAGATTATTGTAGACAGTTTTGACAAAGATGTCATAAGGCGAGCTATTATAAAAATGCTTTAAAAAGTCGCTTGATATACGACAGGGTCGACTTCATTGTACCGGGTTCTATCCCATATGGTTCGGTCTCTTTCCGCAGCGCGGAAAGCATCGCACAAAGCACGAACTCCGCAGCTCTAGCGACGACCCACAGAAGTCTCCGAAAAATTTAACTCGTGAACTGGAATCGAACCCACGACGTTTGGAGCCCGAGTCAAAAGGCTTGACCACTTCGCCACAGAGACTCCTAAAATTATAAACAATTTGGATTTTATATCCAGGATTATCCAGCATTATAAAAATGCTGGATGCCAAAGAAACAGTGACTGTAAGAACTTAGGGTTTGGTTCAGAAAGAACAATAACATAGAGCTATCCAAAACAACTTTGTGGAAAATTATAAGGACATTATCTTCACTATTTGAAAGTACAAGGGCGGTAGAAATAATCTTTGCGAGCAACCGTATTTAGGAGCCACGAGAAGCAGATACCTACGTGAAATAAGGGAAATGCGCAAAGAAAATTATGGCATAGTGTGTTTGGATGAAATGTGGATCAATTGGCACCACACAAGTGATAAGGAATGGCAACCAGTGGATGGACAGATAAAGCGATATGTGCCCAGTAGTATAGGACAGCTTTTGGTCATGGCCCATGCTGGTAATACGCATAATGACTTGCAACAGAATGCTGGGCTCGTGTTCGTATCAAAGCATACAGACAATAGGGATTATCATAATAAGATTAATGGTAATGTATTTAGAGATTGGCTCGAGAATACTATATAATAATATATGTCTGTCTGTCTGTCTGTCTGTCTGTCTGTCTGTCTGTCTGTCTGTCTGTCTGTCACGAAGACTCACAGCGGGTCTGTCACCCATGTGTACGTGTGAACAAACTACGCAGACAGCTGAACAGATCCTTAAAAATGTAAACATGATGACTAAATTGCGGTATCATTTCTGGTCACTCCATACGCACATTAACACACAGTTATTTGGAAGCTTTCACGAGCTCAATATAAAAAGCTAAATGCATCCTAGTAACATGAATACTTGTGTACAATTATTAACCAGCAGCTGAAGAAACTAGAAGGAAATGAAAAATAAGGTAAGAAATATATTCCTTCTACTTTCCTGTCAATGTACACATTATTTACGCCATAGATCTGTACATTCTCTGTCTTTACTAATATTACACATTGCACGCTTTTCGGGAATCTCCGTGGTGAAGTGGTCAAGCCGTCTGACTCGGGCTCCGAGGGTTGTATGTTCGAGTCCTTCATTCACGAGTGCATTTTTTCGGAGACTCCAGAGGGTCGTCGCTGGAGACACGGAGTTCGTGCTTTGTGCCACGATTTCCGCCCTGCTGAAAGAGACTGAGCCATATGGGATAAAAACCCGGTGCAATGCTACTTTAAGCTACTTTTTTTATTGCACCCACTCCCATACGAACCTGGCTACGCCTTGTACTTGTGTCTTTACCAGAAATAACGTGGTTTACTGTAAGACTAGTTTGTAAGCGTGAATTCACTACATTTTCCCCAAAACATCAAAAAAATGTTGCCGTTTTCAATGATTTAAGTTGCTTTTGGACCTATCAAAGACATATTCCTTGGGTGGGGGTAAATATAAGACGGCTGGAACAATTTCATAACGATGCAACAGATAGTTTTCAAAATAATTGATCGTGAATGAAGGCAAACAAATGTGGACATACTATAGGTTATGACTGTCACGCTATTTTCAGGGCCCATCCCCCACTGGTCCAAGCTTGACATCCAGCTCACGCCTGTGGCTCCTAGTAGCTGTCAGCATGCGACAGCGGCCACCCCCGGGAAACAGCTGTGACAGGCTGGCTAAACCAGGCGTGGGTAGCCGATTTGGTGTCAAATCAATCGGCGAACTAGGGTATGCTTACCCAGCATGTGATGACAGGACTCGGCAGACTGCGCGGAAGAAATCATTGTTGATTAAACAGGCAAGACGGCGTTTACCCGCAAAGCGTTGTGGAAGGTAATGAGCACGGCAAGGCACGTAGAGCGCCCTGGTTATCCACTGCACATGTATTCGTCTCCAGTCGTCTTGACTTGTCTTGCCACTGGACTCAGATGGACTCAGGCGAGAGAGTGAGGTTGACGAATTGCTCAACTCTTCCTCACTTTAATCCAATTCATCGCGCAAGTCATTCTTCATCCAACTTCATATATCACCTTCAAGCCCTGTGGCATGGGCGAGCATCGAAGCGGCAGGCGTTGGTACTCTGGCAGCCGTAGTCGCAGACCAGCACACAGGCGGCTCAGGCCATATGGTCGTCTTCTACTGACCGGAGCAGCAGTGGGATTCGGCAGCCCACTGAGCGACTGGGCAGCCCTCAATAGGAAAGCACTGCTCACCTCCATAGGATGAGGAAGGGGCTAGAAAAGGTGCCCTAAACATTGTCTGCTCCATAATTACCTAACCAGCTAGCCGCGGTTGGTGGATACCCTATACTGCGGTCGACATACAAACAAAGTAAAAACAGGTAAAGCTAAAAGAGCAAATCATATTCCCTTGACAATCGGAACTTGGAATGTACGCACCCTACTTGACAGAGACGGCGCGTCGGGTCCTGAGAGACGAACAGCACTGATTCGGAGAGAGCTGGGCAGGTACAACATCGACATTGCAGCCTTGGGCGAGACACGACTTGCAGAAGAAGGCCAAATCTGTGAAATAGGTGCCGGCTACACATTCTTCTGGAGTGGAAGGAAAAGCGAGGAAAGACGTCAGTCCGTTGTGCGATTTGCCATTAAGTCGGACCTAGTTGGCAAACTAGCTGAATTTCCGAAGGCTATAAATGATAGACTCATGACCATTAAGTTACCCCTGCTGATATGAAAGAAGCATGCAACCATCGTGAGTGTCTACGCACCAACCATGACCAATGAAGATGACGTCAAAAACAAGTTCTATGAGGACCCGCATAACGTATTAGCATGTGTTCCCAAAGGAGACAAACTTATACTCCTTGGGGACTTCAATGCCATAATAGGCAAGGACACTGCCTCTTAGAATGGCATCATTGGAAAGTACGGAGTCGGAAATTGTAACAGCAATGGACTCCTCCTCCTTCAGACATGTGCTGAACACGATATCCTGATCGCAAACACAATTTTCCGTCTTCCCACGAGAAATAGGACATCGTGGATGCACCCTCGCTCGAAACGCTGGCACCTCACTGACTATGTCATCTTCAGGAGGAGTGACAGACAAGACGTTCGGGTGACAAAATCCATGTGCGTTGCCAAATGTTGGACAGACCATCGTCTCATTATCTCGAAAATAAACATACACATCAAACCACCACGGTGTCCTCAAGGGGTAAAAATGCAAAGAAACTAAATGTCACCCGCCTAAACAGCAAAGAAAAAGAAATAAAAATGCAGCTGTCATTTGAAAATATGCTGGAAGACCGTCTCAAGCCCAATGATGCAGCTAAAACAGGATGCCGAAACAGAGTGGAAAGCCCTAAAGGACATAATTTACAATACTGCTATGAAAATCCTGGGTCCAGCCCCCCCCCCCCCCCCCCCCCTTCCCCCCCCCCCCCCCAAATCATAAAGACTGGTTTGATGAAAAATTTCCCAAGACTCAACATATTGCTGCCCCAGAAATATCTTCTCCTCAAGGCACATTTGAGTTCCCAAATCAACATCAAAAAAAAAAAAAAAAAGCCTTTAAGCATTCGGAGAGTAGTGCAGCAGAAACTCGCAAAACATGGCCTGGCTGGGCAGCAAAGCTGATGAAATTTAAGGCTTTGCTGACAGACATGATTAAAAACTTCTACGACTCACTGAAAAAGCCCCCCCGGTTCCCCCATGGTCCTTCTCA